>CM052805.1:5971393-5996162 GCA_028533885.1 Nasua narica | reverse complement strand
TCTCTGCCTGCTTGTGTTCTCACTCTGTTAAAATAAAATAAATAAAATCTTAAAAAAAAATGGGCAGAAGACATGAACAGACACTTCTCCAAAGAAGACATACAAATGGATAACAGACACATGAACAAATGTTCATCATCATTAGCCATCAGGGAGATTCAAATCAAAACCACACTGAGATACCACCTTATACCAGTTAGAATGGCCAAAATCAACAAGACAGTAAACAACAAATGTTGGAGAGGATGTGGAGAAAGGGGAACCCTCTTATACTGTTGGTGGGAATGTACGTTGGTGCAGTCATTTGGAAAATAGCGTGGAGATCCCTGAGGAAATTAAAAATAGAGCTACCCTATGACCCTGCAATTGCACTATTGGGTGTTTACCCCAAAGATACAGATGCAGTGAAAGCAAGAGGCATATGTACCCCCATGTTCATAGCAGCAATGGCCACAATTGCCAAACTGTGGAAAGAGCAAAGATGCCCTTCAACAGACGAATGGATAAAGAATATATGGTCCCTATATACAATGCAATATTATGCCTCCATCAAAAGGATGAATACCCAACTTTTGTAACAACATGGACGGGACTGGAAGAGATTATGCTGAGTGAAATAATGTCAAGTGAAATAAGTTTATTATCATATGGTTTCACTTACGTGTAAAGCATAAGGAAAAACATGGAGGACATTGGGAGAAGGAAAGGAAGGATGAATGTGAGGAAATCGGAGGGGGAGATGAACCATGAGAGATTGTGGACTCTGAGAAACAAACTGAGGGTTTTGGAGGGGAGGGAAGTGGGGGGGTTGGTGAGCCTGGTGGTGGGTATTAAGGAGGGCACGGATTGCATGGAGCACTGGGTGTGGTGCATAATGAATAAATCTTGGAACACTGAAAAATTAAATTAAAAAAAAAATACAGATGCCTACCTAGTCAACAGGACCGGAAGCACCTGTAGTCTCCAAGATAACAGGAGGAGGTTAATGGCATACACACATGCACACATGCACGTTCCACATGTTTCTTGGGATATAGGTGGGAAAATAATTCTCTTTTGTAACTAATTTACAATGTGCTGGGCACCCAACTAAGCACTTGATTTGCATTTTCTTTTTTAAGCTTCTTAACCACATTTTGAGAAAGGATTTGTTTTCCCCATTCTACAGATAAAGAAATGAAGGCTCAGAGAATGGATCATCTAACCCAATGCAAAAACCCTTGAAAGTGACCACACTAAGCTGCCTTTGTGGAGGGATCATTTTTTTTTTTTTCTTTTACTACACTGAGAAGTTATTTGGTCCTATGGAGATAAAGGCCTAGAAAAACATCAAGTGGAGCACTATTTATCACATCCTCATGCATAAAGCAGACACATTCTCTCTTCCAAAATCTAAGCTGTAGAAAACCATGATCTGAGTCAGGAAAATTAATTCCCCTCACAGAACCAAAGAGGAGGAAGTGAACAACAAGCTCAGCAGGTCAAGTGGACATTAAAAAAGTAAAAAGTTGCAACAGAAAATTCATCGAGATAAATTGACAACTTGCATCGAATAGTCAATTCATTTCAAAAGTACTGTCAAACCCTACTTACCCAAGTACCATGCAAATTATAATATCATGTAATTAAATGGCCAACTTTGATAGGCAAACAATCAGAAAGTTAAGGGGTGGGAGAAAAGGGTCTTCAAAGTCAAGCGGGAAGCCTTAATTCTATACACCAAAACTCAGGAACTTTTTTCCCAGAAGATCTTAAGAAACTGCCATTGAATGTTCTGGACTCACTTTTAACAACTGATGTGCTATCCAGTCTCCAAAGATGGCCCCCGTTGAACCACGTCTCTTGATAGTTGACCCTTGTGTTTCTGCCCATATGTGACCAATAGAATGAGGCAGATGTGATGCAGGGTAGGCCAAAGATGTCTTACAGCTTTCACCCAGGACTTCGGAGATGTCTCCTACCTCTGAGAAGCCAGCTCTGAGAAGCCCAAACCACAAGGAGAAGCTGTGTGTTGGTTCTCCCACCCATGGGCCCAGCTGAGCATCCAGCCTCAACTGTCAGCCATGGGACGAGCTGTTTAGGACATCTAACCCACTTGGAACCTTCGGGTAACTCCAGTCCTGGCTGTCACTTGACTACAACCACAGGAGACCAGCCTGAGTGAAAACCGTTCCAGTAGCATACAGAAGTGTGAATGCGACTCATGAACTGTTTCAAACCAATACGCTTGGAGTAGTGTGTTGTGCATCCATATTTACCTGAAACGCTTGGCTACCAGGGTTCCAGTACCAATTAGGAGAACTAGGGAAAAGTAAGACAGGCAGCAGTAGAAATTGGAAATGAAATTTGAGGGAACTAACAGAGACCATTAAAATCAAGAGCAGAAATCACAACATAGTAGTTGGAGATGATTTAGCGGGAAGAGCGGGGAGCGAAGTGCTAACCCAGCAACAGGCCCCTCACAACAATCATTACTAAATCATATCCCTGTAGACTCATGTATTCGTGGGAGCTTGGGGTTAGGAAGAAGGATTATATACTCATCAGCATATCTGAGAGCCCACAGAGGTGAGAAATAGTTTTTAGAAAATGTCCTGATTGCCAGATTAAACTGTGCCATTGCAGCAGAGCTGAAGGAAGTGAGCTTTGGTTTTTTGTAAATTTATGAACAAGGACCACTTAATTTCCCCCAACCATCTCGAACAGGTGACACAGGCTTGCCTTGTAACTCCTTTTGACATCTAGACTTCCACAGTGGCTGTTAGAGCCATGGAAACATGTTCATTGATTCATTGATTCATTCAGCAAGGACGCATTAATATTTGCTAAGCACTAGAACTTTTCTAGGCATCACGCGTAGGAAGATGAATACGATATGGTTCATGCCTCCAACAATGCTCCAGCCATGGAGGGAGCTATAAAGAACAGGCACAGCCAACATTTGTTGAGGACCAACTGCCCATGCCAGGCACTATCCTACTTGCTCTCACAACTTTTAGTACTAGTTCTAAGTTCTCTCAGGGACACGGTCTAATGGACCTTATCATCCCATCTCTAGAAGAAGAGGCTGACCTTGGAGCGATTGCACGACTCAAAATCCATGAGTGGGCTTTCAGCCTTCATCACTGGCCACTCTCTAACCTCTGGAAATCTTAGGTGAACTTCATGGGACATTGGAGGACAGAATGCCATCTCAACTTAGTTTGCTTATTTTGACCATTTCAAAGGGTTTTGTAGTGATTGAAGGCAATAGCAGAGTCAAAAAATTCCTGCCTGGCATCTGTCCTTCTGTATCCAAGCCAGTTCTCCCTTTCTCTCTCATGCCCTTATTTAATTTAATGATGCCTACGATTTCCCAAGAGCGTTTGAGTGTTTGTCATTTTTATAACAGCCATTTTTCTTTGACTTAGTAAAAAAAAATATGTATATATATATATACACACACACACATATATATACACACACACACACATATATAATCACTGTTTGCATTTGTGCACATTCCTTAAAGTGCCCCCAAATAACTTGATTCCCAATGAACTTAGGATTTTAATTCATTTTACCCCATTGCCGCTGCAGAAGGAGTCACATTTTTAAATGTGTGATGACATATGGCTGTTCATTATTTATACATTCTGTAGCAGACTATAAATTTTACTTTGGACATATATCGAGGCACTGAAACCATTTTGGTTGCAAACACATAAATCACGGTTACAGTTATTAGTCTAAATGTAACACCACCCGGGTTCTAGATCAAAACCTTTAAAATCCATTGTAATTGATGTCTACTGCATAACTTATGTCTGATTTTATTAAAGGTTCTCATTATTATTTATATATTTGGAGCATTACACTCCTAGCTGGGCTTCTCCATCCAGAGTAAATTATTTTGAGGTGTGGGACTGAGAGAGGGTGTAGGAGTGTGTTGAGGGTTGGGGGAGGCTCTTTGTTAAAAAAAAAAAAAAGTGGGATAAGGCACGGGGGCTGTATTTCAGGGCAGATTAACTAATTCAAACGATGATTTAGTTAATTTCACTCCCAAACGCCTTGTTCTCTGTACCAATTGACATTCATTTGAGACAAATAAAACAGCGGCAGAGTTGTGTCAGCTAAATTATAAATTAGCCAAAGGGTAACCGAATGAGCTGGATTCCCAGGGCTGCCACCGGACCAGGCCCTTCAAAGACCAGGAGCACTTACATTGATCCATAGATCACAGCACTGAGATGCCTCAGCAAAATGGGGACCAAGGATTGATGACACTTCACAGGCTCGTTAGAAAGCTTCCAGTAGATAAGCTGGTTCTCCTGGAGAGCCTGCCTGCAGAAAAGCCAGCAGGGTGACCCACAGGGCCGGGATGTGTCAAAATGGAGGAGAGGGTGAAGAGCAAAGGCAACTTGCCATGGAAGGGGGAGAGAGCATCAAACAGGGAGACAGGAGGCCAGTAATGAAGGAAGTGAGAAGGCAAGATGACAGGAACATGGGTTTTGAGCCACATCAACTAGGATCCCTGTCCCTGGGATGCCATTAGAAGCATGTGGCCCCAAGAGCCTTTCATTCCACCTCCGTAACCAGGAGGCTTTAATGACCACCTGCAAGGATTTGTTCTAAAGGTTTTCTTCTAATTAAGGTACTTTATTTTTTAGGACAGTTTTAGTTTACAGAAAAATTGTGCAGAAAGCACAGTGTCCCCTCCATGCCCACCTCACTCCTCTTGACACTCGTCCCTATTATTAACCTTCAACATGAGTCTGTTCTGTCTGTTGCGGTTCATGAAGCAATGTCAACGTATTATTGAGAGGCTGCAATTTCCAGTAGGGTTCCCACTTTGTTATAAGGTTCCACGAATTTTGACAAACCTATAACATCCACCATTCCAATAACAAACGGTTTTGCTTCCCTAAAAATCCTGTGTTCCACGTGTTCATCCTTGCCTCCCTCCCACCAGACCTATGGCCAACACTGATCTTTCTACTGTCTCTCTAGTTTTGCCTTTGTCCTAAACTTTCAAGATAGTACATGCAAAGAGTCTAGCGCAGTGTTCGGTAAATGGCTGAACTCTAGCAGATCTATGGTGGGAGCCGTGCATTCTATTTCCATATGAATGTCAAATGTCACCCTTTAAAATGCAGATGTAAGGGCGCCTGGGTGGCTCAGTTGGTTGGGCGACAGCCTTCGGCTCAGGTCATGATGCCGGAGTCCTGGGATCAAGTCCCGCATCGGGCTCCCAGCTCCGTGGGGAGTCTGCTTCTCCCTATGACCTTCTCCCCTCTCATGCTCTCTCACGCTCTCTCTCTCTCTCAAATAAATAAATAAATAAATAAATAAAATCTTTAAAAAAATGCAGATGTAAGACCAATAACCTGAGAAGTTATAAGAGAAGAAGTAGCTATATGACAATGGTGTGTTTTCCATTGACACAAGCAACCTAAAGGAACAAAGAGGCCAGCTGGCTCTCCTTCTAGAGCTTTGGCTACTGGGGAGGTTGAGCTGGGGTCTCGTTGCTCCCTAAGGCTTTCCTTGAAGTCTTCCATAGGGGAGAAATCAGAAGGTCCCATTGCTTTCTCTGAAATGTCTATTTCGGGGCTAGTTACGTCTCTAGAGCAGAGATGGAGAGATTTTCTTGCCTTATCACCAAAGCAAGAACTGACTTCTTTACCTTATTCTACGGAGTGACTCCTGGCAAGGCTGCTTCTGCTCACACACTCTTTATCCTTCTTGTCCCTTTGAAAGGTATAGAGATCCAGAGCATCTAGCTGAGACAGGACTGGTCAGGGATTGGTTATCTGCTTTCAAGGGTGGGTGCAGGAGATGTTTGGAGCACCTGCTATGCCCCTCTACCCATCTCAGTGTCCAGGGCATCCACAGTGAGGGATGGTTCCCTGCACAACACCAGCAGCATTCTCCTTAGGCTCCTGGCTTTGCCTCAAGGATTACCCCGATACTACAGGAGCTTGTCCAGCCCTCAGTCTGGGGTAGCCTGGACTTAGGGAGGCATTGATGTCCCTAGATAACACCTCTAACCAAGGAGCTATGGGTATGGATGGTTAATATCTAAGTCTCTTGTCTTTAGAAAGACAACACTGATGTATGTTGTGTAGAGGGTCCCCCACGGGACTGAGCTCCAGCCTCCCACAGTGGTACCCATGTGGAAGAAAAAGGCATATTTTTCCTTTTTCTTCTCTCCATGTCTCTCTCTGCTTCTTCATTCCAGCCTTCCTGGTCTTCTCTACATAAACTACCTGCTCCAAGTCGTATTTCTAATTCTGCCTTTAGAAGAACCCAAGCCAGGCAAGCAGTTGGCAGAGGGTAACATCATGTGGAAGCTCAAAATTTCCTTCAGCTAATGGATGAAAGTGAAATTTATGACTACAATTACACAGTAGTAGTTCCCATTGCCACGTCATTTCTGGAATGCTGATATTGTACATGGATTATGCCATCTAACCCTCGTACATGCCTGTGAGATAGGAACTACTCTAATAACCACAGAAGGTAGGAGAAAATGGAGATTTAGAGGTGTGAAGTGATGTGCCTTGCTTCAAACACATAATGAATTAATAGTGTGGCCAGGAAACAAACTAAAGTGGTCTAATTCAAGGCTAACCTCTCAACCCTGGTTCTCTACTTCCTGACTCAGCACAGGGTTTTAGTTGGGTATATATATAATACACGTTCTTACAGACACACTTTCTATAAAGTCAAATCGTGACACTTATACAGATATAAAATGAATATGTGTCAAAGATTTTATATTTATCTTGTTAATTAATTGACGGGGCCAGTAAGATGTTAGAAAGGAAAATTCAACACCCTGCAATTTTACAAGCAACCAAGAACCTCGAAGTGAATTTACAAATAGACTCAAACCTGGAAGCCAAACTGGTCAATACCATAGTGCAAAAATCAATCACATTCCACAGGACGCAGTTCATTTGCTTTTCTATGGATAAGAATCGCGTGCATTAGCATCAATTTTCTGCAACTTACAGAAGAGAAAGAGAGGTCAAAGACCATGAAAGCAGATATAACCCAGCAGAGTACCCTACACAGGATGCCCAATAATCTTCTTTGTCCAAATTTTGACAAAATATATGAGTTGAATGAGTCCAGGACTTTTTAATGACAGTGATAATAGGATGGAACAGGGGTCAGCAAAACTTTTTTTCCAACAGGATCAGATAATAAATATTTTAGGCTTTTCGAGACATCTAGTTCATAACACAACTACTCAACCTACCTCTGTTGCATGAAAGTAGACATAGGCAATATATAAATCAACAGCTGTGGCTGTGCTCCAATAAATTTTTTTACAAAAAGAAGTGGCCAGCTCTCAGGTTGTACTATTCCACCCCTGATAGAGAAGACCATGAGATACAGGAAAATGTCACCCAAGAAATTTTCCCAGGCAGGGCACTCTGAATGGATTCACTTCATGGTTACCAACTAGTTACCGTTAGGAATCTAAGAATGTTCCATGTTTACCCTAGTTTACAAAACAGTATCTGCTTATAAATGATCCCAAAAGGTCTCTTTACTCTTGAAAGGCCACAACAGGCTTAGATATTTCCTCCATGCCATCCAAAAATAGATGAGAAATCTGGGACCTAAGATAGGGAAGATATGTGTTATAGATCACAGAGAACACATCACTGGTCCCCCTCAAAAACCAAGCAGTGGGCTAAGAACTGGACTGTAAAAAATATATTAGAACTAGAGGAGAGAAAAATATTTTCCCTTGTGACCTTCTAAGTTCAATGTCTGGGGCCCAGAAGTCAAACTGATAGAAAACAGACTAACCAGAAAGATACAGTTTTAATTAAACATGTATGCAAGGGAGTTGGTAAAGGAAAAAAAAATATACAGCTCAAGGAAATAGCCAGATTGTTGACTATATAACATACAGTTGACCTTTGAACAATGTAGGGGTCAGGGATGTCAGCACTCACCCAGGTGAACCTGTATATAACTTTTGACTCCCTAAAATTTAACTACTAATAACCACCTGCTGACTGGGAGCCTTGCCGTTAATATAATTAACACACATTTTGTCTGTTGTATGTATTCCATATTGTATTCTTACAATAAAGTAAGCTAAAGAAAAAAGAAATGTTATTAAAATCATAAGGAGAAAAAAATACATTTGCAGTACTTGTACTGTATCGAAACAAAAAAAATTCTATGTATAAGTGGACCCACCAGTTCAAACTCAAGTTGTTAAAGAATAGACTGTCATCTGAGGCTGAACAAAGGTAAAGGGTTTTGGATTTCTGGATGGGAAGGCAAGCCATGAGAAGGGGAGGGGAGGAAATGTGTGGTAAATAAGGGTTGTCTTGTTAAAGGAATCTTTCAGGTGATGGGTTGTCTCTTACGAACTCTCTTCCTGGTATAGGGACATCTTTCAAATGGAAATTTCCTTCATAAATGTAAATTTACTTTACATAAGGGGAAAATCTATATTCTATTTTAGGCAGTTAGGGGGAGATAAAGAATTTTTCCTGTGTCTTCTTGTTCTCAGTAGACTTTCACTCAAAATCTGACAAAGGCTTATTTTGGGGTGGCATGTTCTAGTACCCTTCGGAACCATCTAAAATTCTATTAGAGAATACACATGAGAATGTTCCAGCAACATAACCCTTTGCCAAGAGTGAGAGATACATATTCACCTAACAATTTAGCAGTTCGATGCCATAAATATTTACTGATCATTGTGTAGGGGTGGAAATTTTTCCTTATTCCCTTCTAGGTTCTTTGGCTGGTCTAATAATTAAATCAACATAAGACAGTGTAACTGGATAAAAATAAATTTAATTTGTACATAGAGGAACCCCAAAGATCTGGGACTGAAAAGCTAGCTGGGCAGTTGAGGCTTATATGCCATCCTGAGCTAAGGAATGGGATAGGAGCCTGGGGCTTCAAAGGGGAAGAAGGTGATTCACAGAATGGTAAGAAAAGCAGATGTATGGTATTCAGAAGTTTGCCCTGCCATGCAGATAGGTCTTTCAGATAAAAAAGTTATCTCTGGTACTAGCTCTTTTTCCCTTATCTGAATTCATTTCGATAGTTAAGGAAGAATAAAACTTTTTTCTGAGTCTTCTGGGTTTTGACTGACAAGCCATATAGGGAAGTGGCACATTTGGGGGTGGCATTTTCTGCTCCCCTTCAAGTGCTAAATAGTCCTTACCAGGAGGGGCATTACAAAGACTCTTAAGACAAACCAGGTCCTTAAGAGCCTGTTCTCCAGTAGGAAGGGGAGATTTGCAAACGTCCAATAGAACACAGTGTCTTCAAGTAAGCACAGGGACGGGGAAAAAGAGACTAAAATCAGACTGAAAGGGGAGCATTGAGGACCATTCTTGAGGAAGTAGCATATAAGCTGATGTGCAAGTGTGAGTAGGAAATGAATATGAAAACGTTCTGTGTTTCCCTTTTGAGCTTTGATCTGGAGCTTCTAAAACTTTTTTTTTTTTAAAGAAACAAACATCATGTGATTCTTTATTGTTGTTTGTGGTTGCTACAGTAGCCATGGGGGAATGTATCTGCATGGACATGGACGGAATTAATAAACAAGAGTAAGCGCTGGGCACTTAGGGTATGCATTTGCATCCCAATACCCTCTGCGTTATTCCAAGTTTTACCAGAGTGTTGGGATTCTCCAAGACTCTGGAGCTTCTAGAAAGACAGGCAAGGAAGAATCTGCGAACTCCAGATCATGCTTGCACAAAGTCTCCATCAGGCCTGAGGTGAGAGATGGAAGGCATGTCATTCCCCAGGCTCAGCAGCAATGAGAGGCAGGGTCTGAAGTCACTCTTCTGGGAGAGAACAATAGGTCTCAAATGTGTATGCAAAAGCAAAAGCTAATTAAGCATGCATGATGTTCGCCTGAGGATAACATGGCCAGGAGTCAAATGGCCTTGGGGGCTCTAAATTAGAAACCACATTTTTTTTTTCCTCGTGGCATATCGGCTTCTTGTAAGACAGTCACTTCTGCAATGATTCCATTTGTTAAGTTTTTATTTGCATTCTTTCTTATTCTCCTTTTGGCCAAAATCTACATCTTCAAGGACGAGTCACAGGTGCCCTATTGCCAAAATCTTCCAATCTTCTTTCTACAAACATTAATGGATTCCTGGGGCCACAGAAGAGCTTGAAACATAAGCATCCAAGACTTTTCCTTTATTCTCCATGCTCCTGCACCCCCGTGGCTGCACTTGTGTTCTTTTCTCACCTGTCCTCTCTTTGCTCACTCTTCCGACTTTTTAAAATCCAAGTCATTGAGGGGCGCCTGGGTGGCTCAGTGGGTTGAAGCCTCTGCCTTCAGCTCAGGTCATGATCTCAGGGTCCTGGGATCAAGCCCCGCATTGGGCTCTCTGCTCAGCGGGGAGCCTGCTTCCCCCTCTCTCTGCCTGCCTCTCTGCCTACTTGTGATCTGTCTCTATCAAATAAATAAATAAATAAAATATTTTAAAAATAAATAAATAAAATCCAAGTCATTGAATACTTGAGTGGATCATGGTTTGGGTGACTTGTTGGAGGATCTCACACTTTTACTAAACAAAACACAACACGTTGCCCAGCAACATGAACACGTGCACGCTAACTGAAAGAAGGTTCCATGGAAGCCCAGGGAAGCCACATGTGAAAAAAAGAGAGAATTCACATGAATCGCACTTACGGTCCTATGGAAATGAAACCACTGCCTGTTCACTTGTTCTTCCTTTTCCAAATGTTAAATCATATTATACTATCAATTTTATAAATAAAAAAAATAAACCTTTCATCAGTTAAGGCCATGCTCAAATACCACTTCTCCTAGAGTCTGCCTACTGAAACAATCCTGCCCTTGAATCTCCACGTTAGCTTCTGTACGATCTCGTAAGTTCATTCATTCAACAATTATGTGTTTGCTTGTTTTTAGCCAAGACTATTTTTATAGAGAAGGTTTAGATTCATAGCAAAATCACGGCTCCCATATGTGCATCAACTCCCCTACAGTCAACATCCCCATCAGAGTGGCACATTTGTTGTAACAGATGAACTTACACAGAGATGTCATAATCACCCCAAGTTCAGATTTCACATTAGGGTTCTCTCTTGGTGGTGCATATTCTATGCATTTAGACAGATACATCATGACATGTGTCCACCACTATCACATCCTACAGATTATTTTCACTGCCCTAAAAATCCTCGGTGCTCTGCTTATTCATCCCTCCTTTGAAGTTCCTGGCAACCACTGTACTTTTTACTGTTTCCATAGTTTTGCTTTCCAGAGTGTCCCATAGTTGGGACCATGCAGTATGTAGCCTTTTCAGATTGTCTTCTTTCACTTAGTCATATGCACTTAAGCTTCCTCTATATCTTTTCATGGCTTGGGAGCTCATTTCTTTTCAGTGCTTACTAATATTCCATGGTTTGGATGTACCACAGTTTATTTATCCATTTATCCAAGAACATCTTAGTAGCGCCCAAGTTTAGGCAATTATCAACAGAGCTGCTATAAACATCGGCATGCGGGTTTTTGTATGGACATAAGCTTTTAGCTCCTTCGGGTAAATACCAAGGAGTGAGATTGCTGGATGGGACAATTGGTAAGAATACGTTTAGTTCTGTAAGAAACCACCAGACTATCCTCCGCAAAGACTGCACCATTTTACGTTCCCACCAGCAATGAATGAGGATACATCCTCGCAGGCTTTTGCTGTTGCCTGTTGTCCAGATTCGGGCCATTGTAACACATGTGTGATGGTATCTTGTTGTTTGAATTTGCATTTCTCTGATGACATAGAATGCGAACCAAGTTTTCATATGCTTATTTACCATCTGTACGTCTTCCTCAGTGAGGTACCTCTTAAGGTTTTTGGCCCATTTTTTAGTTGATTATATTCCTGTTGTTGAGTCTTAACAGTTGTCTAATTATAGATACAGCAACGATCTATTAAGTGCTTACTGTGTTCTAGGGAAGAATTCCTGCCCTCGAGAGTTTACATTCTGGTGGGAGCAATAGTCAAATAAATCAAATGAGTAAAATAAATGGTTGGCATTTACTGATCAACACTGTGCAGAGATCTGTCTCTCTCCCTCTATAACATACATCAGGGCAAGAACTGATTTATTTAATTTTGTTCCCCAGAGCCCCTAGAACCATGATCAGTGTGCATCAAATTCCCAATCTATTTTTGCTGGATTGAAATAAAGCCACCAATTTCATCTTCCTACTGTCCCCTCCATATACTACTCAGACTGGAGGAGGCTGGAACAAATTAAACTAGCAGCCACCGCTGGGGCTCCCGGTACTGCTGGTAGGGACTTGGCCAATCCTATCCTATTTACCTGTTTGAATCTCAGAGGTACTAGGCTTTTCAACGTGAAAGTAAATTCAGTTGTCCTCTCCCCCATGCTCAGCTTTCAAACACACTCAAGGAAAACACAAAGCCCGTGCTTCCAGATGTTCTTTATTCCTTTAGACCCTGTTAATCTCTTTGCAAACTCTGTGGATACAAAACAAAGCTCTTTGGCCTTCTTGTCACGAAGCTGAGCATTCATTACCAAATGGCACAGGGGAGACATTTGCAGTTTCAGAGGCAAAAGGAAAACATGTCCACATGGAGGCTGGGCTGGAATGAGTTCTTCTTCTTTGCCGTCCCAAGAACATCCATAAAAGTGCATTTGCTACAAGGTGTCCAAGCACGCTGCACACCTGAGTTTTCTCCTTGTGGGCAAGGGTCCCTCCATAGAGCAGGAACCAAGTCCCATCCTGTTTGCATCCTCATTTATTTGTCATTTGTGTTATTTGCCTCGTGTTTTGTAATCTGGGATGCTCTGTCACTCAGATAATATTAAACCACATAGGCTTTTGCCTCCCTTCCTGATGGAGCCGTATTTATTTATTGGGGTTATCATGGGAAATTATATGTGCCCTGAGTAAAGAATATAGCCATTTTGCAAGAACAACATTTAACTCAGAGGGGGAAAAAAAAAGAGGAATTCTATTCTCCAAGGTAAGCTCCTTTGTAAAAATACAGCATCTTGTATAATTGGGAGCACAGTGATCACTTTATCTCTGAAGCCCGCCTGGTGAGAGTGATTTTTGTATTGAGAAAGTGAGGATTTCCTTTTAGAAATTGCCTTGAAGAGTGAGCTTTTTGAAAATCATTTACCCATCGAGGAATGTGAGCATGCATTCATTTTAGACTGCAAGTTTTAGTGCTTTAAGAAGCCTGTTTCATAAGCAAGAAAGGGGATGGAGAGACATATAAGAAAGGGAAGAAAAAGCAGGAAAAAAGGAGAAGAAAATAAAGAAAGAGAATTAAGTGTACAGGGAGGAAGAGTGGGAAGGAAACTCTGGGTGAGCAGGTATCCAGATTCCCATGAAAGTCACTTCTCCTACAAAACTAATGGGGACCAAGTCATCTGTGTTTACATTCTATGATCCAACAAACAGAAGCTTTTCCTTCACTGGTGATCCCAAGTTTGACTTAATAAGATTAAGAGAAGACTCAAGTTGTTCCACAATTATCACAGATTTCCCAGAAAGTTCTAAAATGGAAACTATTACAAATTTAATTTTGTTTGAAAAATCAATATGGCAGCTCTGGGCTAGAGTTGAGCAAGGAGAAACAGCAGTCAAGGGCAGGGTTTGAACTCCTCAAGAAGCTCAAGAGTTCATAAGATAGTTCTAAGGAGGTAAACCCCAGACAGAGAGAGCAACAGAAATCCATAGTCTCATAGGTATATAGTTACAGATATCTAGGTATTTAGATTTATAAATACAGTGAAAAGCAACACTATCAACTAAAAAGCAGGCACTGTAATACACTGCATTTTTGTGTTCTTGTAAAAATCTTATGTTGAAATGCTAACCCTCAGTGTGATGGTTTTCAGAGATGGGAGCTTTGCGGGGTTGAAAGGCTCTGATGAAGTCATGAAAGCGGAGCTCTTTTAACGGGATAGCGGCTTTACAAGGAGAGGAAGGGCCACTCTCTCCCCACCACGGGATGACATGGCAAGAAGGTAACTAGCTGTCTGCAAACCAGCCTGACCACAGCAGCACCCCGATCTTAGACTTCTCAGCCTCCAGCATGGTGAGAAACCCATCTCTGCTGTTTAAACCCTTTGGTCTATCACCTCTTTTTATAGCAGCCCAAACTGACTAAGAAAGATAGTGAGTGCAAGGTGTTCCTGATTTCAAAAAAATATTCACATGCAAATATAGGTGCAACTTATTCATCGATTCATTCAGCATGTAGGAATCAAACATCTCCTATTTTAAAGATCCCCGTTCTAGCTACTGGGGGTAGCATGGTATCATACTCCCAGGAATTTTGGTCTAAGGGGAGAAGAGCAGATATCGAAACTGAACACCGTATCACAAAGTTCTTTCTTTCACATGTTGGTCAGTAGTAAGAGGATAGCAAAACAGGGTGATGTGATAGCCAGTGCAGACAACTTCAGATGTAGCCATCAGGGAAAGCCTCTCTGAGGAGGTGACTTCTGAGCCAGGGTCTGAAGGATGGGAAGGCACCAGCAAGAGATGGACCAAAGAGGGGGCACCATGAACAGAGACAGCAGTAGGGAAAATGCTCTGAGGATACAGCGTCATGCTCAGTGAACAAAACCAGACTACTATGGCTCAGGGAACTGAACAGACAACAAGTTAGAAGATGCAGAAGATGAGGGGCACTGATCGGCATAGTTGGTTAAGCCTCCAACTTTTTTTTTTTAAAGATTTAATTTATTTGACAGAGGGAGAGAGATCACAAGTAGGAAGAGAGGCAGGCAGAGAGAAAGGGGGTTAGCAGGCTCCCTGCTGAGCTGAGAGCCCGATGAGGGGCTCGATCCCAGGACCCTGAGATCATGACCTGAGCCGAAGGCAGAGGCTTTAACCCACTGAGCCACCCAGGCGTTCCTAGCCTCCAACTCTTGATTTCAGCTCAGGTCATGATCTCAGGGTCATGAGATCAAGCCCCATGGTGGGCTCTGTGTTCAGCATGGAGTTTTTTCAGGATTCTCTCTCTCCCTCCCCCTCTGTCCCTCCTCTCACCCCACTCTCTCCCTAAATAAAGAAATAAAATCTTTTAAAAAAGAGGGGGGGAAAAGATGCAGAAGATGAGGCTATAGACCAGAGCTTATTCAGATCTGTGTAAGTCTAGGAAAAGAACTGGAGCTTTATTCCAATTATCCAGACAAAAGCCCATAAACATCAAGATGGCAGGTGCATGATTGATTCAGGAGAGGAGAAGTGCAGGTGATCAGGAGGTAGGAGGAGCGCGTCCTCTCTCCTCTCCAGGTGATTTCAGAAGGGTCACTTGCCCTCTGAGCTTCAGGGCCCGCAGTGGCCAGGGTGAGAGAGGTAGACACAGCCGGGAGATACATCCCTGCTTCCCAGAGATAATGCGGCCAGCAGAGGCTTACCTTTAACGTAGTCTCCAGGCATCTGACTTTGCTTTACTGAGCTATACATGGAACTAGCACAGACAGATCATATCCACGGGGAAGCGCAGAACATTGCACTTGCCATGAAAAAGAAGAGAGTGCTCAAGCTCAAGCCCCACTCCACAGGCTTGGCCCCGTGAGCATGATCTGAGCTCTGCTGTCTACAGCACAAGGGCCAGGAGGTAAGGGAAGAGGGCGTCCATATAGCTTATCAGCCTGCTGCTTTCTCTGGAATATTCCTCCTGCTCCTTTGACGGCTTTCATCTTGCGGGACAAAGAAAATTCACCACCATAGGATACACCCAGCTCATCAGGCCACTGCTCAGGCAGCCCTTCCTACGGACTCCTTCACAAGGCAGCCCTCATCCTCAGCTGAGTTTGATGTCACTGACGATGGGATGAAAGGGAAAGAAAGGGGCCATTTTCCTTTGGAGCCCTTGTCACTGCAGTCAAACAGTGTAATTGGAAGTGTTCTCTTTTCTTGTCCGGCGGGCCAGCTAGGGGTTGAAAGAGGAAAGCAGCTCCTGGTTCTCACTCATTTCCGTGGACAGATTTGAAACACAAGTTCCGCAGGAGCTGTCTTCACTGTCGCTCATGAGAGCCATTTCCAGGAGCCCTGTGGTCAGGCCAGAATCGCTTCTCAAAAACACCATTTCGGACCAGGTTAGGAATCTCAGAAATAACACAGAAGCCAGGTGTTTGTGAGACTCTAACTCCCCTTGAGAGAGTATCTACTAGGAAATTTAAAATTACATGTATGTTTCACATTGTATTTCCATTGGAGGACACTAAGCTAGCCTCTCCTTATGGCTATAGACTATTTAAAATCTAAGTGACCAAAATAGGATTTAAATTTATATATTCTGTACAATCCCAGTTTCCCTCTCTCATACACACACACACACAGTGTTCAAAATCAATACCTTTTGAGGTTCTTAAATCTTCCATTTAACCAGTACCACATATTGAGTTTGGGATGTCAATGACTTCCACGCACCAATCAAGGACATCTCGGATGTATGCCTCAGGGAAATGACACATGTCTAGCATGACAATTGGTGCTTGTGAATTATAGATCGGAGGACATTATTTCTGAAGGTGCTAAAAGACCAATCTGAATCTAATCAAAAGACGTCAACTCTGGATGAAAAGATATTTGCTTTTAATAAGAAAAAAAGCAACCACTTTTATACAAATTTTGTGTCCAAATTTGGTCAGATACCACAGCCTTCATACACTCCTGAAGAAGATATAGGGGGTCAGAGAAACTGGGGTGCTAATATAAACTGAATTCCCTAGCCCAACTCAAGTCAGAATGAGATGCTCAGTTTTAAGTAAATACGAGACTCGAAACAGTAGCTGTACCATTGCCCTGAGCCCCAGGCATTAGTAAGGCTCAGAATATTCCTTCCTTCTCTGCCCCCTAGTCGTGCTTGTTTTCCTTTGAAGAATAATTAAGATTTAATGGCATATTTTCACAGTTTTTTGTCTGACTGCTTTCTGACTGCCTACTGTGCAGAATGCTTGTGTTTGATCCCGGTCATTACAAGAACTGTACAGTAATTGCCTATCTGGTGACTCGCTAATGGAGGTCCCCAGAGAGCAGAGACACTGCTCTTTTGAAGTTCATCTTGTTTACTGTTGGCCCTTCTGGTTTAATCTATATCATCAGAGAGCCCTGCTCAATTATTGGCAGCTCAATCTCTTCTCATTGGGATACAGACATTGGGTAAACAAGTTTTTGCTCCTTTTTCTGTCCTTTCATTCTCCTTCTTCCTTATTTCTCCCCCTTTGTTTCTTCTTTGCTTGCCCAGATGGGCCCACCTTGATCAAGCCTGAGATGGCTATACCAGGGGGTCAGTGGACCTCTGAAGAAGCTGCTCTTCAGATCTGCCCGACAGGCCCCAAGTTAGAGAGCAACTCACCAGATGGAATGGTTTCTACCTTTTGTTCTATGACAGGATGATGTCTACTCATCTAGTAGAACCCAGATCATGGAGCACTTCTTCCAGAAAACAACTCAGGTTCCACAAATACAGCCCCATGCTGTCCCTCCCTTGATTGTCCTCATAATGCTTGCCACAATTAACTTTGATCGTTGTGTAATTTTTGTCATTCTAGACAAGGGAGCCTCATGCTGCTAAATGTTATCCTCAATCCTTAAGCCATATTAGATGGTTAAAATGTCCTAGGACTAGATGTTATCTAGTCCATTATCTATTCCATAACCCTAATCCATATTAGATGGCTAGATGTTATCTTCAATCCCTAGGCCAAATTAGATGGGTAAAATGTGATTGAAGAACAAATGGACATTTTCAGCTTATACTAAAATTTCTCTCTTTCCTAAGGAAAAAAAAAAAATTCAACACTAGATACCAAAGTTCTATTCTGTTCCCTTGTTAAAAACTGTTGTCAGAAAATATAGTTAAGAGAAAATTCATAAATAGGAGTTTGTTGACCATCAAGGCAAGGGGCTACCTTGTTGATTAGCATAGACGAAGGTCATGAGCTCTCTGACAACTGAGAGATCTCTGACCAAGATGTCCATGAGAGCTTTCAGCACCACAAAGAAGGACAGCAACGCCAGCGGCATGGTTTTTTAACTGAAGTATAATTACCATACAGTGTTATTATTGTCCAATCAGTGTACAATTATATTAGTGTACAATGTAATGATTTAACAATCCTATGCATTACTCAGTGCTCATTAAGATAAGTGTATTCTCAATCTCTTATCTATTTCACCCTTATCCAACGTCCTCCCCTCTAATAATCTGATTAGAATGGGAATAACCTGAATAGACACTTTGTCAAAGAAGATATATAGAAGACCAACAGATGCTTGGGATGGTGCTCAACATTACTCATCATTGGGGAAATGGAAATCAAAGACAACAAGACTTCTAAAAAAATGGGCTTAAGCAGAGCTAATCGGAGTCTTTCCCAGGACTCAGACTTGAGTGTTGGAAGACAGCATGTTACTTTTCCACCCAGAGAGAACTAAGGCACACTTGGAGATACATAATCAAAGATGTGATGAGGTTGGAGATCCTGGATCCAGATATATAAGAATCTGACTTTAACTCTAGACTTAATCATTATTTGAGAAAAGAACTTATTCTTAAACTAATTTGGTTGAATTATTTCTAGAATAATCTTAATACTCAGAATTACACAATACCTGAATAGTCCTCAAGTCCCCAAGGTAGGTATATTTTGTCTATCTGGATAACTTCACATTGGAAAATCTGCAGCACCAATACATTTCAACTACAACTGAAAATAAGGGTCTCAATAATATATTGGTTCCACCAGTAATAAATAGGAAGGCTTTTCCTGAGCCAGGCTGTGGTAAACACTTTTCATGTAATAGTTCATTTAGCCCTTGCAACATTATCACACATCCTAACTGCTGTTGTTATTTTTACTCTGACTTGAGAGAAACACTGAGGTTAAAAGTAGGCAAATCATTAGGATTTGTTAATACCGGGGCTGAGATCCAAATGTAGATCTGTCTTCACAGCTCTCTAAGACTGTGAGAGAGTTATCATACTAATCGTGTAATTACATGATTTTTAAATTGTTGTTTTTAGGTAGTATGATTAAGTAACTCTGTCTGACAGTGAGAATACTAAGACAACTCATGTGACATATTGAGCTTTGCAGTTTTAAAACCAAGTTTTTAAAACCATTTAGCTGCCACCATAATCTTTTCAGGTGGGTGGGAATTCATATCGCCACCTTACAGACAGGGCAGGAGACTCTGAGAAGTTAAATGACTTGCGTGAGGTCAAACAGCTGATAAGTGGCAGCATCTGAGTGTGGACCCACTTATCTCTGGCTCCAAAACTCACTCCACTTCATCCAAGGTGCACACTTATCCTTAGGTGAACTGATTTTAAACACTTGGGTAACTTCTCCATGGAATATTCGCAGCATCAAGAACCAAGAGCTCCAAGTCCCATTTAGAAAACCTTATTAGTCTAATAAGACTTCAGTTCCATCAGCATAATTGGCAGCCACCTCAGTCACACACCAGCTAATTACTTTATCCTGGGTTCCTCGTTACTGGGTTTTGTGGGGAGACAAAATGTGAGGAGAGAAGAAATGGACATCGGGAAGGTGCCAACGTAGCCCAAGACCTCCTTGTGAGGCGGACAGCTATTGCTCAAGGTCATGGGGGAAGTGGAAGTCTCGAAGAGCATGTTAGTGGTACCGTTAGCCTCCCACATTTCTGTTGGCACAGAGGCCAAACAGCCAAGAGAAGTTCATACCCAAATTGTACTGCAGGCATTAAAAGACTCCCCAAGAACATCCACAGCAAGGAAAACTCAGAATTCGGTTGCACTGCTACTGCTTAACTTCTTCGTTTCCTACAGAGGTCACCTTTCATTGGGTGAGTGCTAATCCTGGCTGCTCTTTAGCACTACCACCACCACCAACAACGAAAAAATGCACAATTAAGTTTGAAATTGAATCTTCCTTTCTTTCTGTAAAATATCATCTCTCCTTCCTTATCTCCCTTCAAGAGGAATATGACATTTCCAATGATTTCCTTAGGATACATTTCTAGAAATAGACATGATAATTTACGGGATATGTTCATTTTAAAGTAATAAGCATTTTGTTATGGCCAGTACAAAGGGCTGTTAAATTATTTCTCAAGTTTGTGTCTTTATTTTTTTCTCCCCAAATATGTTTATTTTAATTTTTCAGTGTTACAAGATTGATTGTTCATGCACCACACCCAGTGCTCCGTGCAATACGTGCCCTTCTCGACACCCACCACCAGGCTTGCCCACCCTCCCCCTCCCCTCCAAAACCCTCAGTTTGTTGCTCAGAGTCCACAGTCCCCCCGGTTCATCACTCCTTCTGATTTCCCCCCATTCATCCTTCCCTTCCTTCTCACAATGCCTTCCATGATTTTCTTTATACTCCACACGTAAGTGAGACCATAAGATAATTGACTCTCTCCGCTTGACTTATTTCACTCCGCGTAATCTCTTCTAGTCCCGTCCATGTTGATACAAAAGTTGGATATTCATCCTTTCTGATGGAGGCATAATATTCCATTGTATAGATGTACCACATCTTCCTTATCTACTCATCTGTTACAGGGCATTTTGGTTCTTTCCACAGTTTGGCGATTGTGGCCATTGCGGCTATGAACATTGGGGTACATGTGGCCCTTCTTTGTACTGCATCTGCTTCTTTGGGGTAAACACTGAGTAGTGCAATTGCAGGGTCATAGGGTAGCTCTATTTTTAATTCACGTTTGTGTCTTTAAAAGATTGTTTTCAGTGGAGCCACACAGAGTGGCAGGTGTCAATCAACATCTTGAAAGATGCTGCATGGAGAAGAGGGTTTTTCTGGTGAGCAGTCTGAGACAAGATAAACTATACCCTCAAAAGCTTATGAAATGGATCTCCCAACTTTCTCTGAGTCACACTTTTACCCCCTAGCTTTCTTAAGAGGCAATGGACAAAAATTATATATATTTAAACTGTACAATGTGATGCTTTCATGTAAGTATACTCTGTGAAATGATGACCACAATCAAGTTAATTAACATACCCATGACCCCACATTGTGATTGTGATTGTGTGTATCTGTGTGTGTGTGTGTGTGTGTTTGTATTTGGTGGGAAGAACATTTAAGATCTACTGTCTTACAGTTGTGCAAATTTCAAGGTTTTTGACACATTGCTAAATTCTCACCTACATACCCATCTTCAGCCCTCTGGATTTCCCCTTATTTCTATAATTTTTCACTGTCATTAGCTAGATAGGAAACAAACCAACAAACAAAAAAACAAACCTAGGTTTAAATTCTGCTTCTTAGATTTCCTGCCCATGTGACCTTAAGCAGGTTACCAAAGACTCTGAACATTTGTAAAACAATGATCATAAAAACAAAAAACAATAGCAATAATAGTAGTACCTATATTGTCCTGTGAGGACTGAATGGTAATGCAGTATACCAGCTCATGGAGAAGGCTTGGTAGCCATTCCTATAGGTCTGCTTGTAAGGAGTTCCCATCACATACTGCAAGGTGTCTTCTAACATTAGTAAAGCTCCCAGCGTGCCTGCTAGCAGGGGGGTGGGTCAGATAACTAAGACTTGCACGTATCAAGGCAGTGTTTCCCAAAGAGGAATTTAATAGAACAGGTTCTAATTCACTCATCACCCTCCCTTCCTCCCTCCTACATTCATTCACTCGCTGGTTCATGCGTTAAAAAAAGAGCATTTCTAAAGCACTGAGCACATGGTCCGTGGCATCTCTGTATTTTGAAACGGAGACGAATCGCC
The DNA here is from genome assembly GCA_028533885.1 of Nasua narica. Classification (NCBI taxonomy): domain Eukaryota; kingdom Metazoa; phylum Chordata; class Mammalia; order Carnivora; family Procyonidae; genus Nasua; species Nasua narica. Next base: position 5,974,412 of record CM052805.1, on the reverse strand, counting down.
CACCGTCTTTGGGCTCCGTGAGCTCAGCAGCTTGTGGGAGACAGCGTCCTGAGGGCAGGAATTTAACAGAACAGGTTCTAATTCACTCATCACCCTCCCTGTCCCATGAAATTTTGGAGGTGAGTTCTCCAGCTCCCATTCTAAGTCTTTCAGACACTGGCTTCCCCAGAAGGACATCTCCAACAGCGTCCTAACTCTAAGAATTAGATACCAACAATCAGAAAACAATTTTATTATCTCACGTTAAGCCAACTGACACTGAGTGCAATATTTTCACCTATTAATCTTGGCCACAACTTACTGCCCCACTTTACAGTCCATTCCCTGTCTTAAAAACACAACGTTTCAGCATGAAGGAAATGTCACCACAGCATAAAAAGAAAACCAAATCGGCAGGAAATGCAGGTACACATCTAACAGGGCTGTTATGATCCTGCTTTCTCTAGACCAAGCTTCTAAAGGAATTTTCTCAAAAAGCAGTATTATGAACTCAAGTCAACTTTACCAACATATGCACCTCTGGGACTCTACCAAAACCAAGTTATTCCACTTCATTTCAACTCACAAACTTGTTGTATCAACCAGTCAGTAGATGTAATTTTTCGAGGCCAGGCATTTTCAAGGAAATCAATGTTGGCTGATGGATTAATTTCTCAATTTGTCTTACTCCATTCTTAAAAAAGAGAGAAGGAGAAAAAAATGCCAATTTTTGGATATTGACTAGTTCCAGAATATCCATAATACACTAGACTCATTTATTTGACATTTTTTTCATGCTGCCAGTGGCCGGTGACCCTCCATCAATCCCAGTGATGTATTATCTTACTTGTCCAACATTTCTGATTTTACAGCTGACCCAGAATTCACAAGCAGCAGCTTGGGATTATCAGGAGAGGTGTGTACATCAAGTCAGAAGAGGTGGATTCTAGTCACAGCCTTGTCACTGGGAACTTTGTTAAGTTACATGCTCCCCCTGGGACTATTTCTGCTTGTTTAAAGTAAGAGTATACTGGGGGTTTCCTGGAAGGCTTAGTCAGTTAAGTGTCTGACTCTTGATTTCAGCTCAGGCCATGATCTCAGGGTCCTGGGATCGAGCCTCATGTTTGGTTCTGCCCCCATCTAGGAGTCCTTTAGGGAAATTTCTCTCCTTTCTGTGCCCCTCCCCCCCAACTTGTGCTTTCTCTCATGCACTCTCTCTCTCAAATAAATAAATAAATAAATCTTAAAAAACTATAAGAATGTATTAAGAGGTTCAGCCATACAAAACAAACAGAGGGAAGAAGGAGGAAGCCAAATCAGTTCATTTCTGTCTTGGCATAGCACAGAGGTTGGTAAGCTAGGACTAGTGGAGTAGCTATATGATTTCAGAGACCCAGGCTCTTCCTTCCTCAGTTTTCTACCATCCTTGAAATACAGACCTCATGGTAGCAGAGAGCTTTCTCAAGGCTTGCATTCATAATCAGATTCCAGCCCACGAGGAGGGAAGGCAGAGAAGGGACATGCCCCTTCCTCTTAAGTAACCTTTCCAGAAGACCCTAAGGACACTTCTACCTCTGACTAGAATGGATTCACAGACCACATCTGGCTACAAGGGAAACTGGAAAAGGTAAGCTTCCAGATCCCTGAGGTTAATGGGAAATATTAGACTATTTTTATTTCATGAAAGATTATACGCGAGACAGTACAACTCCTCGAGTCCGTTTCTGAGTATATGTTTTGAATGAGACTGATCAAGGTCCCAGGAAGTCGCCCCCTCATCAGAGTACTCGCCATTTCCCCCAAGTTCAAACCCTCTCCCAACCCTGTACCTAAGCACCATATGCACCCAAAAGGGAGGAAGATGGAAACATCAAGAGAAAGAGGAGGAAATGACTTGCCTTGGAAATGTCTCTCTTTTCCCTCCAACACCTCCCACCTTATAGCATCTTATGACCAACACGCCGTGCATGAAACACTAAACAATGCAGGACTTCCTAGCCACCCCAGAGCATAAACCTACAAGGCCCAGTGGACCGCCAGCATAGCACAGAGCTCTTGAATCAGCCCAGAGGACAAGTAAGGACCGTCCCGAGTCAGCATGATAAAGCAAGCCACAATACTCGGGTAAGGATAAGAAAATGCCGACCACCTTGACCGCCCTTGCTCCAGAGGGGAGCTTGGACTATACACGCCCAACTTCGCCCCCAATCACCCTATCAGCTCAAGTGAGCCGCACTGATCGGAAACTAGGGTCGGGGAAGTTAAGTAACTTTGCCAACATGAAAACTCTCCCCAAGAACAGAAGCAGCTCCTGGCAGTCAGCCCCTGTTGTCCTTATCTGGTGAGCTGAGTGTCCAGCCTGCATGATTATTAAGTGCCATTTGGTCGAAGGAGTGAATGAAGGGATCATTCCACGTCTCGTGTCCTCTCCCTGTAGCAGCTGGACCCCCACCATGATGAGCGTCGAGCTCTCCCCGCTAGAAACCCTTGGCACATCGAAAGGTGATAAAACCTACAACGGAGCAGATTCCCACAGTGCTGCAGAATTGGAAACCACATCTTATCGCCACATAATGGCCCTGGTTCCATTTCCCACATCACAGAGAACGCAGCCTAAAAGAGATTGAGTTATTCCACACAAAGACTTCACAGGAGGAAGGAGGGGGGGATGTTGTTTTGATTCACTGCTTTTTGTGTGTGCATGTGTCGTTTCAAACACAATAATGCACATTTTCATCAGAAGCTAAATGATAGTGCTTACAGTATTTAATATCTGAATTCAATTATGTCTTTGAAGGCTTATTACCATAGTAAAAGGAAAAGTACTTCAGAGAATTTCCAAAGGTATCAGGGTATAATTGTTGGGGGGAAAAGTATACACTGTTAAGGAAACTATAAATCCAGGTAAAAGAGAGACCCTGAGACCCACATAGGCAGACAGACACATACACACACATAGACCCGGGGGGGGGGGGGGGGGGGGGGGGGGGGGGGGGGGGGGGGGGGGGGGGGGGGGGGGGGGGGGGGGGGGGGGGGGGGG
>CM052805.1:5920384-5970893 GCA_028533885.1 Nasua narica | reverse complement strand
GCACACGGCAGCCCAGTGGCCACGGGTCTCCTGGCCTGTGTCCTTGGCCGACATTCCGAACCAATCCTTATTTCCCTTTGCACTCAGACTTCCAAGCCCTCCTGAAAAGTGTGACTCTATATCCTGGAGCCACAGCATGTGGGAGAGAACATGTTTTCGAAGCCGTTGAATCAGGGTTAAAACTCAGATTCTGCAATTACAGGAGGCATAGCCTTGGGCAAAGACGATCTACTTCTCCTTCCTCCTCCACCCTCCACCCCCCACCCCCGCCCCCGCCAGAGCTCACATGATCATTAAATGAAAGAAGGCGGGGGGAATTTTACCTCAGACGCCGCTGGGGAGGGGGGAGGTAAAATTACACAAGCCGCTTTGGAAGACAGGCAGTTTCTCGGAAAGTTAAATGTTAGTTTACCATATGTCCTGGCAATTCTGCTTCCAAGTATCTACTCAAGGGAAATGAGAACATATATATGCACAAAAACCTGTACCTGGGTGGCCCTAGCAGCATGATTCACACAGCCAGGAAATGGAAAGAACCCAAGAGGTCATCACTTGATGACTCGGTAAGTAAGATGTGCTCTATCCGTAGAATGGGGTATTATACAGAAACAAAAAGGAACAAAGTATGAACCTCAGAATCATTAAGTTCCCAAAAAAGCCGGATGCAAAAATCCGACATATTGTGTGGTCCCACGTATGCACAAGGCAAGGCAAGGCAAATTCGAGACACGAAGAACTGGGGAGTAGTTGCCCCCGGCGCTGGTGGTGGGAAGGGTGCTGAATGGAGACCGGACTTCAGGGAGGTTTTTTTTTTTTTTCTCCTTAGGGTGATGTAAATGTTATAAAACTGTATTGTGGGGACGGCTGCCCCACGGTGTGATTTTTAACCAAGTATTGCTGGACACGCAAACGGAGCGAAGTTTGCATTATGCAGATAATAGCCCAATGAAGCTGTCAACAAAGATTTATAAAGTCTTAGCAATGGAGCCTGGACTTGCAGAACTCATACAAAATTGTTACTGCAGAGCCCTTGTTTCCGAAAGGCTTCTCAGACTGTATCTCCCATCCTACACGAACAGCTCCCCTGATAAAACCCTACTGGAGCTCCTTCTGGGCCATAAAAACTGTCTTGCCTCATGGAATTGCACCTTGTTTGGTATCACATAATTTAACTTTTGGTATACATATTTTAATGTTTGGAAGAAAAAAAAAGAATGTATACTTTCCCTCAGGATAGGGATAATTTCCTATTTATTTCTGTTTCCTCAGCAGCAGGAGCAGCTAGCCTTCAGCTTGGCCCCTGGCACAAAATTTAAATTCCAATATTTATTAATGGATTATTAACCTCACCCCTAAAAAAAAAAAAAAATCTTGCCAACTGTGATTGCGGATTGGGGAAGGGAGATACTCACAAGAATGGCCACTTTCAAGGGTGAATACGTTTTAGAAAACGGAGCAGCATAAAAGAAAGATCCATTTAGAAAGGCTGATTCAGGCTCAGCGTGGCTAATTAATTTACACTGCCATGATCACTGCAGACACATCTAAATTTTAGATTATTTTTATCTTGGCAAAGACGCTCTTATCCAAGCCAGCTTTTTTGTTGCTAAGCATTTAACAAAACAGACATTAAAGGAATTGGAGGAAAAAATTAAAGCTACCGTATAGTATTTTTTATGACAAATTGATGTCTTTTAAAACAATCCAAACAGGAGCATTTTATGCAAGAACAACACTTAAGTCAATTAAATTAATTGATGTGTGTGTTAAGATCAGCCAATGCGCTCCCCGGCTTTTATGTGAACAGGAAAAAGAAGTTGGAATGGCTTTATAGAATCTCCCATGTGACGGTTGCTTTGCACTCACAAAATGTTCCTCCAACTTCAATGCTCGTTTAAGGCAAACACGGAGGATAGTGCTTCGGAATTTTAAGGTTCTGTTTTACGGTGAAAGTAAGATAATGGTGAGCTGGACACCTGCCGTCTTGCCCATCGGAGAATAAGAAGATAGGCACGCGGCCTCAATTTCCTTGTAGGAGTCCCTACTTCTTCTTACTAACACAGCCCAGCCCACGTGTTTCAATTCTGGTGCTGTGATCCCCATGAAAGAACACTATTGTTTTGGTCTGCTTATTTGTTTACGGACATCCTATTTTACGATGTTTAGAGAAATAAAAAAAAAACAAAAACAAAAACCCTGCAAGTTACAAGGATGCCTCAACTCTCTGGGTATTCTTTACCTACATGGACAATTGTTAACATCTTAGTTCTTTAATGTTCTTTCTCTCACTCTATATGTGAGTGTCTCTCCCTCTATATGTGTGTCTATATACATGTGTTTTTCTGCATCGTTTGCGAAGGAGTCACAGCTATCATGACCCCTATTACCACATATGTTAGCATGAAACTTCTGGTCTTTCTGTGACGTAACCATAATAGAAGTTATCAACTCAAGAACTTTAAGGGTTGATCCAATATCATTACCTAATACACAGTCTATATTTAAATTTAGAAAACAATCCTTATAGCATACCTTATAGCATTTTTAAGATAAGACTTTTCTGTGTTTGAGAGAGAGAGAGAGCGAGCATGAGTGAGAGGCAGAGGGAGAAGGAGGCTTCCTGCTGAACAGGGAGCCTGATGCGGGGCTCAATCCGAGCACCCTGAGATCATAACCTAAGCCAAAGACAGACGCTTAACCGACTGAGCCACCCAGGCATCCCACCTTGCAGCATTTTTAAATCCAGGATACGTTCCGGGGTCACACAGTACACTGGGGTCCTGTTTGTGGCAGACTTCTAACAAAGCATTCGGAAAAAAAGAAACAACAACAAAAAACCCAACACAAACAATGTTCCCCTACTGGGGAGGGAGTAGATCCAGAAATAGAAATCATGGGATAATACCGACTTATCGGCTAGGAGAAGCTAGTCATTATGGGAGGCAGTAGGTTTTTCTATAGGAGTTTCAAAAGTTTCCTTCTGGGCCACACGTACCCCAATGTTCATAGCAGCAATGGCCACAATCACCAAACTGTGGAAAGAACCAAAATGCCCTTCAACAGATGAGTGGATAAGGAAGATGTGGTACATCTATACAATGGAATATGATGCCTCCATCAGAAAGGATGAATATCCAACTTTTGTATCAATATGGACAGGACTAGAAGAGATAATGCAGAGTGAAATAAGTCAAGCGGAGAGAGTCAATTATCTTATGGTCTCACGTATGTGTGAAGTATAAAGAAAATCATGGAGGGCATCGTGAGAAGGAAGGGAAGGGTGAATGGGGGAAATCGGAGGGGGTGATGAACCAGGAGAGACTGTGGACTCTGAGCAACAAACTGAGGGTTTTGGAGGGGAGGGGGTGGGAGGGGTGGGCGAGCCTGGTGGTGGGTATCGAGAAGGGCACGTATGGCATGGAGCACTGGGTGTGGTGCATGAACGATCAATCTTGTAACACTGAAGAAAATAAAATAAACATATTTGGGGGGAAGAAAAAAGTTTCCTTCTGGACAACTTGGACAGCCATAGCTAGATCCTTTCGTGTTAACCCAAGCGGGGTTTCACACAGCGACTTTCACTCTGCAGGTGGGTCCCAAGTCAGCCAGGCTTCTAGTTAAGTGGCAAGAAAGACTCCTGCAAAACCAAGGCCACTTTGGCGCAGAATTGTGACACACAACAAAAACTTGGCCTTACTCATTTCGACCCCCCCCATTGATTACACGGTTTCTGTCTCCTATGTTTTTACATGCCCTTCTTTCTGGCGGTAGAGTTTCCACTCCTGCCTTCCTATGGTTTAGGAACCAGAGTTTTCATACTCCCACAAATGGGAGTAAGGGCAGTGGAACAAACCAACGAACAAACCAATGCTACCCATTTTAAGACTCAGGCGGTGCTCACTTGGCTGCCTGTCCTTGGCCGCTCGGAACGATGAACCTCCCCTCCTTGTGGCTCATGACCAACGAGATGCACGGCCAGACCCCTGAGTGGCCGAGCCTGTCTCACAGCAAAGACCCTCCGGAACTCGAGCCCTTCTGACCTAGGAGATCGCCCCAGGACCTCTGCTCACGGGCCCGTTGCTTTTGCGTCGGTCGCCATGATAATGAGCTCCATAATCGGGTGTTACCCTGGGAAGCAGACTAAAGGCCACGCGTTGGAAGAAGAAAGGGTTTCGCTGGCAGCTGGTGAGAGCAGGAAGTGAACGCGGCGCCAGCCCTGCCGTGGGGAGGAGGAAAAAGCCGTAAACAAACAAACAAAAAAATCACGGCAAGAGCAGCCGCGGTCGTGGAAAAAGCCCGGGACATCTCGGGGCATTTAGCAAAGGGACAAACCTGTCGCTCCGTCTGGAGGAACCCAGAGCACGATGCCGTTTGGAGCACACTTCAACTAAGACAGTGCCGGACGTCTGGTCGCGGATCCTCAGAGATAAGCTCTGTTATGTGGAATGGACTTGGCTGCCGGAAGCTGAGGGGAAAGGTAACGTGGGTTTAAAATGCTTGCCCCAGGGGCGTCTGAGTGGCTCAGTGGGTTAAAGCCTCTGCCTTCGGCTCAGGTCATGATCTCAGGGTCCTGGGATCGAGCCCCGCATCGGGCTCTCTGCTCAGCAGGGAGCCTGCTTCCCCCTCTCTCTCTGCCTGCCTTTCTGCCTACTTGTGATCTTCTCTGTCAAATGAATAAATAAAATCTTTAAAAAAATAAAATAAAATGCTTGCCCCAATTTAAAAAAAAAAAACAAACAAACCTAAAATAAAAACGAATAGCTTGGGTGTTGAAGAGGGTAAATGTAAGCTCCCTGGAAATTATTTTTTTGTGGATTGGCTCATTCCCTTGTGTTGCCTGATAGATGAGTTATGAGGACAGGGGAGGCCAGAGGGGCAAGATGCTATCGTGGAAAGAAGAACAGAAACCCAACCCTAGAGGAAGCAAGGACTTTAAGACACTTCTGTCAGACTGGAGACCTCTTCACCGGCGAAGCTCAAGCTTCTGAAATTGAAATTGAAGGAAAAAAAAAAAAAAAGAAAAGAAAAAGTTACCAACATCGGCATCCACTGCTCACTGGGGCACATTTGCCATGGCTGTTGTGACTGCGGAATTTATTCTGGTCCAGGCCTGTGAGCAACATCAAAGGCAAGATTTGTCAGCCCTGCCCATCCTGGAGAGATGGGCACAAGGAGTCAGCGCCCAAGGACGGATCCTGAGCCGCTCATTTCAGCTCTGAGGCTGCAAGTGCTTGCCGGACCTCCTTTTTAGCCAAGTCTGCCTAATGAGTTTTAAAGGCGAGCTGCCTCGCAGGCTGTTTTAATGTTGATTGGTGCCATATGGAATCCCTGAGGGCTCACTCAAAAATTTACTCGTTGAAGTCTTCGGGTCACATAAGACATAGGAATACCACAAAGAAAAAGAGTGAAAAGCTATCCGTCTCTCTTTGTCCCTGTCTGTCTCTCTCACATAACACACAAAATATTTTAGGATAATGCCAGCAGGAAACAAATGCTATGAGATGGGTAATACTACCCTAATTTTCGTAGAATTGAGGAAGAAAGGAGGAACCAGAAGGTTTCCATGCTTCTCCTTACCTACCCCCCGTAGCCAACAGACGTGTAAAACAATCCACTGAATAAAAATAATATGCAAATCCATCAAGGCTAACTGCAAGCCCGAGATCTTTCCATGACAGACGTGCATTAAGAGTAAGTCCAAATAAAGACACAATCCATAAAGCGGAAAGAAAGCACGCAAGGGGAAGGGCAGGTTCCCAGAGATGGTTCGAGAACTGAAGGTAGGGTCTGCATGGGGCAGCCAAGCCCCTGAAGGAGCCCCACGGCCCTTGTTCCCAGTGGCGCCTCAGCCTGGACGGGAGAGGCTCTCTCTGCGCGGTGTGTTTTGCATCTCCTTCCCTTCATTTGTGCTACAAGCTGTCAAGGCTGTTCCCTGGGCTGGACTTGCCTCCTCAGGAGGATGGCGTCCCAGTTCTCGGAACCAAGCATCCACACCAACAACCCCAGCCACGACCATCCCGTTTTGAGGGCGCAGCGACTTCCTACAGCCTGACGTAGCATTGCACACTCAACACCACTTTCTATCTGCAAGGTATCTGTTGGGGAATCGGCCAGACTGAGGGAGAGAAACACTTTGTAAACCGGAAAGCACGTGAGCCTATGAACCAACATCATTGCCACCGTTATTATTTATCTCAATCGGCCTCCTGAGTATAAAAGTCCTACTTTCTCTTTCCCTGAGAGGCTTGCCCGTTTTCCCGGTCCATTGACTCCCCAGTGGTAGGACCCCTAAGCTAATCAAGAGTCTCGTCCATTTCGCACCAGACCCTCCTCCTTCCAGCTGACTTTCCTGCCTGCAGCCCCCCTCTGCCTCAATCCATGTCCCCCCAACGCCAGATTCACCGTTTGATAGGAAAATCTGATCCCACCTCCCTCCATAAATGCATGGGATGGATCACTCTGGTCTCCCAGGTGCACCCTGATTCACTGAGGCTGTAGGACCTTGCTCCTCCTGTAGACTCATCACCGTGGTTTCTCCCAAACCAGCCCGACTTGCTCGAAACCCGATGCTTGTCCTAAGCACACCCTTGGTCCATATCGCTCCACCTCACCTTGGGGAGCAGTTGTGTTTCTACCTACAGTGTACAAGGAAGCTCAAATGTCACCCTCTCATGAATTATGTTCTGACGTCGGCCTCAATCACAGTACAATGAGGGGCTCTAAGTTAGACATTCTTTGTTTACAAAAAAGTGATGACAGTGACAACAGCAATAGTGATAATGCTAGTATTTTATCAAAACTCTTTCAAACGTTCTTAAGAGCCTCGTATAGAATATCCCATACTCAAGGCGACCCCACCCTCCTTCTTAGCACACCAGTCCCCATCCTGCAGATGCGCGCCCTGCGCTCATACAGATTAACTTCCCCTTGCCCTTACTTCGCTGACCTTTCCAGGTCACAGGGCAGTGGTGGAGGCTGCAGACTCCAGCCTCCATCACTGCCACTCACATGCTCCCCTACGTCATGGCCCAGATCTGTGCCGTCCAACATGGTAGCCACGAGCCATATAGGGTTCAATTTCACATTTAAGTCATAAAATGAAATGAAGCATTCGGTTCATCAGTTGCGCTGGCCACAGGTCAAGAGCTCCAGGGCCATGGGGGGTAAGGCTGATAGAAAACACCTCCGCTGTCAAAGAGAGTACTACTGGACAGCACCTCCTGGCACTGTGAGCCCCCCGAGAGCAAGAACCTGCTCTCCGCGCCGGAGTCCCTGGAACTTATCCCCACGCAGCTCGCCGAGGTACACAGAACCAGAGCACTGCTATGTTGACTACATTCCTTGCACTGCATCTTCCAATGTAAACCAAGCCTCTTTTTTTTTAAAACAATTTTTTTTTAAGATTTTATTTATTTATTTGAGAGAGAGAGAGAGAGTGAGAGAGAGAGGGTGAGAAGGGAGAAGGTCAGAGGGAGAAGCAGACTCCCCGTGGAGCTGGGAGCCTGACGCAGGACTCGATCCCATGATCCTGCCTGAGCTGAAGGTAGGATCCACAACCAACTGAGCCAACCAGGCGCCCTAAACCAAGCCTCTTTTGAGCAAGTGGCAACCTTGGTATTAGGTCCGTCCGCCCCCATCATTGCCAGTCCCACTCTGGGGCACACAGCCCCTACGTAGTGGACGGCTCTCCTTAACCTTCTTCCCCATGCAGTTTCTGTCCCTGCACCCTGGAAGAGCACATCCTCAGGGGAACCATGTAAGAGCTGTCCAAACAAACGTCCTTCACCATGGCGTGTGCTTGGATCTGAATTCTAACGGGACGCTGCCGAACTCCAAGTCTGTTTTGTTTCTTCTCTGCTTGGGTTGCGGATGCGGTCTTTTCTATGGGAAACCTTCCAATAAATAGGACCAAATCTCCCCGATTCAGTTGGTTTAAATGCTCCGATTCTATCCACTGCCCCCTCAAAGATTGCAAGGGTCCATTTCCCAATTATCAGCATCACTTCTCCTGTTCAAAACAACAGTGCTCAGCACTACATACCAGTGTAGAAAAGGTCCTGAATTTAGTTAGCTCTAGATCGGAATCCTGGCAGTTCAACTGCCTTCATAAACTTTAGGCAAAGTGCTCACTTCTCTGAGCCTCTATTTTTCCTCCAGCTATAAAGCGAGAATAACCATTTTTCATCTCAAAGGGCTAGGGTGACGTTAACAGAAGAAAATGCATCTCAACTGTTGGACACAGTGTGTGATACACAGAAAGTGCTTAATTTAACTTGTAACCATTGTTATGATTGCCTATTTTTATTTTATACTTTGGAAAATTTATATAGCTCCATCCTCTTTAATCCTTTCGGAGTCCTGAAAAGCTTGTCCCCCAGCTTTTCAGGCGAGGTAAAGGTTCCCAGCAATTAAGAGAATGGCAGGGCTAATCTTCCATCCCAGGTCTGACGACCGGCAGAACCAGAGATCTCCTGGCTCCACCACATGTCAGTTCCAATTTACGAGACCAGCCAGAAACTCACAGCAGTTGGTGTGGCCCAGGGCGTCTGTCTGTAGCTAGTGGCTTGACTTGCATAGAAAGTACCAGGCTATCTGGAGACTCCGGGATGCCGATCCTCCCACTAATGCTGTGCAACCCACCAGGGAGTGTTCAACTGCAGAGTCTTCCAGAAAGGCTGAAAACCGTTAACAGAAAAGAGCATTCCATTCTCTGCTACCAGAGACACTTAGACGAACGCTTTTGGAGAAGAACCAAGAAGGCGCATGTCAGGGGGAGTATTTCTCTCTTGGAGACTCTGAGCAGGTAAAAACAACCCCCCCCCCAAAAAAAAAACCACAGTCATCTCTGCTTTTAGACCTTTTCTATGACTCTGACTCACGTAACAATGAAAATAACACAATATTTACAACTGGATAAAGGTTTTTCCCACCTGGGACTCCTGGGACTCACGGGGCTAGTGATGCCAAGAATCACCCGGTCCCTAAAATCCACACTTCGCAAGGAAGCCTGCTGCAAACCTTATGCTTTGTGCACCCTTTAAGTGCCACCGCTTCTCGGCCTGGACGTGGCCTCCAGAAACTCACATTGCTTTGTACATCGTTTAGACATTTCAGTTGGTTCTGGGGGCTTAAAGGAAAAAAAAAAAGTGCAGAATTTCCTGGCGGAAAAAAAATAAATCAAACTGCAACAGAACAATTTGAGGAAGATAAAATTTTATGCACATATGTAACTACATATTTAAATTATATATACACTCAACACACACACACACACGCAAATATCTTTTACCTGAAAATGTGCTGGTTCATTTCCACAAAAAACAAATTTGCAGTTGATGTTGATGAAGGCAGTTGCACATTTTATGACTAATAAGTGACACCAGGGGCCTTATCACAAAATATTTCTAAACATACGAAATTCAGTAACGGGACCCCCAGGGGCCAGGCCCACAAAGTGTGTACCCCGCTCCGCAAATGCGCAGCCACGTGTCTCCACGGTAACTAAGGCGGTGGAGAGGAACGGCTCAGAATTGCTGGCATGCAGAAATCCCGAAGCCTGCCGACTTTATTTTTAGTCGGCGCAGTTAGATTTCACATTTCATCAGCGTTCGGCTTGCTTCTGTTTTCCAACAAACACCACACGCACATGCACACTTCACCAGATGTCTACAGTTTATCATGCAAATATTACATAGAAGCGATAATCATTATTAACGAACATAATCACCCGAAGTCGGGAGGGAGATCGTTCAGTGCCAGTTTGTGCTCCATCTCGTATGTCCCAGAGTCGAAAGGGAAAAGGAGGAGGAGGAGGAGGAGGAGGAGGAGGAGGAGGAGGAGGAGGAGGGAAAGAAGAAGGAGGAGGAAAAAGAAGAGGAGGAAGAGGAGTGGAGAAGGAGGAAGAAGGAGGAGAAAAAGGGGGAGGAGGAGGAGGGAGGAGGAGAGAGGAGAAGGAGAAGAGGAGAAACTCTTAGCAGTGAGATGCGTGCTTTAACACAGAACATAAATCATGTCCTTCCTGAGGGCTGGTCCAAATTTTTTTTCAATTTTACGTGTTTTTTCTCTCCGAGAACAGAACCTACAAAGCTGAAAGTTGCCAGGGTAGGTCGTGGGTTATTCTTCATCCACAACCTTCCGAAGACGTCTCCAGCCCTACCCTGGGCCATCGTCCAGGGGCAATGCCAGCAAGCCTTTGAGTTCTATGTTGTAAGGTGGGAGAAAAATCAAGCAACCGTCTTCTTGATTTCTCCTTCCCTTTGTTTTTCCCTTTCTTAGCAGTTGGTCCTTCACAGTCTGGCCACCTCCTGCCCTTTCATTTCTCTCCAATGGAGGCCACAAACACGCAGCCTGGGGGACATGCCAGGCTCGCACGCACGTTTGGCTTTGCCCACATGGTGTTTAAGAAATAAACACTGTCGACTTTTAAAGATTGGGGGTAAGCATGCAAAAATCTAGATTTTTAGCTTCAGAGAGGGAGGGAGGGAAGGACGGAGGGAGGAAGGAAAGTAGGAAGGAAGAGGGCAATCCACAGCGCTGAGCCAGCCTACCTACTGTCTAGAACAGGCTGAGTGGAACAGAAATGACCTTCTCTAAATGGGACAAGCATGCTTCATATTATTAGGACTGCCATTTTTCTTCAAAGGCTTCGCCAGGGCCACATCACATTTTTAGTTGCTTGGATCCTTTTTAAAGCTGTGATCTAGGGGCACCAGGATGGCTCAGTGGGTTAAAGCCTCTGCCTTCGGCTCAGGTCATGATCTCGGGGTCCTGGGATCGAGCCCCGCATAGGGCTCTCTGCTCAGCGGGGAGCCTGCTTCCCCCTCTCTCTCTGCCTACTTGTGATCTCTCTGTCAAATAAATAAATACAATCTTAAAACAAACAAACACAAAAAGCTGTGATCTATAATACTCCTCTCCACACTGCGGAGCAAACAGACAGCCTCACTGTCCATACTTCCCTGTCCCTATTGCATTCCTTGGGTTCTCCTCCCTCCCTTCCTTCTTTCCTCCTTCCCCTTTCCTTCCTTCCTGCCCTCTTTCCCTTCTGTAATTTCTAAACACTTTCTGTGCACCGAGCGTGGTCCCAGTCACTGTAAACGACCCAGAGAAAGGTCACATGACTTGTCATTTCAAGGTTGTGGCACGTTGCGCTGTATGATCACGGTTCCCAAACAATAAATAAGAGCGTGGAGCTTGGCCCTTGCTTCCAGTGCCACAGTTTCCTTGTCTGCCAGGCGGCCTCCACAATGGGGAAGGTCAGATTTGGGGATGCACGCTAAGGGTTTACGCTTGGGCTTGGCAAACAACTATGAACGCTTTCAGCAGGAAGGTGACCTGGCACAGTGGTTCAGAACATGGGCCATCGACTCGGGCAGGACTGGGTCCAATTTCTGGCTCCTTCCACTTACGGGTTGTATTATCTCTGGCAACAAAGTGTCTGAGTGTCTGTTTTCCTATGTGAGAGAAAAATCATTTACTAAAACTGACTTCACAGAGTCGCAGGGAAGATGTTTAAGAGTGCCTAAAAAGCAAGCCATACAGCTGCAAAGCATCAGTAACAGCACTTTTATTTCGGTGATGCATTTATTTTTTTAATAATGGCACTTTTAAAGGTATTTTTTTCAGCATCCTAGAGACATGTTTGGGCAGTTGGGCAGAAAATGAGAAACTGAAACAGCAGCTTCAAATTCAAATCATTTCCTACCAGTTACCTATTGCCAACTAGCAAAACATCCCCAAACGTGGATGATTCAAGAATGATAAGCATTTATTATCTCTCACATTTTTTTTTTATGGACCAGGATTTTGGGAGTAGCTTAGGTGAGTGGTTCTCACGTGCCGTCTCTCATGAGTTTTCCAAGGGTGCGTTGGAAGCATCGCAAGGCCTGACTGGGGCTGGAGAAGCCATTCCTAAGACGACAGTCTCATATGGCCAGTAGCTGGCTTCACCCAGAGCCAAAGGTCCAAGAGACAAAGGAGTGGGACACAATGCTTTTTATGACCTAGCCTTAGAAGCCATTCATCACTGCCTACGCTATACGCTGTTGGTCACACAAACCAGACCTGCTTCAGTGTGTGAGGAAACTACACAAGGGCACAAAGTACAAAGTAGCAAAAATTGTTGCGGAAACCTAGGTATTACTTTGTGATCATCTTACATGTATAACAGTCTAAGACTACTGAAGATGATGCATCATCCCTTTGATAATTTTATGATGGATAGAGACTGGAAATAACAGACACGTACATTTAAAACCTCAAGGAATAGTTAAAAGTAGAGCTCAACTATTTCTAAAGAGTACTTGAAACTCATACTTGAACTTTAAGAAGGGTGATAAACAGGGGCCACCCAGGTGGCTTAGTGGGTTAACGTCTGCCTTTGGCTCAGGTCATGATCCCAGTGTCCTGGGATTGAGTCCCACGTCAGGCTCCCTACTGGTGCTCTGTCTCTCTCTCAAGTAAATAAATAAAATATTAAAAAAAAAATTAAGAGTGATAAACAGTCTATCTCTAATGCAGCTATCTCTAATTAGCATGTGTGGACAAAATATGCAAGATTCAAAGAAGTTTAACAGCAGGGTAAAGAACTAAGATCTCAGTCTGGGAAACACTGCCATGTAGGGAGGGGGTCTGGGACAATTTAATCCACTTTCTCCAACTCTATCTATGGCTTGGGGTTGAGAAAATAGTAAAGGGTTGGATCTCTACGATGAAACTTCCCTTGGACAAGTAGGCTCTAACACTGGCATCCGAAAGTCCACATGCAAGGCATCCATTGTCTAGACTAATGTAAATCAGGCAAGCCTCGGAGAGCTTCCTCAAAGTTGAAATCAGTGTTTGAGACCGCATCTTTTGGTTTTATTTAATCATAGAGTCATTCATCACCCCTTGTCCATGCATCCAGGAAATAATTGCCCCTTCTTATACAAAATACGTCAACGATGAAGATGTCAATTTCCTTGCCATTAATCAACATATAGAATGTCACCCCAAGAATGGGATGTCAGGGACATGGCACAGCATGGTGGCAAAAAGCAGGGACTTGGAGCCCGTTTTCCTAATCATAGATTCCAGCTCCATCACCTAACACCTCTGTGAGACTGATTACTTAGCACCCTGTGACTCAGTTCCCCCATCTGTAAAACGGGGTTAATGATAGTACCCACTTCCTAAGGTAGCAGTTGAGATTAAAGGGGTTAACATGTATCGGGTGTCTAAGATGTACATAGAGGGATCAGAGGACTCTCAATAAATGTCAGGTTGTTTCTCATTACCTCCGAAATAAGCAAGAAAATCACTCGGGAAGTGGAACAAGATGGGAAGACAAGAAAACAATGCACTGATTGAGCTGAGAGGGAAGGCTTTCATTTTACTTTACTTTTTCTGAGTTGAAGGAAGAACAGCAAGATCTAGCACAAACTTCCCTCTTAAACCAAGCTGGCGTCTCTTGTTTTTATCTTTCATGTCTGGAGCCTGAGTCTCCAAAGACAATTGCGAAGGGATTGTGTCTGACTGATCAGTCAAAAGCAGCCCCCTCGCTTGTCTTCTGAGACTCTGAATTAAAACCTCCAGGCAGGATTCTGGGGAGGACAGGACCGGCGAGGGGGCGGGCAATACTCAACACTGAGTGGGCTTTGATGGCAGAGAAGCAGCCGAGATAAAAGAGCTCCTCCCAGCAGAGCTGAAATTAAAACGGGAAACTTTTCATTAGGCCCAGTCCCAGGGAAGGAGCCCTGGGCGGTGAGGGAAAGCAGAGGGGACAAAGGCCATGAGCTGCCCTATCAGCCACAGGGAAGTGGCCGGGCCACCTGCAAGAGCAGCTCCTTTGCTCCCACCTGCTGCGGTGAGTGCCACTCCAGCCACCACGAGGTCCCTTTGCTGTGTCAACGTGGAGAAGTCAGCAACTTCCAGAGACTGGCCCTCGGGGCACGGGGCCCTCTGATCCCCGCCTATGTGGCTTCGGTCCCCATCTAGCACTGTCTGTCCCCGTTCCATGCCAGAAGTCCACATCAGCTCCCTCTAGTTTGGGCACCGGCAAACAGACCTGCAATTATTGTCAGCCTCTCACAATGTTATTCCTCTCCGACTGCCTTTTCTCGGCCTCTACCTGTCAACCTCCTACACACCCTTCAAAACCCAGCTCAGAGAGCACTTCTCCCAAAATGCCTTTCCGCGCTTCTATCAGCAATGCCTCTCTCTCATCCGTCTGGAGTCACCCGTGTTTTGTACTTGGATTTTAGACCCGCGAGGCGCCTAGCATGTTACGCAGAGCTCACTGACCCACCCTGTTCTTCCACCCCATTGTATTCGCGGGTAGGAGCCGGGGAATGGCATTCACCTTACTTCTCTCTTCACAGTGAGTAGGAGAACCCTAGAGTTGAAAATGACCTTAGGCTTCCGCTAGCTTAGAGACAGCACATTGACAGCACATGGAAAGCTGCCTCCCCATCTGGGCTCACGATAGACACCATGAGTCATTCAGAACCTTCTTTACTTCTGTGCAGCCTGGCTCCAGAATCCTTACGGACACGCGGTCCCAGGCGGCCGCCAACAACGTACTTACTGTGACATATAGTAAGACTGCGCCGCCCCCTGCCCCCATTATGCACGACAGAACCCATACCCAGGGAGGCAGTGTCCTCCCCCGAACTCCCGAGGACTTCCGAACCCCCTCTCCGAAGCCCCTGGCTTGTACGGCTGTGCGAACATCACGCTGCTTCCCCAACAGCGCTTGAGACAGAAGAGCGCATGGGATGCACGTGGGCGTGGGGATAAAATTAAATTCCGGACTGGAAATAAAAGTGGGGTGAGAACACCGCGTTTGCCAAGATCTGTTTTAGTTGACTGTATGGAATATTAATACGTGTAATGAAAATACGGAGTCTTTCATCTAAGTGGCCTACGCGGTCTCTTTCAAACTGGGCCTCTCATACGCTTTACATATCCTAACAGGCACTGTGAATTTTCAGGAGGAAACGACAGGATTTGGAAGTCCCCAAATGCTTTGGCTCACGGGGCTGTTTGGGCCGGGAGCATGTCTCAGGAACAGCGTGTGACAGAGCCCGGTTTGAACCCGGCTGAAGAAGAAGAAAGAAGGTGGGTTTTCGAGTCTGGCTTTGATTTGCACACGGGCACCGTAACTTGCTAGCTGTGTGCCTGCATACTGGTATCTTTATGTCTCTGATCCTCCTCTACCTCCTCTCAATCAGGTGTAATAACTACCTCGCAGGGAGAGTAAGTCAACGCACACCAAGTGACCAATGACAGTGGGTCCTTAATAAGTGTCAATCCCATTACCTAAATCCTGATGCAGGGGCCCGAGATCTGTTATCTCGAAGACAGGGCACGTCTCTTAAAGTGAAATTCTGCTTTGCCCCTGTTTGACGGCTGGGTTAACGTGTTGGCTCTTGTGCCTTGTTTATTCAGCATTTGTGCAAAACAAACTTCCCTTGCACAATGTGTTCAAAACATTTCATTGTCTGAGGATAGAGGGGGGCTACTCCCCAGCCCTCCCAGAAGTTGGGGAGGCCCACATTACTGAATTCCGGCCGTCACAATGTAGGTGGGAAGGATGTCCCGCATTTCCGGGCCCCGCCCCTAAAGTAGCTGCATAATCATCCATCGTCTTTCACTTGTGTGGATGGCTGGTATGGATGGCTTCTAAGACAATGAAAACACACGGTGGGAAAAGCATGGAAGCCTGTATCCTCTGGGTATCCCTTGGATGAGCAATTCTAAGAAGGGCTGACAAATGGCAAACATTAGCATTAGATCTTGGGTAAATGGACCAACAAGAACAACAGCAAAAATTTATGTCATGTGAAGACCCTGAGATTGGGGGGCTTATGTGCTATGTTAACATAGTCTAGCTCACAGTTTCTCATCCTTGGTCCGAGTGACATTTTGGGGCTTGATAACCACTAGCTGTGGGGGCTGTCCCGTGCATAGTGAGGATGTTTAGCTCCACCCTCCGGACACAGTCGCACCCCTCCCAACCTGTGACAACCACAACTGTCTGTAGGATTGCTCCAGACTCACCTCCCCCGGGGCTGGGGGTAAAACTGCTCCCACTAAGGACCCCTGGCCCAACCCAATGCAAGCAACTCGCTGCACACCAACAATCCTAATGATCTGCAAGCTTGTCAGAGTACTGAATGAACAGACAACAGACTTTAAAAAATTGCTTCAAACCCAGACAAAGAAGCACCTACTTGGGCAGCCCTCCAGCTTCTAACAGAGTCACCAATAAGGGCACTGCATCATATGTCCTGCAGAATGATATGTCCATGGAGAGAGGAAAAATGAGTCCAGCCAATTTAATAATTGTGATTTCATTTTCAAGGAAACTTAACGTCTCCAGCCACGACTGGGGT
Organism: Nasua narica; assembly: GCA_028533885.1. NCBI lineage: Eukaryota > Metazoa > Chordata > Mammalia > Carnivora > Procyonidae > Nasua > Nasua narica. The sequence continues at coordinate 5,954,520 of CM052805.1, read as the reverse complement.
CTCATATGTCTCCATCAGGCCAGCCCCTTGACGGTTTTGTAGTCTGCAAAGTGGGGCAGGAGATGCCAAAGGCCAGATTATTATTATTTTTTTTATCACACTCCATATGTTAACTGTTGTGATGGGAAGCCACCAACACACACAACCAATGCACCAAAGGTTTGGCTCCAGAATCCAATCATTGTGAACGTATTTGCAAAATGAACTGGATCCTTCCTTACTGAATATCTCAGAGCCTTGAATTGGGTCATATGTTTGTGAATCCCAAGGAGAAGGTAACGAGGGAACAATGCTTCCCTATACGTATTTAATCCTGAAACATGACATTATGAGACGTGCGGTGATGGCATAAAGATGGCATTTATTAAGAACACAGGCTCTGAAGTGAAACAGACCCTGGTTGAAGCTCTGACCTTGTCTCACGAGTTCCCTAGACCTCAGTACCTCATCTGTAAAATGGGGATAACATTATCTTATTCGAGGAGCAGAAAAAGTGCCTGCAGATAGCTTAGCGCGGCTGTTGACAGGAGAAGTGCTGGTGCTAGATAAATGTTGGATTTCATCATTATCACCACCATGGCTAGGACACTACATGGGATTCTCTTACAGAGAGAGTTTTCTTATCTAATTTGCCTAGTAATCAATCAAAAATCCAAAGGGACTGACGAGTAAAATGTTAAATAAATCCTGAGGAGTAACGATGAAACATTCATAATATATGCTCTGCACTAAAACATCTTTACAACTCTCCAAGGGATTAGTCTTTTTAATGTAATATGTGAGGAAATGCTACAGGGGGGATAATATTGATCTGAAGGCCCTTTGGCAGTGACTTTTTAAATACGGGCATTCTGTGCCACACATCATGTTCGAGCTCATGGCAGCAGAGTTCGAGGGGAAGGGAGTTGAGACTGAGCCCCAGGCAACACTCCCAGGTTGGTATCATTTGTTGTAATTTCATTACCCTCAAAGCACTGAAACCTTCCTGGACACGCAAAGCTTAATCTACATGGAGCTAGAGAGCTATAAAGTGTTAAAGAGAAGCAGGCGTGTTGTCCATGAATGTGTGAGAGGCTCATTTTCCCCCAAGATTTTAACTGTTCCCAAATCCGTGGCCTTGACCAATGGCTATTCATTCTATTGTATCCTGAGACTCCGCTCTGTGCGTTTGTGCAATTAGACTCCAACACGATACATGCCTAGCCATGTCTCTTGCACTAGATGACGAATACAGAAATACAAAGACAATCACCACGATTAGCGATTAGCTCTTTCAACATCTGTCATGGTTTTATGGCTGGTGCTGATGTGGTGAGCATTCATCGTGGGTTAGGTGTTAAGTCCTTCTGCCTCTTTTTGTTGCAAGGGACGGAAATTCAGCTCAAACTGACCTAAGCAGGAAGGGGAATGCATTGGGAACTTCACAGATAGAACCTGCTTCAGCTATGGCTGGGTCCAGGGGCTAATATGTTGATATCAAGACTGTATTTCACTCTCTCTTCTTCTCTCTGCTACACTTCTCTTTATCTCCTCACCCCTGGGTTGATCCCTCTTCCCAGCGGCAAGGTGAACGCCAGCAGCTCCAGACTTATATTTACTTCTCTCCAGAATTGACATGCAAATGAAAACCTCTTTCCCCGCATACTTCAGCAGATGTCCACACACTGACTCGGATTAGACAAATCTGAGTTGTGAGACCAGTACAACTCAATCATCATGGTGATCAAAGATACAGAAAATGCTCACCGGTACGCTTAGGTCAAGTTCTTACTCTTGAATCCCTGAGCTTGAACCTCCCTCACTGAAACCACGGACACCGAGGTGATTTTTCTAAGGGGAAAAAAAATTGGCAAGATGTAACAAGAAACAAACAAAAGGAAAATGGACACTGAAGAGCGTCATTCCACTGCTCTCCTACAAATTATCTGTAATACAGGAAGCCTCGTCTGCATTTTATAAGGAGAAGACAGGGAATGTGAGGTGCTTAAGTGTCCAAACTCACCAGCTATTACATGGAAACCCAGGAAGTCAGCCTCCAAAATGCACCCTCAAACATTCATGCTTTCTGCAAAGAGAGCCTAGGCACCATTTTTGTTGTATATTTTCTGAAGGGTTAGAGACCCAGTGAGGTAGAAGGGAGCATGGCAGAAAACTCCTGGGGGTGTTATCTGTGTCCTCCTAAATCTTCTGGACCTTAGGTCTGAATCCAGCTAGGTGACCTTCACTCCCATCATGACCTCTGAACCAACCTCCCTTATCATCCTTGGCTCTCACTATTTTCTAGGAAAGTTTGAAGGCTGGTATAACAGCTATGGTTCTTAGTTTAAACAATAGAAATAGGCCACGGCTCATTTAAGCATAAAGGGGATTTATTAAAAGACTTACTTGGGTTGTTCACAAGGTCACCAGAAAAGGAGGAGGGCCAGGCTTATAAGATAGAGAAGCCTGTGTCCCAGCCAAAATCATGGTCTGGAGCTAGTTTGGTGACATCACTGACATCAAATTCTCACCAGCTTCACTCATCCTGGACACTGTTGAGTCTCCCTGCAAACCCCCCTGTAGCTTGTTATTCCTTCAGAACTGGGTCCTATTTGTTCTGATGGTGCTGCTGCTGTCACTGTGGATGGGGATGGGGAATTTCCCCCATCTGTTTTCTAGACTTTCTCGGTCCCAGTTCTGGTGAACATGCATTCAATTGGCTGAGTCTAGATCTTGGACCACAAAAATCTAGATGATGGTTCTCAACAGCAATGTGTTTGCCTCCAGGGGACACTGGGCAATGTGTGGAGGATGTTTTTGGTTGTCACAACTGAGGGAAGAGTTCTGCCATCCATCCATCTATCTATCTATCTATCCATCCATCCATCCAGAGCCAAGGATGCCGCTAAACATCCTACAATGCACAAGGCAAATTGTCTAAAATGTCAACAATGCTGACATTGAGAAATGTTGTCCTAGAAAAAGATGAGTTTGGGAAAATGAGTCTCCTGAGATTTTTACGCTCTGTTCTTATAACATGGAAATTTTCTTAATCGAAGGAAGGGAACGGAACCAAAGAACAAGTCTCATGATAGATACCACAAAGCCATCTTTGGGGAGCGCTTACAATTCTCCTCATTTGTTTCTGACGTCTACTTTCTCCAGTCTTATCTCAGCCCTTCTCCAATTTCCCCACCCTCAGTAGATTCCAACAAACATGCGAATATTCAGAGACAAACAGCCATCCATGCGTGCAAGACTTTAAGTGTCAAGAGACTGAGACACCATAGCTGGGAACCATGATGCTCCCAGATGAGAGGAAGTACATAAGCTCCTTGCTTCTTGACCCTTGAGAATTCCATGAAGAACGAGATGACCAGTCAGCCAAAACAAACAGTACAGTTGGGGGCGTTTACAGAGAATTATGATTCCAGTGAGAATGGGGGAGTCCACTTCACTGGACACCGAAGAGTAGGCTCCAGGAAGAGGCTGTTAAGTCACAGAGGAACTAGAAGAAATAAAAACCAGCCCACGCATGGTGGGCTTGCCTCTCTGTAACACACCATACAGCTCAGACCCCTCATCCCAGAAAATCATCCTTAGATGAAATTACAGTGCAGACAGTACGGAAATCCAAAAAATGAAGCCAGCCCCCTTTTTTTTTTCAGCCCAGCAAGCTTTTTTTGCGTCATATCAAAATTGCAGCTGACACTTTAATATTTAAACAGAACAGAAGAGATATGGATTATTTATTTTCTTTTACTTTAATTTTACTTCTGTACCAGCTTCCAACTTTTTTTTTTAACTTTAAAACAACAAAGCTCTACATTTTAACAGCAGTTTCTGCTCGATTCATCAGGTTGTGAATGTTAACCTGACACTAACAATCCACCAAAGTCTTTTTCAGTGCCTCTCTCATCATCTGCTTCCATATTGCTATGAAATTACACTGAGAATATTTTTTGCTCTAGGCAAAACTAGTCATATAGAATTTGACTATGATCTATATATTTATGGAGGAAAATTAATCTTCAATGCTTCAAACTTTTTATGCCTCATAATTTTATCAAAAATGTCCAAATGCATCATAATGGAGCTGCCAGAGACATGAAAAATGTCCCACTTTTTTCCTAAGCTTTAAAAAAAACATGCTTTCAGGATGCCTTTTGAAGGTATTGTCTGGTTATCCTGTTTTATGGGCCACTCAACAACAGTATCAGAATGATAAAATCTAAAATGTGGGAGAAGCTATATAATAGCCTGTTTTAGATCCATCATGGATAGCCCAATGACACTGTTCTATTGGCCTAAGTGACTGTAAAACGCTACTTATCCAGTCCAAGAAATATTTTAAGTCCATGGTAAGGTGAAATAAACGACAGATGTTTTAGCAGTTACAAGTGACAGAAACCCAACTCAAGCAAAACGGAAGAAAAACATGCACCAATTGGGTGAGATGACAATGTCTCAGGATGCTACTAATTCTGGCCCGAAGGTCTAAACAACGCCATCAAGCACGCATTTCCCTCCATTTCTGCAGGTGTGACCACCCATGTGGCAGGCACGATGCACAGCTGCCTCCCCAAACCCAAGTATTAGATAGACCTGAGCCCACCCATCACAAAGACAGTGACCTTCTCCTTAGCTTTGGCAGACAGGTCTCTGAGAAGACTCTGATTGGCTCAACTCAGGTCACATGTCCATCTCAGAATGACTGGGACCAATGAGAGGAGCGCTCTGATCTGCATCTTGCATCCTACATGGTGGGCCAGTATGGATTCCCCGAGGGGGTTCAGCATCAGAAAGAGCTACCTTTTCAACAGCAGGAGAGGGTCTGCAGAAATGAATATGGAGATCCCCACTGGGTACTGGGGTTGTGAGGAGATATATTCACCCATAACCTACTGACCTGTTCAGTTCTGGTCTCCACTGAAAAATGCCAGAAACAGTTGGATTTTTGGGGGGATGAATTTTTACATTAATTTGACTTAAGATTTTGACTGTAGGGTTTTTTCCCCTAAATTAGAAACTGGTGTTGAAGTTCTCCATCCATCAGCCTATACTGACTATCCTTTCTCTATCATGAGTCCTCTCCCTGCTTTTCTGTTTTCGATTTTTTCTTCCCAATAAATTTTTAAAACAAATAAAAATAGCCTACGAACTGGAAAGATGTTATCACTCGGTACAACCTTTTAGCACCTATTTCGTGGTGATCACCAGAATTTGGGCACTTTGTCTTCTAACTCCATATGTTGTGAGGAGAAAAATCAGATCTAACCCTATGATGACTCTCTGGGTGTCTACACACTTATGGATTCATTCAACCATTTAGCAAATTTTAGCGAGGTCCTCTTAGGTCTCAAGTACTACACTAGGAACCAGGGATGAAACCAGGTCCATCTGTCCTTCTGTCATTAACCGTCTTCTAGAGAAGACAGACGCTATTTCATAACCGGGACATCCTCTCTTGGCGTGTTTTATGGGTGGGTGGGTGGTGGCAGCAGTACATAGTAATAAGGGACGTGAACCTAGTTAGAGAAGTCAGAAGAAGACTTTCCCCAGGAAGCAATGCGTGCACTGTGATCTGAAGGATTAAGTAAGAACTAACCAGACAAAGGGATGCTGTGGGCCATAAAGACAGTCACAGAGTTTTTCTTTGAGCCTCATGTTCTTGGTCCCAATCTGGGCAACTGTGTTTAAGACAGTAATTCCAAATTTGCCTCGGCATTTGGAAAACCTTCACTGAAAAAGAAGTGAAAAGCCCAAATATATAGTTTAAAAATTGTGTATTTCTGTGCTTCGTAGGTATTTCATAAAAATCCCTTTAACTCTGATTTGTTTTATTTTATGTGTTTAAAAACGTTACTTTCAGAAAAAAAAAATCTATAGTTTTTGCCAGACTATCAAAAGGATCCATGACACCAAATAGGTTAAAAACCTTTGCTGAAGGAAGCTTGAGTATTTTTAAAAGAAAAATATAGAGCACTACAGGAGACAGCTATATATTTAGTGGTCACTGACTGAGAAATATCTAAGTCTGATGTTGTAAATGACCCTGCATTATATTCTAAGAACATTTATGCTTATTTGGAAACTAGTCAGATATATATGCAGATATTAGTCACCTACTCTAAAAAGAGCTGATGGCTGGTTCATAAAGACTAAAGAACTTGCTGGAACAAACTCACTGAGCTCATGCCCACCCCTGGGAGGCTGTGGCTCACAGGCTGTGAACAAGGGAGACATCTGTTACTCGTTTGTTCTGCTCCACATCCATTCATTTTGTGAACTACTCCCCCCTCCCCTGTGATAAAAGGATACCTGTCAATCAAGGTGCCCATTTCTACCATCCCAGGTGTCAGGTGGCCTATGTTCTTCGAGGAAATGGATGCTGGGAATAAGGGTGGCTTTCTGGTATTCTCTGGAAACAGGCACTGTAAGGGCCATGACAGCTTGAGTTGCTAGAGGCATCCTCCAACCACGTGGAGCATGGACTCATCTGGGAATAAAACCAAGACCGTCTAGATTCTAAGAGACCTAGAGCCCCAAAGACTTCATGTGAACCCATGGATTCAATTGGGCTTGAGGCCAGTTAGCCTCTGGGCTTCCCACATGTATGAGTTAATGATTTCCTCCTCTTCCTCCTGCCATCTTAAGCTAGTTTGAGTTGGGTTTTCTGCCACCTGCAACTGGATATGGCTTCATTATTACTGTAATTTCTACTAGTCCACAGGCTTTTGAAAGTTTGTGCCTATGGTCAGAGAGTCCTTTATTACCCAGGGAGCTCATTATTACACAGGAAGTCAATTATTACAGGGAGTCGATTTTTATGCAGAGACATAGTAACTACACAGAGTCAATTTTTTATGCAGAGTTGATTATGGCACAACAAAATAGTTATTATGCAAAGAGACAACTATTACAGAGAGTCACTCATTACCCAGTTATCACACTGAGAGTCAACTGTTATGCAGTCCCTTATTACACTGGTGTTATTACACAGATTATCCCATTATTACAGAGAGAGGCAATTATCACACAAAGTCACAATTATCCGTTATCATACATGGTCATAAGAACTTTATTTATCTTGAACCAGGTCCTGGTAACCTAATTCTGGATTCTAGTTATTTCCTATAGCCCACCACTGGTGTTTCTAAGAAAGAGAGTTCACAGTGCCTAGAGAGGACTTCAGTGTCCAGAGACAAGTTATGGATTTCAAAGAATTAAAATGCCCACCAGAAGTTCTGACAATATATTCTTTATGGAGGAAAAATAGGAAATAGAACGGCATGTATGTACAATATATCCTTCACCGCATATAACAAAGATCTGTGATTGAATTAGTTATCCTATCCCCCATAAACACACACATATATGTATGAGTATAGACGCACTGGAAAAAATCTAGGAAGATAAAATAATAACTGTTTAGTAGAAATCTCGCTCTATGCCAGATACTGGGAGAAATGCATCACACAGAGTAGTCAGTAACACAGTATAGGGTAGCGTGTAGGTTCACAGACTCTATGGAAGCACAGTCCAATACAACTATTAGCATTGGTGGAAATGTTCCATAGTCCTCACTGAGCAACACAGTGGTCACTAGCCACATGTGACTACTGAGTCTTTGCCATGCTGCTCTTGGAATTGAGGAATTGAATTTTTATATTTGGTTTAACTTTACTTACTTTAAATTTAAACTTGACTGGTCACATGTGACCAGAGGCTACCACATCGGAAAGCACGGCTGTCGAACCCGTATCCCTCGGTTCAAATCCCAGCACTACTACTTGTTAGCTATTTCACTTTGACAAATTGTTTAATTTCTCTGTGTCTCAGTTTCCTCATCCATAAAACATATCTTATATATACACCATATTTGTCTCCAGTTGATAGAAATATGGATTGTATCAGTTTCTTTGGGCTGCCATACACATAACTACAAACCTGGTGCCTTAAAACAACAGAAATTTACTCTCTTTCAGATCTGAAGACCAGAAGTCAGAAATCCAAGTGTCAGCAAGTTGAATTCCTTTTGGAAGCTCTGGAGGAGAATCCGTTCCATTCCTTTCCCCTAGTTTCAGGTGGCTGCTGGTAATCCTCAGTGTTACACCCGCTGCTCCAATCTCTGCCTCTGTCTTGACATCACCTTCTCTGTGTTTCTGCCTCAATTTTGTGTTCCATTGGATAGTGTTTCCATAGAGTCTAACCATTAGTCTATACTCATGTTTCAAAGCTCAAATCTTTCTCTTATAAGGGCACTTGTTACTGGATTTAGGACCCACTCCTTGAGATCCTTAATAGCATCTGTAAAGATACTTTCTCTAAATGAGGTCAAATTCAAAGGTTTCAGGCATCAAGACTTGGGCATATCTTTTTTTGGTGCCACTATTCAACCCACTATATGAATGACTTTCATTTTTGTGATTTTTTCCCTTCACCTATCACTTCATAATCATTTTGAGAAGCAAAAATTACTTATATAAACAGGACATACACACACACACACACACACACAAAGGATATATAGATTGTTGATATTATATATATATATGTGTGCGTATATATATATATGTGTGTGTGTGTGTGTGTGTGTGTATACCCTGCCCACTCCCGTCTTATAACTACTTCCCATTTTGAAAAGCCCTGAAGGATCCACGTTTCCATGTTTCTGCTTGTGGCAGGATATGTAAATCTATAGCAATTATTACCTTGATGAAAAGAGTACATGATAAGTCTTAATACAATTGCAAGCTCTGAAACTGAGGACTAATTTTAAGCAGTGGCTGACATTAACCTGTGTTCCCATGAGTCCATTAGGATTTTCAAAATACAGCACTTTCTCTTTGTGCTGCATGCATACAAATGGGGCTCAATTTATCGCAAATGGTATTCCTGAGCACAACACCAGTGACATAATTAAGAAATGTATTCAGCCTATTACTAATTTAACACTGTTCAGGGTTCTTATCAAAAAGCCATGTGTCGCCCCACAGTGTCGCCATCAAATTTGTGCATTGTAAATACAAATATATTTTATTCATAGTGGATTCTTGCAACTTCAATTATGCAATAAGTATTTATTTGGAATTTGTTCTTTTTCCCCCATTTGATAGCCATCATTAATTCATGTGAAACCGATTCAGCCTCTTGTAAAGCTCTAGCAAACACCTTAGAAGAGAAACTCAATTTGTAAGGATGTAGCTGTTGTCATGATTCTTTCAAATGAAGAAAAAATCGCCTCTAGATGAAATCGCTTCAGGGCTGGCGGTCAGCAAGAATGGTGAAGTACAATCAGGTGATTTTGTTGTTGTGAGCATCCTTCCCTCTCCCATGCATTCCAACTCCCAATGCCAGGTGCCCAACTGGCCTTTCTAACATCCCGCAACAGCTCTTCACCATCTCCTGCCATTCCGTCAACGGAGCCCCCATCCATCCAATTTCACGCCCAAATCTAGGAATTGTGCAGATGCTCCAACTCTTACCCTGAACAAAGCAGCCAAATCGCATTGGCTCTGTCTCTTGTATGTAACACCAATCCGCTCATTTCTCGCCAGGGTGACCAACTCATCCAGGGTTGCCTGGAACTTCACCAAGTTTAGCAACAAAAATCCCGTAACTCAGGCATCCTTCGGTCCCAGACAAACCTCTATGGTTTGCCGGGACTGGCTCCATTTTGAATAGAAATCCCTGCATCTTGGGAACCCCCTCAATCTTCAGCAAATGGAAATGGTTAGCCATCTTTCTTGTTACAACCTCCATTTGTACATCCACATCCATGGTCACCTCTTCTCAGACCTTTCCAACAGTTTCTGGTTCTATTCTCTCACTACAATGGCCAGGTTTCCATACCCATTACAATACCGCCTTGCTTAAAATCCCCCAATGCTCCAGTGATTCCATTACACTCCTTACTGAGCCATACAACAGCCTATTGGATTAGCTTCCTATTGTTGCTATAACCTATCACCACACACTTAGTGGCTTCAGACAATATGAATTTATTAGCATATAGGACTGGACTAGTGAGCAAGATAGATATAACTTTTAGGAGCTTTGAGTCTGAAGTGGGATAAAACTGACACAGTATTGGAATAGGTCTTGACTTTTTCCTAGCTCCATGCACTTGAGAATTAGGGCCCAAAGTTCTGCACCAAAGCAAAGTGATTTTCTTTGGCATAGATTCTCAAACTTCAGTGTGCATTAGAAATGCCTGAGTTGCTAATTAAAAGTGCAGATTACTGTCTAAATCCCCTGACCAAAATTTTAAGGTTCTGATTCATTAAGCCTAGATGGATTCTGGGAATCTTTTCTTTTAATAAGTTAAACAGTTGCTAACTTTTGTAATCTTTCGAATTGTTATTATCAGGTGGCCTAGAGCCGGCCCTATGAATAAGGAAGGCTGTTCTAGGAGTTCCCATTCTCCTCGGATAAACTTAATGGAATTTGGGGGTCGGGAGGACTTGAAGAGCTTTTAAAAGGCCTTCCCCACATCTTGAAAGGCTTCCTGGTAGGGTTTCCAGATTAAATGCAGTTACATTTTAAGGTTATATAAATATTTTTTTTTGTAAGTATTTCCCACGCAATCAATATCTGCATGGGAATCAATACTAAAAAAATTGATTACCTGCAATTCAAATTTAACTGGGTATCTTGTTTTTGTTTGTTAAATCAGACCACTGTTGCATATGTTAGGCAGAAGGGGGCAAAGTCAAGCCCAGGAGGCCTTCCTGTGGGAGATAACACTTAAGTTGAGCAGAAACCAGCCTGATGAATGGAAGGAAGACCAACAAACAGAGGATGTCTTATCAGCCTGTAGACCAGAGAGATGATGAACTTTGGGGAGGCAATGCAAGCATTTCTCTATGGATAGAACACTGAAGGTCAAGAGGACAATGGTGACACATGGTGTGGGAGGCAGGGCCCAGGCCGACTGGCTAGAGACTCCTTTCCCAAGTGTGTGAAGCTACCACAATGCAACCCACCAAAGTCCAGCTGGACTCTGCTCCCCTGCCCGCTGGATGGTACACACAGCTTTTGAGTTAAAAGAGATCTCATCTTTGCCTAACAAGCACAGCGGTTCTCACCCGTGTCTGCATGGAGGAGCTTAAAAAATAGCTATGTCCGTGACCAGGCCTTCCCTAGAGCAACTAAATCAAGGAAATCCTAATCTCTTAGTGGGGCTGGGCCCCGGCACACGATTTTTTAAAAGTTCCGAGTGATTATACTATGTAGACAGCGTTAAAACTGGAGCCCTAGGTAAATCACTTCACCACTTGAGAATCAGTTTCCAGGGCTTCGAACAACATGAGAGCTACCATCCCCTTGCCGCCATTGTTGCATGGACGAACCGAGAGCATAAATAGGAAAGACACTCCATGAGTTGGAAGACAGTGGATGTTGGAGTCAGACTGCTTTGGGTAGAACCCTGGCTTCCCATCTTGGCGGGACTGGGCAGAAGCCATGTAACTTGTCTGGGCCAACCTCCTCCTGGTCATGAGAACCATAAAACCTATTTCACAGGGCATTTGGGCAGAAATGAAACAATCCACGGGAGTGCTTGGTATGGTGGTTGCTACACGGCCATCATACACCACTGGATGTTACTACTATTACTGTGACCGCCAACTATGAAACTGATACATGTATGCACCTGGTGTCAGGGTGCTTGCAAGTTGTAAGTGATCTGATGATCTCCTTCATACCTGGGGGTTCAACCGTGAACTTTCTGGAGGCACATACGGAGCTGTGCGTGTATGCTCACATTTCAGAGACAATTCCATTTGACTAAGAACCAATAAAACCCAAAACCAGAACTGCGACTTCATCAGCCTCCCATGAGGGAGATTCTTCGGGGCTGGGACAGTTCTCCCCAATCCCATAAAAACAACTTCTTACAAATACCGACACAACGGTACTCTTAAGTAACTCTGTGTCAAAACCTTTCGTTTGGACGTCCTCGTTGGAGTTGTCCCCCTTTTGAGTAAATCCAGTCAGCTGAATGGATTCCTTTCGGTGCTTTACACCAGAAATAGATAGAAATCAATTGAGAAGCTTTTGTTTCTGTTTTTAAGGAACACGGAGAGACATTTTTGGTGTCTCACCTTCCTCCCTGCTCTCTGTCTTGGGTCTCAGCTGAAACTTTCTTGGAACTGGGGGAGAACGGCTCCTGGAGGAGACACAGTGGATGGGAGAGATTGGGGGAATTGGGGAGGGATTACAATTTCACATGGATCATCTGGAAAGGCCTCTCCGAGGAGAGGACACTCGATGACGTGCAGGAACCCAAAGATTTCTGGAAGATTGGCATTCCTATAGAAAAGCATCTGCCCATAAAATAACCTGAAGCCAGGTTCCAGAATAAAACAGTCAGGAAACTCTGATGTGCTGCTAATTCACATTATGTTTAAGGAACATAGGTTTAAAGGTCTGTGCTGGTCACAGAGAAAAGCCAGTGTCCCTCTCTCTTAATGATCCTACCCGTTTTCAGAAATGCAGCATCTGCCTGGGAAGCAGGGCCTGGAGTGAATGCATTTCAAAGGAAACGGTTGAATCATCAAAGCAAGTGCCTGGAACTCTCCTCCCAGCAAAGGGAGGGGAGGGCCAGCCCCCAGGTTCTGGGCTCCCGTCTCTCCGAACCCCTGGCCCCATCCCATTTGAAGAGGGTTCCCCGGCAGACTGTCTTATCATGAAGCACAGACAATGGCAGCTGCCAAGTCTTCCAGCTTCTCTGATTTATTGTCCAAAGCCCACTCTCTCCCCCAGAACCGCCCATCTCCTTCCGGGAGAAATGATCCTGAGCTGCTTCTGTGACAGGCGTGTTTGCTCCCGAATCCTTCTCTCCTCCTATACACACCTTGTAAACTCCTGCTTGATCGACTCGGATGTCACTTTCATGGGGGATTCTGCCCTGATCAGACAGACACCAGGTGCCCCTGTTACAGGCTCAGGGCCCCTTCAGAACCCACCAGCGTGTGTCGTGGGAGCCAACGTGCGTTAACGTCTCTGTGAGCTGTAACCTCTATGAAGCGTATGTGTTGCTAAAGGGTACATATTTAAAAGTGGTAAAATCGTGACTTTTTTTTTTTATAAATATAACATGAACACATCTCAAAAATTTCCACTTAACTCTTTCATTAATGAGGGAACCGGTAAGATGTTGATATTCAAAAGGCGATTCTCAAGGGCAGAGAAGTATACAAGAGAGTCATCAGAAAGGTTGGGGGCGGGGGAGGGAGGAATTACAAACACAACTGTGGTCAATATCCACAGGGCACGAATCGTCTGCCTTCCACAGGACGCATTTTGAATTTCTATGAACAAGAACTATTTGCATCGCTATCAGTCTTCTACAATTTATACAGTTTACAGAGCTGTAAAGTGGCTCAAAGACCAGGAAAGACAGAGATAATGCAGAGCACACTGCCGGGCGGGACACCCACTCATCTTTTTGGTTCTTGTCAAAGCCTTTCACGGTTTTTCTCAGTTTTCCTCCTTGTTGCGTCCCAACCGCTTTGCAGAGGGCTCACAACACAGGAGACCCTCGGTGGATGCCTGCTCAGTGAAGGGCGGTTTTGTAAGCACGTTTATGGAAAGACATAGTTTGTATCGAATTGGGGGGCTCTCTGGTTTTCCCCTCTGCCTATTTCCTGAGAAAGCATGTCTACTCTCGTGTATTGGACAGGGGAGAAAGCTCCCCCCAGGATCTGGGGGGAAAACTCATCCCAAAAGACACAATGGACTCAATAAAAAGTTCTCATTGGTCACAGGGGAGCACGCGCACCAGCCCCCAAAACACACACCCCGTTTTCATTATATGAGTATCTAAAAATGCGGTATATGCTACGGTATATTAAAAAAGTTTAAGAGAACTTTCTAATGAGATCGTGAATGTAGAAAGGTTTGGGGAAGAGTAAAATGCCAAACCAGTGGAGAAGGAGACAATAAACTATCCCTTCCAGACCTGTGCCATCTGTGGCCAGGGAGACTAAATTGGCCAATCAAATAAACTGCAGTCCCCCAAACTCCCAGTTTATCACATAACTCATGTGCCGCACGCCCTTCCCTCCTTTTTATTTATTTTTATTTTTATAAGTAATCTCTACACCCGATGTGGGGCTCACACTCACAACCCTGAGATCGAGTCGCACGGTCCACGGACTGAGCCACCAGGCAAACCCCCCTTCCCTTTGATCACACCCACGAATGTGCCTTAATTCCCAAACGTCACCTTTGGCTTCGAGGCCCCTGTCCCACACAGGCTCTTCCCAAAACCTGGGGTGGGGAGGGGAGTTTGGCAATGGGTTTATAGGGTCATGCATTCTTTTCAAAAAATATCAAAGACAAAATATTTTGCCTGCTAGTTTAAGACTATTGATTATATTCCTTTATCCACTCTATCCCATCATCCCGTGTTACGTGGGCGTCCGATGGCATAAGCACGTGGGGGGAGTCCGTCCAAGAGAAGGTGAGTTGAGTGTACGTTTTGTTTTGCTTGACCTGAATGTGCTATAATGATGTAGTTTTCAGTCACTGCCATACAGAATGAAATATCTGCTACGTCCCAGTATAGGGCTGGCCTCCAGGAATGCGTATATACATCCCCTGCTATGCATACCCGCAAGGACTCGGGATTTAAAAATGCTGGGCAGAGGCCCCATCGTGACATTCCAGGGTCCTTTAGCAACAAGCCCTGCAAATATGTGAATACTGAGGGAGGGAAGGAAATAGTTTGAGGGGTAAAGAGGTAGAAGCTGGTCTTCGGGAAATTCTCCCAGTCATCAGATATTTAAGATGGTATGTCACTGATTTGGTTCTCATTGTTAACTACTCGAAAGGGAATGGACTACCATTAAGGATATCCTTGAAAAACACAGCTTATGCACTTTTACATGTCACATCCTTTTCTTTTTAAAACATAGGAATTATAACTAAATTCAGCAAAATTCTCGTGTTTTTAGAGCACAAACCTGTGGTACAAATAGTGACAGTGGACGTGAAGTCACCTGTTTTATGAAGCCCGATCATCAATAACAGAAAACATCCCAACCAACAAGACAATGGTCTTTCTTTTCTCTCTAGGAAAACGATTACAGAACCATTGTTCTACGAAAAAAGCAGTCAAAGAGCACGCAGTCCAAGAAAAAAAAGTATCCTAGAGGTGTGTCAGAGATAATCAAGAGAAAACATGACACAATTTAAAAAGAAAAAAAAAAAAACTTTGTGATGTTTGTGCTTTTTGTCAGCTTGTAGAAATTTGTCATTTGTTGAGATGTGTGTTCTTATTCTAATAACTATCCACTCGTGTAATGCATTTTTGCTCCTTATTTTATATTAGGCCTTCTTAAAGAAGGCCTTGGAAATTGCAGGACCAGCATGCAGGGGAGACTGGGAGGTCAAGCCACGGTCCCCCCATTCCTGTGCTCAGCCCATCACTGACTCCTCATAGCAAACCATCCCTTCCCCCAAGACCCAGAGATGGGGCAGAGGTCAAAGAAGTCCTATTACACGATGCTTGATAATTTTTAAAACTTTGAAAAGATACTATTGCCATGGCTGCTGTGACAGAGACACGTAAAAACAGCAATGCGAACATACCCAACCTCACACAAAACAGATCTCACATTAACTCCAGGTCACTACCAGCAAGCTGCTTTTTCTGTCAATATGGGGGCAGCTGTGTGTCATGAGGGCAATTCCCAAATAACTGAAGTGTGGTAGGCAGAATGCCCTCTCCAAAAGTCCCACGTCCCAAACCCCAGAACCTGTGAATATGTTGCATTATGTGGAAAAGGGGACGAGATGAGGGTTGCCTACCAACTGACCCTGAGACAGGGAGATTATCCCAGATTACGTAAGTGGGCCCAAAATCATCACAAGAATCCTTAAAAGCGCAAGAGAGAGACAGAAGTAAGCCAAACAGAGAGACGTGACCACAGAAGCACTGTCAAAGGGTGCCTTGTTGCTGGCTTTGAAGGTGGGGGAAGGGTCGGTCCCCAGTCTCACAAGGTGGTAAAGTCACAGACACCAATTTTCCCCTAGAACCTCCAAAAAGAATCCTAGCTCTGCCAGCACCTTGATTTTAGCCCGATGAGACCAGGGGCCGATTTCCAACCTAAGGCACAATATATCCGTGCTGGTAGGCCACTAAGTCTGTGGTGATCTATCAGAGTAGATGCAGAAAACTAAATACTAAGTGCAATCAAGATACTGAGATAGATAGGAGACCGCTGCAAGAACCAAGATTCTTTGGGTTACAAATAATAGAAAGCCCATCAGAACTGACCTTATGGTGAAAAGAATGTCCTATTGGCTGGCAAATCTAGAATGGCCAGATGAGACCCAATTACAACAGCCAAAGGAGGTCATGACCCAATCGCCTTCGCCCAAGTCATGCACTCCATCGCCATGGGGGGTAATTCAGAATCATAGGGATCCCCAGATGGAGATCCGGCACACTGGGACAGGAGGAAGGAGCAGCTCAGTGTAATAAGAAGACCACACTGGATGTCCCTGACAAGCAGGGGACCCTTTGATTTCCTTTTACCTAGTCTGTGAAAGACAGGCATTCATCCAGACCAGGGGAAAGCCATGAAAACAAATCAGGAAAAAAAATCATTGACATTAGAACACTTGTCTTCTGGATGATTGATAGGCCATTTTTTTTTTTTATTTGCTTTTACCTTTCCGTCCAGTTAAAACAGTCTGAAATTGTGCCTGAAAGGTTGATTAATAAACCTTCAAACACTGGTTGTTTTGAAAGGATCCATCCAAGTCCATTTCGATGTTCTTTTGTTTGTCCCTGTAGCTTAAAGGCCACCAAGTCAGAGCTCCTCTTGGTTGATTTTCTCTTCCACTAAATGTTGAGTCGCTATTGTTTTATTGCAATCTATTTACAAGAAATGGGCGATTTTTTTTTCCGTGATGCCAGGAGCCCTGGGCTGTGTTTATTGTTCCTCTGTGCACCAGACCTGTCCTTGGGGTTCGACTGCCAACGTAAGGGATTAAGAAGCTAAGTAAGTCTGACTGGAGGAGGAATCTTTCAAATGTGCTTCTCTAGCACGGTTCTTTTGCAGGCCATTTTTATTTAACGTACACACACACACACACACACACGCCCTTGTTACAGTCCAGTAACGAAACAATTACATTTCCCCAGGTCTCTTCAATTTCTTTTTAATGCCACCTTGGAAAATAGAAGAATACACAGGTATAACAAATACGATTACCCAAATATACATATTTCCATTCGCTAATCATCTTCTTTCTCCCGTGATCGAAAGCACCCCGAAGGGCTATCTATCCATCCATCCTGCCACCTAACAGCACACTCTCCGTCGCAAAGGAACAGAATCCACTCAATTGCCTGGAAACCGTTTCTGTCAGAAGTGGTTTGGCACCGACCCAGCTGATGGTCAGCTTCTCTGCGTCCCCAGTGAGACCCTACTGCAGGGAACATTTCTATTTCGGAGGCCAGGACACCCGGGGAATCTCCAGAGTGGAAGAAACAACGTACACATCCTACAGGCAGAGTCTGCTGTCTCCTCCGGTCTGGACCCCTCCCCTCCGCAAAGAAGGACCCAGGAATCGAGGGCCCTGACACATAACCACTCAGGTCGCCCCCTTCCTGACTGCTTTGGCGCCCGTTAAGTGTAAGGCAACTCACTTTCCCCTGAGTCCATTCACGGAATGGTGAAAAAATGAGGATGACGGTGGTGGCAGTCCCGAGGGCTTGTTGGCACCAATGTCCTTGGCCCATGTTAGCTCAGTCCGTCCCCAGATGCCCAGGACACAAGCATCACCGTTATTCCTGCTCTATAGTTGAGGGAAACTAGTTCTAAGATCTTAAGAAATGTTCTTGTTAGGACCGTGTTTCCTGATCTAAGCACTACTGGTATTTTGGGCTGAGTTCCGCTGTAGGGAGGTTTCCGTGTCTACTGTGGGAGACTGAGTGGCACCCGTGACCTCTACTTGCTGTGGCCCAGTCGTGGAGATGAAAGGTCTCCAAACCTTGCCCTATGTCTCGTCTCCCACAGGACACAGCCACCCCAATGGGGTCTGCTGCTTCATGGCATAGCTGAACAATGGAGTCTGGATATGAACTCATTATCTAGTTCTAGAGCCCCAAGTCTATACCACCACGTACCCATTACTGATTCTGGCTCATCCTACCTCTAAAGCACGTGTCTTCAACCTCCTGTCCACTCAAAGTTCTGTCCACCCTCTTTCTACAGAGCCACCTTCATCAACTTTCTTTCCGATTCTTTTGCTGTCATTTGTAATCCTTTATAGCCAGGCTTCTTTCCTGTAAATGCACCCCTCGCCCCCATCATGAACCTTGCTATTCTGAATGTTGCCAGATCTGGGGTTTTTTGTGACCCTACATCTCTTCCATGCCTCTCCTGTAAGACAGATGATCTGACAAAAAGAGCATGATCTTTGGAGCGGGAGAGTCCCAGAACTAGCTTGGTGGCTTGCTGGCTGTGGGTAGTAATAATGCCTCCCCAAACTTCAGTTTTCTTCAGGATCTCTGCCATAATTCTCTTCTCCACTCTCCTCTCTTGACTTCCCGGAGACTGCCTTCTCAACGTCTGCTCCTTTGGCTCCCCTGCAAGCCCTGCTTTAGGGTTCACCCTTGGCCCTCGGATCTCACGGTTCTCTGTGGAGCACTGCCCCTTCCTAGCTGTGACGATCAACAGGGCATCCACTTTCTCAGACTTCCAGGACTTTTTTTTTTTTTTTTTTGCAAGTGATTGATAAGAGCCAATCGTTTATTTTCACTGCCCCAGTCACAAGCTTTTCCTCTGTCCCCACTCCTGCCTGCTCCGGAGAGACTGCGCTCACATGCGTGCCCACCCTCTCCGCACCACCTCGTCACTCTCCCTTCCTTGGACGCCACTCCAGCTGCCTCAGAATGTCAGAAGGGTGACATTTTCAGTTCTTTTCCTATCCAACCGCAGGACACAGGACAGGCAGCCCTAAGTGCTGCTTTCTGCGCATCCACTTTCTCAGGCTCAGGCTCTCAGGCCCCAAGTACCCAAGGTACTCACATCCTGCAGATGACTTAATCTCTCCATGGTTGATGTTCACAGAGAGTGACACTGATCTCATTTGGAGTTGTTTGCTTACTTCCAGGACCTCGTGCCTTGTTCGATAATCTACACGCCAGATCTCCAACCCAAGTTGGGGGCCGCATCTATTCCTAAGGTAAATGCTCATCACTTGGAGCCACTTAGAGTTTTTTTTCTAGGACTCGCCAAAAGTTGCAAGGACTCCTCAGCCTCTCTCTAACATGGACAGAAGAGAGAATGGAGACAGGATTGATAAGATAGCTGATGGTTCCATCAAAAGGGGAAACTCACCATGACCATTGTTCCAAAATTTAATTCCTCCACATGCCAGGGGCATAGGGTGATGAAGTTACTGTGGTCACGCTTACTGGGGACTCGGTATTTGAGCTGTAGGAGTTGTGAAGTAGCTGGCATTTCTCTGGGCTACCTTATTTCAAGATCATTACTATGACAGTTGCCAAAATATTGGAAAAGTCCCAAGTTCCCTGCCATTTTTTTTCTTTTACTCTCTAATTGCTAAAATAATAATAAGGAAAAAATTACTCTGCTCCCAAACCCTCCATTACTAACTGAAAACTATCATTTCGCCTGTCTTTCAGACGCAAATATTTAGATTTAATTAATGGAAAAACATCCATCAAATCTCAAGACCTGTATCTTCTGTGGACGCACATATTTGTAAAGGCTGTTGGTTGCAAATGGCAGAAACCTAGTCCAATCCAAGTTCTGTAAAAAGAAGGGATTAAGTAGCTCATGTAAGTAGGAACCCCAGACGGTGGATCAAGAACTTCTGGCACAGGGGGGTATCAGGATTTGAACTATATCTTCAGGGCTTTCCATGCTTGCCCCTGCAGGGTTCCTCTCAGAAAAACAGCAGGATCATCAGTGGAAATTCCCAAACCGTGCTATTTTTAGCTTTCAGTTTCACGGGAAACAAACCAACTAGCATCTAGAAAGGGCTCCAGGGAAACTTCGGGGTGGCTCCGCTGGTTCATCCCCGAGCCGATCATTGAGTCCAGGATGGTGAAGAGTTTTTATTGTTCAGTCCTGGGCCATGTAGGAGGCCCAGAGTTTGAGATTTAAACATCTACAAGGCCCATGTAGAATGTGGAAGTGGCAGGTCCCCAAAGGAATAAAACCAATGCTGGTTGAGAAGAATAGGAAAGAGGTACTGGACAGTCAAAGGCAAACCATGTACATTTCAGGTACTGGGTTTTATTCCTTAATAAATGGACTTAATAAATAAAAGATGGACTGTGACCATCTTTCCCTAAGATGTTTCTGTTAAAGGTCAATACACTGGTACCAAGGTTGGGGCTTAAGCTTGGTCTTAAAATTTGCTGTTCCGTTTAATTGCTTTCAAGCCCTTTGGTGTTCGACTTGCTTCTTTCAAAGATTCTAACCAGAAGGTTGTCATTCTAGGAAAAGAGAGTTCCCAGGCTTTCTCTCTCTCTCTATTAATGGCATTTGCACTTGGCATAGCTCCTTCCAAAAATTCGTCTCACATGTTCATTCTTGTCATGGTGCTCTAAATAATCTGTTTCTGTCAAATTTCATATCTCAGACTTTTATGTATTTCCTTCGTCTAAACCCTATTCAATGTGGTAGCCATTAGACACATCTGGTTGCTTAAGTTCAAATTTAAATTAAGGAAAAGCAATCACAATACAACAGTTCCTTGGTTGACCAAGTGGGCTCCAAGGGCTCCATATACCATGTGTCTAATGGATCCCCTATCAGATAACACAGTACAGAGCATTCACATCATCACTGTAAATTCTATTAGACAGTGTCGGTCGCGATTACAAAAGGTTTCTATATTAGAGATACAAGTGCATTTTGTTATATATATATTCCATGCATCCAGCTCCTCAACACAAAGGGGAAACTTAACTGACCTTAAAATTATAAGGAGTATTGTATGTAGAATATAGATGATACACTACGTACCATTTTAAATGAACCTGGATATTAGTGTGATCAGATGCTCCACTGCAATTTTCTTAAAATTTATAATTCATTTTCTAATAAAGTTAAGTGTTCCTTTTCCCCTTAATTCATTCAGACTAAACCAAAGGCTATTTTTTAGCTTTAAATTCCATCACTTCCCCTCAGTTAGTCTCCATTTAGGGCATACCAAATTTATCAAAATTCCCCCAAAGTGCTAGAATCTATCATGATTTCGAGCCTCTACTTGTGCTGGTGTTGGTGCCTGGAAGCATCTTCCACTCAGTCTCATATTTGTTTGCCAAAACTTTCTCTATCCTCCCCACTGGGTATTGGATGTTGCCTCCAGTACTCCTCTAAATATATGCATCGGAGAATGAACTACACATTTTATTTCAGTTAGCACTGTGTGTGGGATCCTACTTTATTAGTCTCTGGAAGGCAGAGACCCTTCGTGTTGTCCTTCCAACTGAGCTACATCTATTTCATGTTGGGTCTTCACTATCTGTGGTGCAAAAGTTGAAGTAAATTTGATGGTTATCCAAGGGCCTCCGAGTTCGGACCCCGCTGGAAATCTCCACCCCATCCCCACCACTGTTACACGTGGACTCCATAGCCCAGCCCACTGGGAGCCGTTCACTCATTGTTCACTGGACATACCATGCACCCCCTACCCTTCATATTTTGCATAAACGTTGGTTAGTTTCACTGGAAAACACTCTCCTTTCTCCCTAGCATTCAGCGTTCACTGCCAAGCTCAAATAGCTCCTCTGGAAATGTACCCGAAGCCCAGCCATCCAGGACGGGCCTTCCTCTGCCCCCTTCTCTCATAGTAAGTACTCTGTGTGTGAGTACCTGTTTGAAAATCTGTATCACAGCCTGACTTTTATTACCGTTCGTTGTGTCCAAGTCTCTCTCCCTCACTAGCCTGTGACCCTCTCAAGGACACTGACGATGTCTTCTTCATCTTTCTTTTCCTCTTGCACTTAGCACAGGGAGTTGCCCACAATTGACACTAGAAAGTGTTTGTTGGATGGAATTGTTGTGCAAAGAAGTGCTTCCTTTAAAAGACATAAAAGAAAAGGAACAGTGACAGCCTAGCTGAAGAGCACACAATGAACTGAAAAGCCACCAGCTTTGATCAAAACCCTGCCCCAGGAACTTTCCAGCTGCTCAAACATGGTTTCCTGGCATCTGTGGGAGAGATGGATTCTCTAAAAGGAACAATGTGATCAGGGCCGAGGGAGGAAGAAAAATACCAGCAAAGCAAGGGCACACACAGAGGCTCCCAACACTCCGTTTATGAATGTACGGCAGAGTTCATTTATAGGAATGCACGGCAGAGGGAGGCTGGGAAGCGTCGGCAAATGGAATGTTCTGCACTTTATATACGTTTTCAGTTTTGACACCAAAAGACGGTTTGCGATGCTGTGTTTTTGTAGAAGACTGGTATGGGGTAAACGTTTAAAGTGATTGAGAGAGGTTGAAATAATTTTCTAGTCTCAAGCATCAAAGAAAAGATGGAAGAGTTTAGAAGAGCAGAATTCTCCATGTAGAAGGGATCACAGACATCATCTTCTCCAGGGATAGCAAAGAAAAGAGGGTGCTGACCCCTCTTCTCCCATGGCTACGGCACAGAAAATCCAACTCGGGTGCTAAATGTTTCTTGTCTGGTGAGGATATGACCTTGGCGTCCTTCTCAGCACCGCGTCAATACCGCCGGTCCACCTGTGAGAGGGGATTTCTTTCCATCCCTGATCCAGTCCAACTTTCTAACTTCGTGAGAAGAAGAAGTGAAGTCCAGGGAGAGGAAGGGAATTCTCCCTGATGAGTCAGTGAATCGGTTTTGCTAACGCTCTAACCACCATGCTGCCTACTTGGCTCGTGCCTTGCTTGGTCACGGGTCCTAGGATGATCTCTGCATTCCGAGCACAGCATGCACGCGTGCACGGCCCAGACCCAGAGCACTTTATGCAAGCACATATAACACCAAACCCAGCGAAAGTCTCACGTGGTGTGCATGGCTCTCCAAGCTGAGAAAACAGCAGCCCTCTCCCCATCACCGTAAAATGTTTACTGACCAGCCAATCCTTATCCAAAACTAAATCGGTCTTTTTCTTGGATTTCAGCCTTATTCCCTGTCCCTGATATGACAGCACAGAGCATTCCCAAGGAGGCATCCAATCGGAAGTGAGCTTTGCTGAAAACCTTCGGGCCTCAACTTCCCCTGCCTGCGACCTCTCCCCCTCAAGTTTGCCCACATCAAGCCTAGGCTCCTGGAAGGTGTGCAGCCTAGTTCCAAATGCTCTCATGCTTCCTCCCCTCCCTTTCTGTGCAGCTGTTTGTAGAGTTTCCCAAAGGGAGAACTTGAAAGGGCCTCTTATTAACCTTGTTCAGAGCTCCAGAGGAGAAATTAAACCTTTCTGCAAATTCAGCGTGGAGCCATTTCTGGCAAGACAATGATCTCAGATGGCCTTGCTGGCAACAGGGCTGCTCGGGAATTAACCCTTTGGTCCCACGGGTTGTCAAATGTACCAGGGAGGGAGAGGGAGAAAGGAGGAGGGTGGAAGGAAGGAAGAAAAAGCAAAGGAGAGAAAGGAATGATCCTGTTTGATACTGACTCCCCTTTGGAAACAGTCTCTTGAATGCTTGGTTCTCTTGGGGAAGCCATGGTCCTACTCTAGGTTTTTTGTGCCCAGAGGAGTGTGGCTCTCAAGGTGAACATCTGACGGAAGCTGGACCAATGAAAACACTGCATCATTACACCATACTGGTCTCATCAACAGTGTCCAAGTTGGGCTACTAAAGGAGACCTTGACACTTGCCTTAACACTTATAAAAAAAAGTAAACTCTACCTCCTGTCTCCTGGGATTTCTTTTCTCCCAGAAATCTTAAAGCTGGTGTTGTCTGTGTTTTAATCACTAAGGGGAAGCCCTCCTGAGAATGAACTGCATGCACAGAGAGAGAAAAGCACAGTTTAGAGATCAACCGACTACCTGATTTTTTTCACTGGAGTCAACCATACCTGAACTCCACCTTTCTTCAATGCAAGCATTTGGTGCGATAAATCCACTTACTTCATTAAGTATGCCAGAGTGGGGTTTTGGTTGCTTGCATTTTCAAACAACCTGATTAATAAATATGCTTATGAAAAACAAGAGTTGTGGGGCCAGAGGTGATTGAGTAAGCTCGGTGCAACAAAATTAAACAGTGGAGTAAGACTTCTCAGTTAAGTGATTAGGCTGGTACATTCTGTGATTCTCTAAGAGGGGACATAGACAGAAGCATTGCTTAGATCTCAGCCACCATGGCCTAATTCTTTTCTTTTTACTTCACAGCAGAATACCAAAATTTGGCTGAAGCCTGTATATAGCCACAGTTTGGGAGAGTCTTTAGACTCAACGACGATAAATATAATGTCAGAAAGAAAAATCTTTGGTAATGTTAAATCTTATGACTGAAACCATATATACACAGAGAGAGATGGTTCATTTAGGAATAGTCTTATGCATCAAATTTTCAATGACATACGGTATATGTGTTTGTTGGGCAGACAGTTCTGGAATTCATTTCAACTCTTTCCTCATGAATCAATTGCAGAGCACCCATAGTCTGCTTTGAGTGATACTACTAATCACGAAATCGATTGAGAAAATATTATGAGCCCAACACAATGCTGAGCCCTTGAGATGCACAAATTCATTCAAAACTCACAATATCACGGCGATTACATTTTTATCCTCAATATACAAATCGAGAAACTGAGGCCTGGGGAAGTGAAGTGACTTACTAGTCATGTGTTAATTGTGGAGCCAGGGTTTGATCCCAAATTTGTAGGACACCACTGCTCAGTTTTTAATCGCTGCCAACAGAGAGTTGGCTCAAAGGTAATAAGCTCTTCCCTAGCTCCTCATTGGATCGCGTTCCTGGTCTCATGCTGATCTGTTTAGGAATGCTATTTTCTGATATAAATCTGATTACGATAGATAGAAATGTATTAGATGCTATGTATGAAACCGTTTTCACCTAATGAGCCCCCTTTTGGATTCTGAAGATAATAAATTTGTATTGTTCAAAGCCGCTAAATTTGCAGCAATTTGTCACAGTAGCCATAGAAACTAACACAGTGCCAGTTAGGAGCCCAACACTATCTGACGGGTCAGGAACCAAAAGAGCTCTTGACATTGTCCTCATGTTTTAGCAGGGAACAATCTAGCAGAAACTATTTCTCTTGTGCCCAGAGTTGGAACATGGAAGGCGGAGCGAGAACGTCCACAGTAGAAAGCTTGCAGGGGAAAGAAAAGGTCAGGCAAGAGAACAGGTTATAGTTGATGGCCACCAGAGTAAGCCAGGTTGCCATTAACTTGGCCTCCCTTCTTGAGTGGTCTTAGGTCAGTCCTTGGAGGTGAGCACCTCCAATGCTCTTAAAGACCGTCGGAAGGGAGGTGGACCAGGCCCAGATGACAAGACAGCAATCTCCTCCCAAGGGTTTTAGACTGAATACGAGAAGAAAGGAAGAATAAATTTGTGTAAATATAATTCACGGTGGCTAAAGTGCATATAATTAGGCTGGCTGGCTGACTGATTAATAACCGTTTACCATGTAGATTTCAGGTTTAGATTTAGAACCCAAACTATGATGAGAAATAAGGTGAGACAAAGAAAAGTAAAACGACTAAGAACTTTCTAGATGCCTATTTTTGCAGGATTGTTTCTGACCTAGAGTTTCAGAAAGGAAAGAGGGAGGGACAGAGAGATGGAAGGGAGGGAGGGAGGAAAAGAAAGAAGAAAAGACGGAAAGAAGGAAGGAAAAAAGAAGCAAAGATGGAAAGAAAGATTCTCCAAACTAGCTTTGTTTAAAAACACAGCTCTCTGAAACCACGTAATGTGGAATGTTTCAAGGGAATTAAGGCCTTCTGACCTGAACCTCCACTCTCAACAAACAAACTATATAAAATGACTATTACAAATGCTATATACTTTTAGTCTCGCTCTGGCCGTATTTCTGAACAATTTACTAAAGTTCGCAGTCATTTTCCTGCCTGGGGTGAGCAGAAATGAGTAGGTGAGACAGGTAGGGGACAAGTGAAAGCAGAGTTGAACGAGGCAGGTGCGCTACTTTGTAATAGCGGGGGTAGAGAAACGGTTCCGAATGCAGACACAAGGAGGTGTCACAGTTTGGGGATTTTGGAGGAAGGACAGCAAAGTGGTCCATATGGAGAGAATCTGAGAACATCTCTCTATTGCAGTGAGCACAGAAATTGGCATCCAAACTGAAGTTGAGATGGTTCTTAGTAAACATTGCTCTGGACTGAAAGTCTGTGTCCCTCCAAAATGCGTGTGTTGGGATCCGAGCCCGCAGGGTAATGGCATTAGGAGGTGGGGCCTCTGGGAAGGGATTAGGCTCCTTCCAAGACATGAGGGCACAGCAAGAAGCTGGCCAGTTACAACCCAGAAGAGGCTTTCACCAGAACCCAATCCTCTTCCCATACTGATCTTGGACTTCCAGCCTTAAGAACTATGAGAAAGAAATGTCTGTTGTTGTTAAGCCATTTGGTCTATGAGGTCTTGTTATCATCACGGGCATGGTTTTAGTGAGTGATGGAGGTACAGAGTGACGGAAACGTGTAGGCACATGTTGGCCTTTAAATCCGTAAGCTTCTCCAAGAAGCCTTTTCTTACCTACCAGATGGAGCTGAGCACCCTTCACTGTGCTTACAGACTAGCTGCTGTCTACCTCCCCACAGCCATGAACACTGTCTGCTTTACTCCCTGAGGTCAGGTGCCACGGCTTATCACCACGTGTGCTCAGAGGTGGCTGCGGACTTCCTCTGCAAGAGAACCTGTCTTAAAGGATGAGCAGGGGGGAGAAGGATCTCAAAGCTGTGTATTCATAGCAAGCACTTAACTTCCTTTTTAAATATTAGATTGTGTGTTCATGGGGGTGGTTTCACACAGGGAAATAATCCAGCTTTAGAGGGGGTGAAGACAGCTAAACTCTTGCCCCAGCGGAGCTCCTCTTTGGTGTTACAACCCCAGGGACATCCGGTATAGAGCACGTTACCCAGCAGGGTCTGGTTCCAGGAAAAGAGGGTTAGCCTGAACTGAAAGATTAAAATACCTATCAGATTAACTTCTGCGAACTTCTTTACAAAGTCCTGCCAGAT
Organism: Nasua narica; assembly: GCA_028533885.1. Lineage (NCBI taxonomy): Eukaryota > Metazoa > Chordata > Mammalia > Carnivora > Procyonidae > Nasua > Nasua narica. The sequence continues at coordinate 5,927,353 of CM052805.1, read as the reverse complement.
AAAGCTGCTCTTCGATACTACACACGCATCTGCTTCTGAAGCTAGGGACGTGCACGCTTCCTCCCCAAGTCAACAAAAGTCGGGTCCAACAATATTGACGGCACTCAGAGCAGATGCTGTTATGCATGCGAATGCAGCCTGCCCGCCTAAGTCCCCAGAGAGAATAAGAGAAGCTGTTCCAGAAGCTGGAATTCTTTGAGGAATTCCATCTCAATGTTAGATAACATTACTCTAGTACATGCAAACAAATATCATTCTAGGTGGAGTTCCAAACTGGGGCCTCCAAGGAAGATGATCCTTGAGAAAATCTGATGAGAAACAGAGACATTTTTAAGCATGTAAGAAAACAGTAGTGGACCAGAGCATGTGTGTGTGTGTGTGTGTGTGTGTGAGTGTGCATGCATATGTGTCCAGAGATTGAACATGGAGTTAAATTTAAGGTTTGTTATACTGAAGTCCTTTTAAGGAAACTGAAAAGGTTGGGAAGACTACATTTAGAAACAGAAAACAACTGTGGATGTGGAGGGAATACATCAAGTAAAGCTTCTAGAAATTAGCAAAGAAATCCATCTATCCCCAAGGGCTGCTCGGCCATGTGACATGATCTTGTTTCCCATCTTAAAGATTCTTTACCCCTTGCAAAATGATCTCTTTGACACACCTCTCGTTATCTTGAAAAAGGTGTTCCATTTGATTGGTCACAAGACCCAGTTTCCTTTTTCCTTCTTTTTCCTCTTTCCTTCTTGCCTGGTCACCTCACTTTCTGGCCTCCTGTCTTCCTCCCTCTCTCAGGATGCAAGCCCATGGCACATGGATCACTCACTAATCATTCAGCGGGCATCCATGGGTGCTAGACCCCTGCAGCATCAAGGGGGACTCAGTCGTAATGGAGATCAGCCTCCTGGTATCATGGGCACGGGGCAATGCTGGTAACGAGCATGTGGGAAGAGGGTCGAGGGATGGTGTGATGGACGCCCCTGTGGAAGCAGCAGGAGCATCCTGCATGGGCGGGTGGGGGATTTGGTTCCACCTGGGTGGGGTGGACGGGACTGAAAACTGACTCCACGGAAGAGGGAATGCCTAAACACTCCTGAGCTTCATAACCCACACAATGTCGAGAAGCACTGTGGTCGGACCCCATCATAATTCCCCTATGTGAGAACTCTCAACTCACTTTCCACAAAACATACCCTCACCCCAAACTTCCAATGGAGTTCCTAATACTGTTCAGCCCCACATACAGTTTTCTCTTTGCAAACACTTGCCTGGATGGTGATTATGTGAGGGTCAATGAGGGAAAAACAAAAACAAAAACAAAAAACAGGAAATGCAAAATCCTAAGAACATGGAGGACGGAGGGAGGGGATACCTTAAATCTAACTTAAATTAAAAAGATGTTTGTGAAACCAAAAATAAATCTTGTTCCAGAGTGATTACCAGATAAAATATTTTAGTTAGTGGAAGGTGAACTGGCCCATATTTCATGTTTCCAGTCAATGTTCGCTCTTTGCATTACCTGAAGGGACTGAGTGCTAAGCTGATGAATGTTTTGTAGGCTTAAAAAACCATCTATCATCACTGCAGCTAATGCCATTTTCTGAAACATAATCCAAAGACACTTTACAAAAAGCATTTTCTGCCTGGAAGTGTCCCCACTGTCACCTTCCAGGTGTCTGGCGGGGGCCACCTGACTCCTTGATGCCTGCTGATTGCATGGTAGGATGTGATTCAGTGACCCTTCACCTCTTTGTTGTGGCTTGGCACCACTAGTTTCCGGTCTCCTTGCTCGTTTCTTGTGATTCCCCCTCCCCACCCTATGTGGGGATGAGGGATATAAGATATAATCATGACCTATATCCACACCGGAGGTTAACGCCTTGAAAATGCTCTGCCCTCTCTGGAAAGCTCCTTTTAAAGGAACAGGTGTGAGGGAAGACCAGTAAGTGAGTGAAGGTGGCACCGTGGTTAGGGGGAGATAGAGGAGAAGTGGGGGAAAAGAGAAGGAAAGAAATTAAAGAAGGTGTAAGAGGAAGGGAGTAGTGGGCATCTATGTGAAGCTCAGTAGTACCTGGAATATGGAACCCTAAGAGAGATTTGCACCATCCCAAGCGGCCACCTTGTCGGCTCCGGGTAAGGTTGATTCATTTCTATTTATAGAATCATTAAGAGGTGTCAGTGGAATGGTTAAAATTATTAGTATCTTCAGGTACAAAAAGCTTTTAACACTGTGACAAAGCCCATGTTCCATACCTTGACATAATTACCAGCATCATCTGAACTGCTGAGTTGATTTCTATTGCTTAATTTTTTAAAAAAAATATTTTTAAAAAATGCTTTAAGAATAAGAAAAGTGTACAGAATATTATAAAGAACATCTATCTTTTTATAATTCACATTTGTCAAACCAACATTTGCCTTAGGTGTTCTATTTTTTCAAGAAATAAAATACTGCAGTTAGGCTCAGAAATTCTACTCTTAAGCATGTCCCCAAGTTATAGTCTCACCAAAATCTGCCAATGAATGTTTATAGTGGTTTTGGTTATAATCACTCAAATCTGGAAAGAACCCAAACACCTTTTGATGGGGAGATGTATAACCAATTGTGGAACATCCATTCAGTAGAATACTGCTCAGAAATAGAAGTCAACAAACTACAGATAAATACACACAACCACATGGATGAATCACAACTGCATTGTTTAGTGAAATAAGTCGTACTCAAAAGGTTATATATTCTGTGCGATTCCCTTTTTTAATGACATTTTGAACAAGCTAAATATCTAGACACAAAACAGTATTGGTTGGCGGAAGTCGGAGGTGGGGAGGAGGGTTGACTACAGAGACACATGAAAGAATTTTGGGGGTGATGAGTATGTTCTATATCTTGATTTTGGTGGTGTTAACTTTATTGTGCTATTTACACTTACTATTGTATATGGTGGTAAGTACAACATAATGGGTGACTTTTATTGTATATAATTTATACTTCAATAGAAAAGAGAAAGAAATAGTAAGTTAAACATTTAAGCGTATATAGAGAGAGTATAATATGTGTGATTGTACACTACTGACGAGCAAGAAGACAAGTGCTTGATTTTCTGAGAATTCAAGATGGGAGATCCACAAATATGGAGCACAGGCTCACATGTATGTCGGACTTGAGGGTGAGTGCCACATAAGCTTTCTTTGTATAAATGATGTTTGAACTAATATTTCTAAGCTGAACAGAAGTTTCCAAGCCCGAGGTCTAGTGGGAAATAATAATTTTAATAATAACAACACATTCTTTAGCATTAAATGCTTCCCCAGTCTGAGTATGAAGCTAGATGTTTAACATATTTCATTCATTGTCCTCACAGTCCTTACAGTCCTTATACTTAGTCCTTCCCATTGAAGTATCCTCATGACATTTTACTAGCGGATAAAAACAGTTCAGAGAAGTTAAATCTACTTGCCCAAGATCACAGAGATAAATAAAATGGCAAGACTGGGGAATTCAAAGTTAAGTCTGTGTGACTCCAACTTCCATCTTCTCTCATTCTACTGTGCGTCTCAGAGCCCCAACCCCTCCAGTGAACACTATGGGAGAAGAGATCATCTTTAACTCTTCCCAGTTTTGAGGCGCTAAAATACAGTCTGCTGGCCAAACAAACCCCGCACGGGCAAGGTGTCCTTTTCCTGCATCTCCTCCCAGTCTGCTTTCCAATGCTGGATTTATTTCTCCATTGCTGAAGTTGCTATTTCTGCTGAGCCAAACGATGCTCTTCTGGAACAAGTTTTTATACTAATAGCAGGGTCTCAATTGCTATAAAAGGGCAGGTAGGAGTGAGTTCCATTAGAAGATGAGCAATTATATATATACATAGTGCAGAATTAAAACCTACCATATTGATATGTGCTATGGTGAATGCTGTGAATTATGTAAGACTGAAGAATCGCAGACCTGTTTCCCTGAAACAAATACATTATATGTCAATAAAAGAAAAAAAAAACTTCAGCTCTAACTGAAAATCTCAAATAGTGCAGTTGTCAGGTAGAATTTCATCTTTTTTTAAAAATATATAAATCCAAAAACTTCTAAATTTCTGATCTGCAAAAAATTATATGTATACACACACACACACATGCACACACACACACGCATATATATAGTCTCACCAAAATCTGCCTCTGAATGTTTACAGTGGCTTTGTTTATAATCCATCCACACACACACACACACACACACACACACACACACACACAGTTAACTGTGTTATCCCTAATGTTTCTGGTCAACAGTAGACTATTAGTAGTTAATGTTTTGGGGAGTCAAAAGTTATCTGTGGATTTTCTACTGCATGGAAGGAAAAAAGTCAGTGCCCCTAACACTGCTTTGTTCAAGATAACTGTTTATGACATATACATATATATGTACTTGCATTTATTTGCTTGTGTTTATATCAGAAACATACCTCCCATTTATACATCTCCTACTAAATAAGGGAACTAGAAGAAGCTATGAAAGAAAATTTGGGAAATATTTGACAAGGGTGTCAAGACCATTCATTGGGAAAAGAAGAGTCTCTTCAATAAATGGGACTGAGACGACAGGATGGCTACATGCAAAAGAATGAACGTGGACCCCTATCTCACACCACATGAAAAATTAACTCAAAATGGATCAAAGACCTAAATATAAGAGTTAAAATGACAGAACTCTTAAATCAAAGGTATCTACCTTCATGAAAAATAGATGAAATAAATGTGCTGAATTTCATCCAAACTCAACAGTTTTGTGTGTCAAAGGACACTGTTAAGAAAGTAAAAACAAAGCCACCGAATGGGGAAAAATACTTGCAAATCATACATCTGAGAAGAGTAGTCAGACTATATAAAGAACTCTTAAAACTCAACAGTAAAAAGTAACCTGATTAAAAATTGTCAAAAGGCTTGAAGATACGTTTCTCTACCAAACATCTATGAATGACTAGCAAGCACATGAAAATACACTCAGCATCTTCAGTCATTAAGGAAATGCAAATTAAAGTCACAATGACATACTGCTGCACACCCCCAGATGACTATGATCCGAAGACACAATTACAACCGTTGGCAAGGATGTGAAGAAACCGGAACCCTTGTGTACTGCAGGTAGAACGTAAAAAATCGGGAAGCTGCTATGGGACTCAGTTTGGCAGTGTGTCAAAAAGTGAAACGGAAACTTACCACGTGACCCAGCAAACACACTCCCATACTCCTATCTGAGAGGAGAGAGAACATACAGTCACATAAAAACTTGCACGTGAATGTTCACAGCAGCATGATCCATAAAAGCACACATGTAGGAACAACCCAGATGTCCATCAGTGGGTGAGCACCACAACAGAATGTGCAGGAGGAGCGTCTTAGGAGGGAAAAGGCAGCTTGGAGTATGTGATTTCTCAGTTCCCCTTTTTATGTCTCCGAGCTCAGGCTCTGGAGTCCAAAAGACCCATCTAATAATCCAGCTGTGGGACTAGCTAGCTTTTATTCAGCAAATTACTCAAATCTCTGAGCCCCAGTTTTTGCACCTTGAACGTGGGGATAATTCCATTAACCTTAAAGCACTTTTACGAGGATTAAGGGAGTTGGCACATCTTCGGTGGCACTTCCTCTGGTCCAGGTCTTCTCCAATGGTAAGACCTCACCACCCCTGGGTCACCGAATGCTGCCACCATCGGTTAATGCGGACAGGATCACAGAAGTAACTCTCCTGAGAAGTAAGTTGCTAACACGACAATTATCCTGCTTTCGTTTCTCTCTGTGGGATCAGTGTCCTTCTGCCTATTCAACTGTCTCCTCTCTGAGAAGTAATGCCAAGGTGCCTTTCTGGTCGGTTGACTGATATGTCCTGTCTCATGGCAACGTCCCCCATGCAGTGTCATTTCTTTAAATATCTTCCAGTAGTCCTTCTGATTTCTTTTTACGTAAAAGAAACAAAACAACAACAAAAAAACCTCCAGTAATCAGGGTTTCTCAAATTTTCCACGCCATGATCTTCATTGGGTCACACACTAGAAAATTATGTTAAGAAGCTCAGATCAAAGAGGGCCAAATTGAGTTCGAGCTAATTCCATGCAACTTTTAGACCACTGTCACGAAATGCCAAGTCCTTTGGTAGCAGACTAGCAGGGGGGAAAATTACAGACATTCCCAACCTAATGAGAAACTGAGTGTTGGGTAGGCTTAATTGTGGAGGCTAGAGATATTTTTGATGCATTAAACAAGACATCAGTGAAAAGACACAGCCAAAGGAAGCCTACTCTTATTAAATGCAAAATTACATTAGAAGCAGAAAGTAAATCCATGATCTAAGAAGAGGGTTGGACAAAACAGTTATGAGAAGAATAAAAAACAAATATACAACTGGATAGTGGAAGGCAGCTCAAGTCCAAGTTTGCATACATCAAGATGGTTAGATTGGTATCATGGAAGAAAGAGAAAGAACAGATACTCCTTTGGATGCACAAAATGGAATTAAAACACAGCTGGAATTTCTCTCCAAAATTATATTGATTTCAAACAGAGAGAAACGTTGAAAGACTAGTACAGCATCTAATTGTCTGAATTTCTAATACACAGACCACTCAATTTTGCTTGATGGCTACCTATCTCCATATATGTATATGCATATGTGTTTTTTGCTGACCCAGTTGAAAGTAAGTTGCAGACATCATGACACTTCATTTCTGAATTCTTCAGCATTCATCTAAAAAATCAGGGCATTCTTCTATACAACTTAAATAGGCTTTTAAAGTCATGGTCCATAAATCTTTCAGATCATAAAAGTAAAGGAAAAATATTCATTTCACTGTCTGAATTGTCTTTGGTCTAGAATGACTTTGGGCAAAATACATTTTGGCACTGGCTTTATAATCTCACTAGGTCTGTTCAGTTTGTATGATTTATTCTGTAGATGGGATACAGTGGCAAGTCTGAGTGGCCCCC
>CM052805.1:5788230-5919884 GCA_028533885.1 Nasua narica | reverse complement strand
GGGCGGTGGGGGAATGTGGGCTCTGCTCATTGCCCCAGCGCGGGAGTCGGTCTGAGGAAGCCTCCTGGAGAGTGAGGTGTGGTGGGGACCATCCCCACCGTAGACATGGTAGAGCCCCGCTGGGATCTTTCTGGAAACTCCTTAGCATTCCGGCCGCAGGTGCAGAGGTTCACTGGTGTTGCAGCTCTGAGAACAAGCCCCTTGTTTACTAATCCCGAGGTCTGCCGGTCAGGAGTGGCCTGCTTCTCTTTCTCGAGTCTCGCCCTGCCCTCCCTGTGCGCACGGGGCCAGTTTGCCAGCCCCACACCTGCTTGCGTGAGAATGAAAGAAGGAAGTACTGTGTAGGTAGTCTGCATAAAGAGTTCTGCAGCAAAGCAAGGCACAATTATTAATAACGCTTCACCCTTGGGACGCTCGAGTTCTTCCAAGCTGGAAACTCCAAGGCAGTTACTGTAATTATAATTCAATTCTAAATATCTATAGTATGCACTTTTGTTAAAACAAAACCCATGTTCATCAGATTTTACTCTTCAAAATTAGGAGAATGAGGGGCACCTGGGTGGCTCAGTCAGTTAAGCCTCTGCCTTCAGCTCAGGTGGTGATCCCAGGGTTCTGGAATTGAGCCCTGCATTGGGCTCCCTGCTCTGCGGGAAATCTGTTTCTCCGTCTCTTTCTACCCCTTCACCCCATTTGTGCTGTCTTTCACACACTCTCTCAAATAAAATCTTAAAAAAAAAAAAAAGGGGGGGGGAGCGAATGAAAAGTGACCTCAGAATATCTTTGCATGTGAGTTCGTCATTCCATGTCCAACTGATAAATAGGACGGTTTTTGCTGGCCCGTGGATCGAGTTGAAAACCTAATCATGTTGAAATATACACGAGAGAAATCATGGATTTGGGGGTACTGATAGAAAATGAGTTTTTTTGAAGGCATTTATTTAAAAGAAAGCAGGAAAAGAGTGTAAAAACCTTGGCAGGCACTCTCTGTGCTCTAACTTAAGTAATTGAGGTGAGGCAGTGAATTGATGACGATAAATGTGAATAGTTCCCAGTTGGAAGTACTTGGTTCTGGTTGTGCATCACAGCGCAGACCGGCCAGGCCCTTGCCCCTCAGCCTCCAAGTGGCCTGCACACAGGTGCTCCTCCTCACCTTCATCAGATCTGCATCATTGGCGGGAAGATCAGGTGATTTCATTCCTTCAGGCCCCGCCCTGGGCCCCATGCTAGGACCGCCCTTTGGTTATAAGGGGTAACTGTGAAAGCAGTTGGCCCTGGTGCTTTGTCCCTTGTCCTCAGCTCTGAACAAGGCACCAAAGCCTCAGGGACCGCTCTTCCCTTTCCTACAGAGCGTGCTGGCCAAACTGGCAGGTCTCTTTCAGCGATAAAAGGTGACGTGTTGTCCTTAGGATTCAAGTTGATCCTTAGAATTTGCAAATTCATTTTCTGGAATTTCTCCTAAAGCCATCCCTAGGGAAGCGTGCAAATCCTTGCCCCTGAGTGCACGAGGTTGTTGTTCGTACAGGAAGTGTTTTATTAGGTTGGGTTAGGAGCAAATGTGTCATTAGGTTGAATCGTACGAAACTGCCATGTTTGTAGGTCAAAAATGGACGATCATTAGCGATCAGATTTCTAATGAGGGGAGAGGTTTTAAGCCATTTTCGGGCATATTCTGTGTAATAATACACTCTGCAGCCATCTGCAGTAAAACTGCAGAGTGGTATTTAAGATGGAGATACTATTCAACAATATTGTCTTCTGCAGAAAACAAGACAAACAGGAAATATGTTAACAGCACAGTGTTATTTGTTTAGAATATATTTATGCAGAGAAAAAAGGACATAGCATTGTCTATATCAAAGTCGTGTATACTTTCTCATTTTTCTGCACTGGCTGTGACTGCTTCTAGTTTAGTAAGATTTTTTTTTTTTAAGTTCATTTTAAATCAGTATTTACACGTTCATTACGTGCAGTTGTTGGTCGGTAGTGTCTCTCTCTCATCCACATCTGGGTAGTCAGTGATGCACTTACTGCTACCATTTCCCCAGTCTGAAGTTTATCATCCACATTTCTTTTAACTAGCTCCAGGTTACTCCCCAACACGTTAACTCCAGCCAGCCATTTCCTGTCAGTCAGAACTCTTGGATAAGGCCGGTCCTGGTTTCCCTTCCCTGCTCTGGACTCCACTAGCTAGGGATTCACCTCCCCCCGCCCCCAACCCAGCCTACAGCCTTACCTCCATGCGAATAGCTGTTCTCCTTCCTCATTAGCCGGTCTGACCCTTACGCAGATTCCTACAGCCAGTAACTGGAATTCCGTATCCCAGTTCCTCCTGGGAATTCAGGGGCACTAGTAACATTTGACCAACACGTCGCAATTTGTTGGAAATTTTCAGTGTGTAAGATTGCAAGTCTCCTGTCCTAGGAAGCCCTCAGAAAAACTGGGGGGTTTGAGGCTAGCACTGGTTGCATTGGGAATATCACTGTGGACAAGCCTGAGCTCTTGGCCAAAGCTGCTTATTGATAGGGAGGTCAGGGAACGGGGCCAAGGTCAAGGAGGACGATCTCCAGCTTGCAGTCTGTGGAAGGTCTTTGAGAAAATTGGGAGCACATAGATAGCATCCGTCTCGGGGCCTTTAAGAATCCAGGCACAAGTAATCGATAAGAATTCAGGCCTCATACCTGCCCGAGAGCATCCACTCGAAGCTCGCCGAACTTGGGCCTCCTAGCTGGGAGAAGGCAATCCCTCCCACCTCTGGCCGAGTTACTGAGGATGTTCCAGCAGGTCAACCCCCAAATAATTCCAGGCTTGCCAGTGTGAGGGGGAGGCTGAGCTCCCACTCTGGGCTGGATGTTCTGAGCTCTCCTTGGCAGGTTGCGTTTAGCCCTCAGCCAATATCAAGCCATTCCTTTTCTCTGTGAACTCAGGGCACCTTGTTTTCCAGAGCACTAAATAAGCACCATAGTGAATGATGGTGATGATATTAAGTTAATGATACTTTCCTCAGACTCCATATGCAAAAAGTGAAAACTCTCTGATTTCTTCTTTGAGAGGCCATTAATAGAAATCTTTAAAAAGACAGTTTCTTAGCCCTGGAAATATTAAGCTGTTATTATGGCAAATGAGCTTATTTTTACTTTCAAATGAAAATATAAATAAGTAATAAGTAAATATTAGCGATTTCGGTTCGGTAATGAATAAGGACAGAATTGGGAACTGAAGGAGTATGTGCCCATTAGAGAGGCCAGGAAATTAACATTTGTTGACATTTTACTGCTTTTAGCTTTAATGTAAACTAGAGGCAATTAAGTTATGTTCAACACATTTCCCTTGTAAATATTTTCCGTTTCTCGATATAGTAACCGAGATGTCTTATAACACTGGCATATTAGCAAGCGCCCAACTGGGGGGAAGCCTTACCTGTCATCTGCCAGTATGAAACTAGAAATCCCAAATGCTTGAATAATTCAGTGTTTCCCTTCTATTTCTTACCCACATCATGACTATGCCATTCAGCATTCGGGGCGCCTTCTCTCCCTCCCCGTCTCTCTCTCTCTCTTGCTCTCTCAGTTGATCTCTAGGTAAATCTATAAATCCCCGCTCAGAAGAACATGAATTACCCAGTGCTTGAATGAAATGAAGACAAAAACAAGCCTGAATATTTAAACTTGCAGCAAGTATCTTCAGTGATAGATCCTTTCAGACTCCAACTCATTTTTTTCTTTGATATCTACTACTGCTATAAAGTCCCAGTTTATCATATAACATTACAATTTATGGTGTAACCAGCTTGTGTACTGACTATAAACCCTTCATCAATGCCACCGTAAAGGGTTTATAGTCCATAAATAGAAGAGCAGGACTATCTTGCTCCCTTGTTTTGCCCACGACACACCACTACAGATGTGTCAAGCCAGTTATTTGTTTTCCGCACAGGCTGAGTTACAGGAGAATAAGTGGATACATTCTTTCGCCTCTCTCAAAATCCAGAGACAATTCAGGGTCACCAGGGAGATTAACAATGCAATGTTAGCTGGAAAGATGCAAGAGAATGTGCCTCTTCTTATTCCGTCATTAATCTATAGTTGGGCAATAAAAAAGTAAGTCTCAAAATTCAAGTAATTAGGAACATGTTATTTCTTTTGAAACCCACCAACCATGTAATAACGCCACATCTTAAATTAATGGGGACATACAATTTTGTAATATTTATGGTTGTCCTCATTCAGATGCTCTCTCGTATGCTCTTTGCTCTGTGTCAACCAACCCTGTCTTTGGGAAGAATATTGGATTTTAGCACATGAAAAAACTGAGCTCAGATTCTAGCTCCAGTCTTGAACTTGTTGGTTCAGTCAGGCTTCTGGTCAGTGGTTCTTCCCTCATCTATAAAGTGGAGGTGATCCTGGTAATCATGATGAATTCATGATAACGGAGATTAGAATGGTGAAAACTAATGCTTGCTTACTGACTTTATAGCCAGGCACAGTTGTAAGTGCATTATGCATATTATCTTAAGTACTCCGAGTAGCCCCATTTTACGTATGGGGCTAATGAGACTCAAGAGGTTAAATGACCTCTTCATAGCAACATAACTTGTATAGTAAACTAGCTTTCACACCCAGCACTCTGATTCTGTCCTCCTCAGTCTTAATTATGCCATTACATTACCTTCCTTGGGCTGTTCAAATGAATGCTGATTCATGTTTTGTTTGCTTCTCCGGTGCATAATGAAGCCTGCAATCTCTCCAAAATCTTCGTAAGATAATTCTGGGAAGCTGAGAATAGGGCATCCCTCCTCATTCTATCTGTTTTGCCTTGTTGCCTGCAAAGCCGCTAAGCGTGGTTGCCTCATGCCTAGAGCTGGAGTCCATCATAGTGTTGATGTTTCCTCTGACACCTTTAAGAACCCCGGTGCTCTTGAGGCTACAGATCCCTGAGGTTAAAAAGCATGGCTGTTCTTCTTACAGTATGAAAACCATGTGGCCTCCCGAAGGTTAAGGAGAATCCCTGCTTGGTCTCCTAGGTCCCAAATCAATTCTGCTGTGTGTCCCAATCTGATAACTCTTTGTCCCAGCAATTTCACTGGCTTCTGCCTAGAACCTCTCCTTAGCCAGAGACATATTAATGCGCCACATCGAGGACAAGGTCACCTCCCCATCATGCCCCAAGTACCCCAGTTGTTTTGCTGTGTGGAGACCTCCAACTCTGTTGCTGACAGGACTTCAGGATTTTGCAGGGGATGGTAGTAATATTCTAGAATATTCCAGAACTCATTGGATTAAGAGAAGAATTCTTCTGGTAAATGGAAAGGCCCAATGGAAAATGTCCTCACTTTATGGGATGCCGAAGGAGAGAGAAGGTCCCAACTTTAATTATGGGCACATTTGAATATCTTCATTCTGAACAAGACACAAAGAGGCTCAGGTGAGCCCGGAGGGATTTCCAGCCAAAAGCTGGCTAATCTCCAGTTAAACAGGGCCATTATCTCTCACTCCCCGGGAGAAAGTCAAGCAGAACTGATTTGATTAACAGCAGATTAACCTCTCTAACACAGCCATCCTGGGTTTTACACCTGTCACTTTAGTATGACAATTTATATTTATTCAAAAAGCCATGAGACAGTAAATTAAACATTGCCCTAATTAGAAAAGTGTCATATGTTACAGTGGGGAAGCCACCTGATCTAATTTTCCAACAGGCCCTTTGCAAAGAACATGTCAGTGTGGCATTAGCAGAAGCCCTACAAACACCAACACTCTGGGGAGGAGAAAAATCCGGGCTGCTGATGCTACATCTTTGCTCTTCATAGGAGAGTTTCAGAATCCAGTGCACTGTGCATTAACTGTGGCCCCGCTCAGTGCCTGGCAAGGTACTGTAAGCTGGGACTCAGCAGAGGGTCCCTGCCCTTGTGACTTCAGAATCTAGTAGGAAAAACAGACTAGAACATGCAGCTTGGGCTAAGAGTAAATACTCAGCGCTGGGAAGGCGAAAGGAGGCACACCTGGCTAATGCAGTCTTGGGGGAAAGGTGACAGAGATTATCCTGAAAAGTAATGACATTTAAAATGGTATTTGGAGATTATAGAGCAGTTTTTCAGGCTTAAAGGAGTAGCAAGGAGGAAATAGAACATGCAAAATCCTGATAGTGAGGCAATACGTGGTATGTATTCAGGGCCTTATTGGTAGCAATAAGTAGCAGAATGTGCTTATATGCTTAGCAAACTATGAGCACAGAGGGAGGTAGGAGTCAGGTCATGAAAAGCTGGGATGTCGTATTAGGAAGAGCACTCTTAAAAAATTGAGATAGAATTTATATATGGCTGAGTATGTAAACTAAATGAATGGCTTAATGAGTTCCTATGCATGGAAATAACACTCAAATCAACATATGGGACAGGTTCAGCTGTTGATTCTTGCTGCATACCAGTCAATATCCACCCCCCCCCTCCAAAGTTACTCTTCTGATCTCTGTCAACAAATACAGTTGTCCTTGAACTACACAGGTTTGAATTGCATGGGTCCATGTCTATGTGGTTTTTTTTTTTTTAATACAGTACAGTCCTGTCACTGTATTTTCTCTTCCTTGCAGTTTTCTTAATAGCATGTTCTCTTCTTTAGGTTGTTTTATTGTAAGAATACGAGTTATAATACCTATAACATACAATATATGTATCAGCCGATGGCTCAAGTTCTCCGCAAGGTTCCTGGTCAGCAGTAGGTTGTTAGTTGTTCATTTCGGGGGGAGTCAAAAGTTCCATGCAAACTTCCTGCTGCACGGGAGGGTCGATTCCAGGGTATAGACAAGCTCTACCATGTCTGCCTATCTTTGAACTTCATCCATATGGGAAAATGCAACCTATACCTTTTTTTGTACCTGACTTCTTTTATTCAATATTATCTCCATGGTGGTATTTTTCTTGTTGTGGTGAGTTCTGTTTTTATTGCTGTGTATCATCCTACTTTTGAAAATGTATCACAATGTATTGACCCCATTCTATGGTTGAGGAAAATTAGGATTATTAAGTTTCAGGTCTTTTAAGTAATGCTGTGATAAACATTCTTGCACACGTCTCTTGGAGGATGGCAGCCCTCCTTTCTGCTAAAGTGAAATTGTCCTGTCAGGGGTCTGCTCTTGCCTGTGTTAAGGCTGCTAAGAATTTTTCCATACATTGTCCCATTCACTCTATCGTTCTAGAACATCTACGTGTTGGGGGTACAGCAGTCAGTAGGGCAGCACCCTAGCCTCCTGGCACTTGCTTTCTGCCCTCACCTTGGTTGACTACGTAAACTCTTAAATTGTGGCTGCATTAAATTTGCCATCATCCTGCTGTCAAGAGTGGAGAATAACTGGGATTCCTCTTGGAACAGATATTTTGCTGCATTGGTTGCCTTGAACTCTTTAAGAGGAATAAAGGCATAGAGAGCTGGAGGTGTATTACTGAATGTAGGAGGGAGGTTTTAGGGTAAGCATCTGATGGAAACGTATTGCCCACAGGTGTACCCCTTTGATGTTGTGTATCAGTCTTGTTCCGACCCCAGGGAGAGGTGGCATACACAGTCCCTAATGCAGAGGACCCCAACTGAGGCTTGATTCAGCAGTAGTCGTCATTCCTGGAAGCCGGAAGTGAAACCAGAGCATACAGTATAGTGGGAGGGGGGCCATCCGACCCCTCTAGGATAACCTGTGTCCTCAGTCCTGTGTGGAGCAGCTTCTTTTCCGTTTGTTTCCAGGCTGGAGTCCTCTGGGGGAAGCAGGACACTGGGCCAACCCTACTCTTTCTCCCTTGAGGAGGACGCCGGCTCTCTCCACTGTGTCCAGTTCCCTGCTTCCTCCCTCATAAGAGTACACTCAACAGATCCTGGGATTTGAGCTCTTTGCCCAGCTTTTTATTTCTGGGGATGGGAACTTAGCAAAGAACAAGTAAATAAAGAAGAAATAAGGTCCTTGCCCCTTCAAATAGAAAAACCAAAACAGGTTTACTTAACTGATAAACCAAGGAAGAACTTCCAGGAAGGTTGCATCAATTCCAAGGGCTAAATAAGAACTTAAGAAAACTCTACAGTCTTTCTGGGATCTCAGGAGAAGTCTAAGCTATTACCAGCGTGGCTCTTCATCCCTTAGAAAAATGGGGCGGAGCACCTGGGTGGCTCAGTCTTTAAGGGTCTGCCTTCAGCTCAGGTCATGATCCCAGCGTCCTTGGATCGAGCCCCGCATCGGGCTCCCTGCTCAGTGGGAAGCCCGCTTCTGCTTCTCTCACTCACCACGCCTGTATGCCCTCTCTTGCTGTCTCTCTCTCTCTGTCAAATAAATAAATAAAACCTTATAAAAAAAAGAAGAATGGGGCAAAAACTAGCGTTTATCCTCCAAGAACACCCTCATGATGCCTTCAGAGATTGAAAAAACTTTTTACTCTGATCCAATAATTCCACTTTGAGGATATATAAATATATATTCACCACAGCATTATTTATAATAGAAATAAACCAGTGAGACATTACGTATTCAAAATATGTGAATGGTTAAATAAATTATAGTCTATTCATATGAGGGAATATTACAGACCATTAAAGTTATTTTTATGAAGAATGTTTAATACATACTTACAATATAAATTTAATTGATGAAAAAGCAATGTACAGAACGTTCTGCATTAAGCATGATGAATGGAGTCCACTCTTCGTGTCATTGCCAATCGGTGGATAACAGCTGCTTGGAACTCTGTGCTGAAAGACTCCGAGGTCTGGTGTGCTCCCGGCAGAAATGATTAGCAAGGTCTGCGTGGGCGTAAGAAGGGAGACCATCCCACCTGCACAGCAACTGTTGTGCGAGATTTAGGATGATTTAAACCATGACACGCACAATACGCATTCACACAGTGAATAGGTCGATGGAGAGAAGAGCGGGAAAACCTGAGTGGAAAGAAAGCAAAACTGCTGATGAGCAGAAAAGAATACTCTGTTGGCTTATGTGATAAGGTAGGGAAGGATTTCTGAGGCTTCAATCCTAATGACTCCTTCAATTAAATCAAATCATGCAGAGGTGCAAAGAGATTTCACACCCTCTGGAACCGCTGTCCTCTAAAAGGCAGACGGCAAGCAGTTGGCGAGAAGGTGGAGAAGTGGGAACCTAGCATTACTGTTGAGATGGAGAGTGATGAGCCAATTGGTGTGCCAGTTTCTTAAAAAGTGAGATGTCTTTGTCAGATGACCCAGCAGTTCCACGCCACTGTGTTTCCTCTGGAGGAATCGAAACATAGGAGCAATATATGAGCGTTCTTAGAGGCACAATTTTTAGTAACCCCCAAGAGCAGAACAGCCTGAATGTCCACTAGCAGATGAACGGAGAAACAAGATGTGCTGTCTTCATGCCATGGAATATTACTCAGCCATGAAAAGGAGTGATGGACTGATTCATGCTGCATCGTGGATGAACCTTCAGAACATGGTGCTAAGTGAAAGAAGGCAGACACAGAACACCACATGTTGTAGGAGTCCATTTGTATGAAATACTCCCAGAAGGCAGACCCTTAAAGGGGGAACAAAAATCAGTGGTTACCTGGGGTTGGGAAGGAAACCGAGATTAACTCTAAATGGGCATGAAGGATCTAAGTGGGGGTGATGAAAATTCCTGAGAACTGGATTATGGTGATGGTCCTGCAGCTCCGTGAATTTACAAGAGGTCATCACCCCGTACAGTGTAAGAAGGTGATAGTTACAGTGTAGAAATATCCCTGGATGAGGTTGTTTGAAGGAGGAGGGGGGAAGACAGCCCACAGCAGGAGGTGATCAGTTACTGTCTGTTGGTGGTAGGATTATGGAACATTGTTACATTTCTCTATGTCCCCCTTGTTTCTATTTGAATACACATTTTTTTGAAAACATTTTTTAAATAATCCGGGGAGAAACTGCCATTGCCTGGCTCTACCTGTGCCCCACCGGTGCCCCTGTCACAATCAGCAGACCTCTGTGATGAAGGCTAGGAAGCTCCTACCCTTGTCTCCTTTCCCAGGGGTGATAAAGTTCGAACAACAAGCCAAGGACATCGTGGTGGGTGCACTCAGCATCCATGTGGATATTGAAGACCCTACTCCTGGCAAGCATTTTTCTCTCTTCCTCTAATAAACAGATGAAGCATTTCGCCTTTTGAGCGCTTATTTTCCAAGCTTCCAATTTCCCGGGGCCGTGGCCTCCGGGTCTTATACGAAGTGTGCAGTCATGCTTCATGCTTGAGAAAAATAGTGCTGTTGCTGTGTAAGGTCAAGACTGTGCACCTGTTCGAATCCTCTAGGGCCCCCAGAGAAATAGCCCTGCCAAGGTTTTCTTGACATCGCAGACTTCATGTGTTAGAATTGCTTGCAGTGCCTGGCACAGTATTTTAAAGCTGTTCTGTAGGTGAAGGCCCTTCCTTCGAAGGAGGCCATTTTTCTCCTTGCTGTGGAAAAAATGTCACGCAACACACTAGATTCTCATCCTATTATATTTCCCAGTTGCTCTGGAGATGAGTTACGTATCAATGAAGTGGGTAAAACAAAGGTCATTGAATAATGTAGCAAATAGTAAGTGTTAACACACTGAGCTCTTACTACGTGCTACGTAAGGTGTTAACATTTTATATGCATTATTTCATCTACCCCTCACTATAGCCCTATTAATTTTCTGTAGTTCATGTTGAGGAAATGAGTGCAGGCAGCAGAAATAGGGACTAAGATGCAGAGCCAAGTTTAGGAACTAGATCTGTCTTATTCCAGTCTGTGGTTTCGTTTTAATGTGATGCTGTCACTACTAGTTGCACTTTGGAGCATAGGCAAGAACTCACCCAACTTAACATCAGACAAGAGCAAGAGTAGCGAAAATCAACAAACACCCACGCTAATTTAAATAACCTTTGAGGCAGAGACTCTAGATGGTCTGGGAATGCTCCTGGTCCAATTGCTTAGGTTTCAGGGTGTCCCCTAGTGGAAAGCCTTTCGTCAGAGTAAAATATATCAATGCTACATCATGGTATGAAAGGTGGTCCATGCGAGCAAGGAAAATGTCTTGGTGCTCTGGGATAAAAAACATCTAGGAGAGGCTGGACTCTATGTGATTGTCCAATAGTCTTGTGGTAGATAGTTCTTTACAGTCTTAACTCCTGGGATTTTGTTTTCTGAAATTAATTTTTTTGTCCCTTAATTCTGCCCCTGTCCCTTGGGCCTCCACGACCCAAGGAGAGGGAGATCATAGAGAATATTGAAATTCTGTTCTAAGCCTCTTAGAATTAAATGCCGAGGCCTTATCCAGTTTATTTTCTACTGCCTGAGCTAAATTAGATTTCACAAGACTGGCAAAAGGAGAGAGGGGAAGGAAGGCTAAGGATTTTTGCTCAATGAAAAAAAGTGGACAAATTAAAACAATGACCGAAGTATCTATATAACTTGTGTGTGCACAAAATGGTCATACATATTTTGCAAGGAAACATATAAATCAAAAGACACACCATTACCTCATTTGGTGGTTGCTGATGGAAGAAGAAATGGGAGTGGGGAATAGATGAATGAGTGAGTGAAGGAAGAAGTACAAACTGTAGGTACCACCCGTGATTACATGCTGGGAACTGAGGGGAGGGATCATCTCCATGTGCAGTGGCTAAGATTCCGAAAGAGGAAGAAGCAAAGCAAATTAGGTTAGATGCTGTTCAAACTGTGGAAGGAGCCGAGATGCCCTTCAACAGATGAATGGATAAAGATATGGTCCATACATACAATGGAATATTACTCAGTCATCACAAAGGATGAATATCCACCATTTCCATCGACGTGAATGGAACTCGAGGGGATTATGCTAAGTGAAGTGAGGCAAGCAGAGAAAGACAGTCACCATATGGTTTCATTCATATGTGGAACGTGATCAATAGCACAGAGGACCCCAGGGGAAGGGAAGGAAGTCTGAAGGGGGAGAAATCAGAGAGGGAGACAAACCACGAGAGACTATGGACCCTGGGAAACAAACTGAGGATTTCAGAGGGGAGGGGGTGACAGGGTGATGGGTAGTAAGGAGGGCCCGTGTTGGGATGAGCACTGGGCGTTATACATAACTAATGAATCATTGAACACTACATCAAAAACTAATGATGTACTATCCAGTGGCTAACTGAACGTAATTAAAAAAAAAAAAAAAAGGATTAGAGGCTGTTGAGTCTCTCAGGAAGACCCTGCACCCTGTCCACTTCCTTAAGTCAACAAACCCGTTTGCAGAAGGAAGAACTCCCAGCTAGGGGAGAGTATCCAAGGCTGTAGGGAACCCGTGCATTATTTCCTGTGAGATCCGAGGAAGCATCTGGTCTCACACAGATGTGGCGGCATTGGCTTCCTTTGTCCTCAGGAGAGTGGGACGGCGCAGGGCATGTGAGGTGGAAAGCCAAAGAGAAATCTACCAAGGCTGCTCCGGTCCCCAGGATGTCACTGGGAAGAGCAGGGAGACGCATGGCTGACCTACTCTCATTTGTTGCTACTCAAACACAGAGTAACCTGGAATCTGGGGACCAGATGGAAAATAGTGACTCCTCAGCCACTTCCAGCTGGGGCAGATGTATACAGCTGGCACAGGTCGGAGAAACATAGAGGTGGCCCCCATCATGGTAAAGTCCACTTGAGCTGATTCCAGAGTGAATAGGCAGTTGATGGGCAAGTGACCACAGAGAGTCTCCTCCACCTGAGGGGTGTCAAAAACAAACAAAACACTGGGATGTCTTTATAACCTTTTGGAAATACGTAGGAGCAAGTCCTGAGTTGTCCAGAAAAATGCTGATTTCACTCAGTTTACCTTAAGTTGATTTGGATTAAGTTTCTGTCATAAGGCCATTTGGTAGACTTTTTTTTTTTTTTTGGTCACACATCTGCCTTTATTGGGAGCAGCGGGTGGGACACTTCCAGCAACAGTAAAAAAATTAATTTACAAAAGCAGGAATTCAGCGAAGTCTGCCTGGTTGGAACCCTTGGGAGCTCATACATAGATGCCATTTTTTTTTTTCCATTTGGTAGACTTTTGCAAAAAATTATTTTGTTATTCGATAACAGGAATTTGTGCCTTTCCTGGGAACGCGGTAGCGCCTCCTGATGCTATTTAATTCTCGCACTTGAGAGGTGGTTATCTTTCTGATCAAAGACTGGCCTTGGAGGACCTTGTGGACAATATGACTGGATAGATGGGGCTTCAGGGAGGAAGGCCTGTCTGGGGTGCGTGCTGTCGAAAGGAGGTTTCCAGGGTGAGGAGGAGGGCTCCGTGCTGAGTCTCGGACGTCACCCCTGTGTTCATGTCTCCACCTGTCTGCATACCCAGAGAAGGCGGGGGCGGGCACAGCCCCCTCTCACACATTTTGTCATCTCTCAACCTGTGCAGTAGTAGACAGATGGACCACGGATGCGTTTTAGACATTAGAAGGATTTTTCTCTTTGGATTTCTGCTTTTCACTCTTGTGTACAGGAAGGATAAATAATGTTGGAACCTAATAAAAATGCTTTCAGTCCCCTGAAGCTAAGAAAGCATTTTAATGTAGTGAGTGATGTTGCAAAACCTTCTTTATCAAGAAACATGAAGGAAAAGCTTTTCAAATACTGGCTGCATACACAGCCCGGCTGTGTAAGACACACCTCCCCAGAGATGGTCAGGAAGGGGCTTGCTTGGAACGTAGTGCGCTCATCCTTCCCTGTAGCTGAGTAGTCGAGATGAAGGGAAGCAAGGCTTGTCAGGGGCTGGCTCTCACCCTCTCTGCAGCTCATCTCTCGCCACACATTTTACCCCCAGGGAGGCTGATGGAATTTCAGGTCTCTCGAAGAATGCCCTCTGCTGCTTCTTGCCCCTGTGTGCGTGTTTGCCCCTGTGGTTCTCTCTGCCTGGTGTTCCTTCTGCCTCCTCTGTTTTGATCTTTTCTCACGCTTTGAGACTCACTTCAGATGACGGGTCGGAAATGAAATCATTCTCTGAGCCCTCAGTCACAGAGGGATGTCCCCTTTCTACATGAACCCCAAACCCCCTTCCGTTTTTATCTGACACATATTTCGTACCGATAGATCTCCGTCATCTTTCCACTTCTCTCCCTTTCCGTAAGAGGAGCCGGGAGCAAGCCATATAAAGTAAAAAAAAAAAAAAAGGAGAAATCTTTACCTAAAATCATGCTTTATACTCACCCACGTCAAGAAAGCTTCAAAAAATCAAAGTTGATGGCAGAAATGCAGAATGGTGGTTGCAAGGGACTGGGGGTTGGGGAAATGAGATAATGGGTCAAAGGATACAGATTTTCAGTTATAAGATGGATAAGTCCTGGGGGCCTAATATACAGCATAATGTTTATAGCTGATGATAATGCATTATAGACCTGAACTTGGCTAAGAAAGTAGATCTCAAGAGCTCTTAACACACACACACACACACACACACACACACAGTAACCTCATTAAGTGATGGATATACCTTAAATACACATTATTTTTATTTTTCACTAATACCTCAAGAAAGCTGGAAAAATTTCTAAAATAAATTAATTCAACTTGAATCCAACCCAAACTGCTGAATTCTAAAACCAAATCCAGCATTCCCGAACCTAGGGGGTCATAACAGAAGTCAGGTGCCACATTCCTTCCTCTGTCCTGAGGACAGGGATGGCATGCCCCCAACTTCCTCAGTTATATAAGGGTATCATCTTTCTGTCTTTTAATGTTTAAATAAAATCATGTCCAACTTCCCATCGAGTATAAGTTAGGAAACTCTGTCTCCGAGGTCTTTCCAATATTTCAGAGTATTCAGAGATGGAATCTTACATGCTTTTCAAGATTACTCTTAAGAGTTTCTCATGGAAGGGGCGCCTGGGCGGCTCAGTTGGTTGAGCGACTGCCTTCGGCTCAGGTCATGATCCTTGAGTTCCGGGATCCAGTCCTGCGTCGGGCTCCCGGCTCTACGGGGAGTCTGCTGCTTCCTCTGACCTTCTCTCATACTGTCTCTCACTTTCTCTGTCTCTCAAAAGAATAAATAAAATTAAAAAAATAAGTTTCTCATGGAAGCCCTTTTTTCCCCATTAAATATAAAGTTCCACAGTTATAAATACTCCCAACATGGTGTTTCCCAGGAGGTAGAAGGCTAAAATGGAAAGGCAGTGTGTTGTGAGGTCAACATGTTGAACCCAAGGCTAGGCAATTAGGTAAGGTGTTGGCTTACCAAACTGAGAGAGTCAAGAAATGCAATGTTAAAACAGAGGCAAGGAAAGAATCATGGTACATGCCCTACAATGTGAGTATGAAGAATAAGCAAATCAATATATGGGAAGTGTTCAGAGCAGTGCGGGCACAGCATGCACTTAATACGTACTGTAACCAGAAGTCAGTGCCAAGTGTGTTGTTGGGAGAGCTCAAGATGGAACTATGAGGACATTGGGGATCATGGGGCTCTGTTGACAATTCTTGTGTTTAAAGCTTAGCCTCAAGTGCCATTGATGAAGCGACTCCTGTGTAATGAAAATAATAAATAGTAAAAAGATAATGAGCTCTGAACATTCCTCAAAAAAAAAAGCCAGTTGTTTACTCAGTTATTTTAAATTGCTTATGTAGTTCCTACAGATTATGAATTAAGTCTGCTTTCTCAAGCATAGTGCTACATAGTTATGTGTTCTTGGGTTTGTGTTATTTTTCTTTCTAGTTGGAGACCATGATGGGGATGGTACCACTTCTTGAATTAGGACTCTGTTTCTGGACTAAGTGAGAAAACTTTTGCAAAGCCCCAGCTCATGACTCGAGACACAGTAGGAACTTAATACCTACCATCTATGTTCATGTGGCAATAATTTGTAATACCCATGAACTGCACTTTTGACTTTGACTCTTCTTGCTCTGGACCTACTGAGCCAGAAACTCAGAGGGAGGTCCTAGCAATCTGTGTTTTTGAGTCTCCTCCTGGTGACATATGTACACTCCAGTGACAGCCTATGGTCTGGGGAAGTGATATTGGAAACCATTGATTACTGAGCCAGAGAAGAAAACACCACCACAAACAATGGAAATGGGAGAGATTTTAACATTGATCAGTCTAATCAGTGACTACGGTCATCCAAGCCCTCAACTGGGTATTACCAGGAATCTAAAGTACCATCCATGAGATGTAGGACATGATCATGTTTAGGAAAATCATTGTATGACTATTCCAAATTATGAAACCAACACCATTTATCAAAGAAAACATAAAATTAACAGGAAACAAAATTGTTGAAATTTTGCTCATGGAAAATAATTTTAAATATTTTATTCTGGATTCTTTGCTTTTAGTCTTTGTGTATGTAGGTGTGTTTACTATAAATGATGAGATCAAATTATATGTTGTTTCCTATTCTGATATACACACTTGCTGTTGGGTCATAATTCTCCATAGCATTTTCAATCAACTTAGAGATAGGATTTACATACATAGAAGGCTCTCATCTTAAGCCCGTATTTCATGAGTTCTGACAAACATAAACATGTCAGTCACCACCGCAACAATCAATGTTTAGAAATTCTCATACCACAAAAATCCCAGTTGTGACCTTTCTCAGTAATTCTCTGGCCCTCCTTCACTTCCAGGCCCCCACGTATCTGCTTTTTGTCAGTTGAGATGATGTTTGTGTTTTTTTAGGGTTTCACATGAATGGATTTATTTAGTTGGTAGTTCTTGGGTCAGCATAATATTTTGATGTTTTTGTGTTTGCTTCTAGTTAATTCCATTTTTATAGCTGTATAATATCCCATTACACGGATATACTACAATTGTTTCTCCATTCATCTGTTGATGGACCACTGCATTGTTTCTAGTTTTATAGTATTATAAATAAAGGTGCTATGAATGTTGACATTCAGGTCTTTGTGCGAACATGCATTTTCATTTCTTTTGGATGAATTTCTAAGAGTGGAATTCATGAGATATAGAGCAAGTTTATGTTTAATTATATAAGAAATCTCAAAGAGGTTTTCCAAGTGTTAAAGCAGTTTTACCTTCCTGGGATTTCTAATTGCTTTATATCCTTGCCAGCAACTGGTGTTACCAGTGTTTTTAATTTTAGTCATTTTAACTGGTACAGAATGATATCTTCTTGTGGTTTAACTTTTTCTTCACCTGCCAGCTAATAATATTGATGATGTTTATGTGTTTATTGGTCACTTTAGATCTTTTTTTGTGTTTGAAACTTTTGTCTGTTTTATTGTGTTACTTTGTTTGAAAGTTTTTGTTTGAAATTTTTGTCTGTTTTTTTGGGTTACTTAATACTGACTCTCCATATATATGCATCAAGGATATATATATCTACATATAGATATATATATCTGGAAAATATACATGTATATGTTTAAATAGTTTCAATATTTGTCAATATAAAAATGTATATTCAAATATATTTTGGATATATTCCCTCAGTTTAATTGCTTTTTCATTCTCTTAGCAGTGGCTATTAAAGAACAGAAGATTTTAATTTTGATCAAATCCAATTTATCATTGTTTCTCATTTATGGTTCACGCATTTAATGTCCTAAGCAATTTTGTCTACCCCAAAGCCATAACTTTTCTTGAGAAAGTTTATAATGTTAGCTTTTGGCTTCTGGTGTATGATCCACTTTAGTTAATTTTTATATAGCGTAAAGTTCATCTTTTTCCAAATGGATCTCCAGTTGTCCAAGTCATATTTATTGAAACTATTATCCTTTCCCACACTGAATTGCCTCAGGATATTTGTTGAAAATCAATTGATATACACTATATTTATAGATGGTCTCTTCGGTTCCATTAACTTTTATACTCATCCTTAAGCCAGTTTTCTATTTTTATTTCGATTCATTGCCTTGATTATTATAGCTTAATTAGTAAGTCCAAGTAGTGTAAGTCCTCTAGCTCTGTTCTTCATTTTCCAGAATTGCTTTGGTTATTCTAGTTCCTTTGAATTTGCACATAAATTTTAGAATTAACTTGTCAGTTTCCATGAAAAATCCCACTGGTGTTGGGGTTATGATAATCTTGCATCTATAGGTTCAAGTCTTCTTAAATTTATTGAGACTTGTTTCATGATAGAGCTTTTCTGGGGCACGTATTGGAAAATCTTAAATTCAGAGATATGTCAGCCGTATTACAAAGTCATCCTTCTAGAGTCTTCACTGAATGCTCCAGGTAATCACCAAAGACGCTCCATTTTTTTCTGATTAAAGTTTGAACATCTCCCCACACTATATGATCTCTGGGAATTGTTCTGCTTAAAATTCCTCCATTCTTTGTTTAGGCTTTTGTGACTTCCCTCTGCATATGTGGCTTCGCGCTCAGTAAAGGCTCGAAGGGAACCCTAGGCAGATATGAGGCATTCGTTTTCAGTGTAATTCCCTCCTCCTCCTCTTCTCCCCCTCCTCCTCCTTACTTTAAGAGGAGGAAAAGATTTTGTTACGACTTCCAGCAACTTAATTTCAGAAAAAAAAAATTTTAGGATAGACTTCTACTTGCCATAGCTATTCATTTTTTATTATCATTGTGAAAATTATAAATTACATATTGCTTTTGAGCCTTTTAACTATGACCAAGTGTAAAAAACTGAGATTACATACATTATAACATATAATTGTAAATATATATTATAATATTATAAATATATAATGCAAACTAGAAATTATGAAATTATAAGTATATATTATAAAACATATTTTTTATGTTTGATATACATATACATTGTTAATCACTACAGTCAAGCTTATTAACATATTCACAACTTTGCATTGCTACCATTTTTTGCATGTGTGATGATAACTCTTAAGTTTGACTTTCTTAACAGATTTTATATCTATAATACAGTATCAGCTGCAGTCACTATGCCATATATTAGATGTCTGGAACTTAGTAGCATCATAAATACCTAAAACTTTGCACCTTCATACCAGTAGTATGACTTTCTTATTTAAACTGTTCCTTCCAATCTCTAGGCTCTCGAGCCTCCCCACGTATTTGTTGATCTCCATATCCTCCAATCAATGAGGCCACTGGATTCTCTTGCATTTCCTCTCCCTGTGAGCGTAATCTAGATATTTCTTCCATGGAGAATGAGCGCTAGAGCTAACTCAGATTTTCCCCTTTGCTCTCGTATCCCAGATCTGTGGAATCTCTTGTTTGCCACCTGAATGTCTGAACATAGTTGTAATGTAGATGTAGATACATGGTGAGATTTTTTTCTGTAGTTGTGAGATATATATGTATATATAATACATACACCATATGTTATGTGTATCTCCAACTTTCTTATAGTTTGCTATACAGTGGGAGATTAAGACTCATCCCTCTTATACTCTCACATTCAGAAGGGGAAGGCAGAGCTCATTTTTATAATGTAAAAAGATGTTTGGGTTTGGCCAGTCCAGGACTGATAGATCATATTCCCAGTATCCTGAGAACCAAGATTACTTCTAAATTTCTTTCATGCTTCCTTAGAACATGGTTCTCATCCTGATGGTCACAGTATGGTTGCTCTTCCTCAAAGCGTTGCAGCAACTTTCCAGGAACAAAGTCAGGGATGTGGTCATCGATTTTTTCATAAGTATTATTAAAAGCTTTTAAGAGTTACGGATTGCAAGTACAAAATATAATTTTACCTGATTTTTTAATACATTTCAGCCATTTCTAATATGTAGATATAATGGCCATTTTTGAAATCTCACTTCTTAAAACGGCTTTTTCTAAACAAATTCTTGCTACACTCCTTTTTGGAATAATTGATGTTTCCATTGAAAAGATAAAGGCATCCCCCAGATCTCGTCAAGAAATTTAAATGACAACTTCTGTAAGGGGAATGTGATTTCAAAACAAAAGAAAACAACAACAAAAAACCGCTGTCTTAAAGTAAAAGGGGGCTCCTGGGCATTTTTTTTTTAAAGATTTATTTATTTATTTGAGAGAGAGAGAGAGAGAGAATGAGAGGGGAGAAGGTCAGAGGGAGAAGCAGACTTCCCGCAGAGCCGGGAGCCCGACATGGGACTCGATCCCGGGACTCCGGGATCATGACCTGAGCCGAGGGCAGTCGCCCAACCAACTGAGCCACCCAGGCGCCCTGGGCATTTTTTTGAGAATGGGGAGCCAAGGGACTTTCTGTCTCTCTCTCCTACCTCTTCTTCTCCCTCTTGTCTTTTCACTTGCCAATTCTTTCCTTTCATTTTTAAGTTCCTCTCCCCTTGTCCCTAGGTATCTCTCCCAGCTCTCTGTTCACTCTCTATTCGTCTCCCTTCTCCCTCCTTTCTGACTTTGTATCCCCTTTCTTAGTGTTACAGCAGTTTTATATGCCATTCGCTGCTGGTGGTGGTATTTTTCAAGGGACAGATATGACGATTAATTTTCTGTTAATTTTGACTTTTGATTTCTATGAAAATGTTGAGACCCTTAAATGTATGATGTCCACAGTAGATTCTAAAATTTCCCCTTGGTGAATGTTTTTTGTGATTTAAAAGAAAAAAAAAAAAGTCCCTAAGAATGCAGCTGTTATGGTTACCATGTGATTTTAATTTGGTATTGATCTGTGTAATGTCAAACCATGGAGTAGGTGACAGCATTTTTGATGAATCACTTCAGGAGAAAGGCACGTGTGTGTACAACTCCTAGGTGTTCTTTAAAGGCATCTGTGGAAAAGATCCCCTAGGGGTTTAATGATCTTATAAAACAGGTTTTATTTTGAAGCTTGGCTCTCCTAAATGGAAATTTTACCATTGTTGTCATATCAAGAGAAAAGGACAGTTTTATTTCTTTAGGGTAGTACAAGATCCATAACAAAGGGGGGACAATCCAGGACATAAGCATTAGTGGAAAAGTGATGGACCAGCCCTTGTTTGCCCAGGAATGTCCTCATTTTAGTACTGAAAGCCCCACATTGTGGGGTACCCCTCATTGTGGCCAAATTGGGGAAGTTCATCCCTAAATTTCCATGTCCCAGGAAACCCGTGGGATGACAGGTGGTTACTCTAGCAGGAGCCCAGAGGTCCAGGGAGCCCAGAATTAACGTAATGTCTCTGAGACCGGGTTGACTGGCTTTCCTGTAGGTTGCAGTTCATGACAAGTGTTTTATACCTTTGATCTCATTTAATCTTCACAGACACCTTATGATGTGGGGGTGACTGTCCTGCCTTGGAGGGTAGTGTTCTCCCTTGGCACCTCAGTGAATGCTTGAAGGGGGAGGACCTTGAGCCAGCAGGGTGAATCGCCAAGTATCCCTGCGAAGTCGCTCCAGCTAGCAGGAGAAAGAAGGGGCTCCTAAGTGTGATCATGGATGCTTGGGGCTCTGGGCAGCTGCTTTCAGCTCTCCGTACAAGCCCTTGAAAACATAGGGGAGGAAAGGAGACAGAGACACTGAGCAGGGTGGAGGAGGGAGGACAGCAGAGAAGATGGGAAAGGGAGAAGAGAAATGAGTGAAGCTGACTCACTGAATACAGTGAATCTCTGTAAAGTTAGACACCCCTGTTCCAACTGGTCTCCCTGGTTGCTGTTGCTGTCATTGCTTGTAGCTAAACTGAGTTCTGCGCTTTTTTTTTTTCCCCTTTTAGAGATCAGTATTTGCTGGCTAATAGACTATTTATGGGGGATATACAGGGTCTGCGTCCCTCATTTCTCATCAGCAGAACTTGAAGGTCTGGGAACTCTCTCACATATTCTAGCTATAATGCTGTGGCTTATCATGAGTATGTATTTGGTCTTCATCCTGTTTCTGGCGCGGAGCTCCTAAAACCCTTGGAATTTCCTAAATGATAGGAGTCTGAATATTCATGACAAACGAATATTCAACCAAACCTGCTGTGCTGATTAAGTGACACTGGAGAGCAAGGTGGGAGTTGGTTGCCAGGAGTCCCAACCCTGTGAGGGTTGGAAGTGTGGGAGGGGGGAGGGGGAGGAAGGGGACTGGAGTGAATGCATCACCAAAGTTATCAGTTACGCCTATGTAACGAAGCCTCCCTGAAAACCCAGAAGGACGGGGTTCACGCGGCTTCTGGGTTAGCGAACACTTGGCGATTTGGGGAGAGTGGTGTGCCCTTTTTCCACCCCTTGCCCCATGCATCTCACCGTCTGGTGTTCTGATTTCCATGCTTTGTAACAAACTAACTGCTCATTTGGGGGGAAAGCACGCCTCTCTGAGTGCTGTGAGCCACTCCAAATCCGTCAAACCCAAGGAGGGGGATTGTCGGAACCTCCAATCTGGCCAGTCCACGGCACAGATGACGACCCAGACTTGTGACTGGCCTCTGAAGTCGGGGCACGGGGTGCAATCTTGTAGGACCGAGCCCTTCACCTGTGGGGTCTGATGCTGCCTCCAGGTACACGGTGTCAGAAGGGCGTTGAGTCGTAGACATCGGACTTGTGGGCATTGCTTTGTGACGTGGTGGGGGGAAGCCACACATGGGAGTCGTTACATGTGCACGCTCTCCACATTTATAAAAAAAAATAATAAGCAAAATGTCTTAGGGACTTGGGGCCCCTCAGAGCTGTGCCCCAGGCCTCCCTTCTAGCTCGAGCCAAGTGTGAGAGGTGCCCTCTCCCATCTCCCTTTCTGTCTGAGTGGAGTTTTGGCAGAAGTGCCTCCAATTTGTTTGTTTTTGAGATTTGCTGTCTTGCCTGAGTAAGCATTAAACAGAAGGAAACCTCTCTCTCAAGGTGAAAAATTACTTTCAAATTTTCCACTTAGGAAACCGCGTCTTGGCGCCGGCGTAGGAGAAGAACATGAGGGGTGACCTCAGGGGCTCTGCAGGAAGCCAAGGCAGATACAGGCCTGGCTGTCTGCAGACAGACGTCTCCCTCGTGTTCCTACCACCTCTCTGACTTACCCTGTTTTTGTCTTTTTTTTCTCCCCCCTTGAAGGTCTAAACGACTTTGAAAGCCTTTAGATAAACAGATCTCCACCACGATGCCAATTTGCGCGGTTCTTTCCTATTGATTTAGCCTGTAATTTATTTCTTTATTTCTGACACATTTCACTTATATTCCCAGGTAAGGGCGAAGTGCTGAAGCTAGAACACTGTAATTAAATAATCGGGCGGCTGGCAGGCTGGCAGAGGCTTTGGCAGAGGCAGCTATTTGTTACCACTCCTCCCCCATCCCCCGGGGGTCACCTGCTCCAAGACAGCAGTGGGCGTGGCCAGCGATGGGAAAAGCCAAGTGCCTGCCGGCCTGGGCAGGCTTTATTTTCGTAAATAGTAATCAAAGCGGGTTTTCATGCTGAATTATAGCACTTCCTTCCAAGCGCCATGAAATGGTATATTATTACCCCTCGCATGACTGATTCATTCAGCTGGGAGCTGGGGAGAAACAGGCCCAGTGAGTTACCCGCGGCCAAGACTTTAATGAGAAGGTGGGTCCCGTGCAGCGCTTTTTCTCCCCGACTCAATCCATATTAAGTCAACAGCCCGCTGGAGCCCAAGCTTTGGTGCATTTTTCCAATGTCGTTGTCGTCCATGTCTCTGAAAGTGCTGATTCCATCAGACCACCCCCTCCCACCCAGATTCTGATAACTGGAGAAAGAAAAATTCCGTTAGCTAGCCATGACGCCTTAGACGAATGGCGCGGCGTCCCTCTGTGTCCACTCCGCCTGGGATCAGCCTCTCTCCTTAGGAATTATAACTGTCTGTGAAACCACCTTCCCAAGGAGTGCTGTGAGAGGGCGTTTATTTACTCATGGGACAGTGGGTGGAATAATGGAGGATGGTGGTGGCTGTTTTTGAAGCCCACGAGCTCTGTTGTTGAGACAAAGCAAAGCCAAACGCAAGGATAGACGCATGCGTTACTTCCAACGCTGCAGGTCGGGGGACGGGAGCAAACTTTTCCGATCGGAGACTAAACATTGTGTGTTTTGCAGGGCTGCATATGTGTCTGTTGCATAGTCTCTTTCATTTTTACTGGTTTTGCTTTTGCCGTTTTTTAATTCTTTGAACATCTCGGGGAGGATTCTAAGTTCAAGGGCCATGCAGAAAGAGGCTGTAGCTCTAGCTGGCCCTGCTCCAAACTGTGTGTAGCTTGAACATGAGCCTCAAATTGAATTTTCGGGGCACCGTACGGAGCATTTGTGTGTCGTTGAGACATCTCAGGTTTTAGGACTAGTCAGCTCAGAGCTGCATCTCTGCTTTGCCTGTTCCCAGTTGGGTTGTCTTGGACTTGGTCTTGACTTCTTGGAGATACTTCTTTCTCATCTTGAAAAGTGGCTAATACCTACCTTACACAAGCAGACAACAGTTTTGCTTTGAGGACAAGAACTCTGTTTTTTATTTTAAGTTACAGCTCTGATACTAATGCTTGCAAGAGTGGCTAACTCATATAGACATTCAGTAAATGCTTAACGAAAGACAAGATTGGGGCACCTCGTTGATTCATTGGTTAAGCATCTGACCCTTGATTCAGCTTGGGGCGTGGTCCTGTGAGATCAAGCCCCACATTGGGTTCCTGCTAGGTGTGGAGCCTGCTTAAGATTCTCCCTCTGCCCCTGCACCTCTCTCTCTCTCTCTCTCTTAAAAAAAGATAAGATTAATGTGTGTGTGTATATATATATATGAATATATGAGAACCTTGGAAAAAACACTACCTACAAGAAAACGATGGTCAGTTACAACAAGAAAGTAATATTTGTATCTATCAGAGTTCTCCAGAGAAACAGAATCAAGCATCCTCTTGGTTCCACATATGAAGATATATAGTAAAGTATTTATTATGAGGATTGGTTTATACTATTATGCAGGATGAGAAGTCCCACAACCTGCCATCTATAAGCTAGA
The DNA here is from genome assembly GCA_028533885.1 of Nasua narica. Classification (NCBI taxonomy): domain Eukaryota; kingdom Metazoa; phylum Chordata; class Mammalia; order Carnivora; family Procyonidae; genus Nasua; species Nasua narica. Next base: position 5,895,130 of record CM052805.1, on the reverse strand, counting down.
GGTTCCAAGAAAGTCAGTGAGTTTGAGCTCAGGTCTGAAGGATTGAGAACCATGCACACCAGTGTCTGGTGGTGGAAGAAGATGGATGTCCAAACTCAAGGAGAAAGCAAATTTACCCTTCTTCTACCTTTTCGTTAGATTCTATCCTTCAGCGGTGGGGAAGATGCCTACCCACCTTATGAGAGCCATCTTCTTTACTCAGTCTATGAATTCAAATGTTAATCTCTTCTAGAAACAACCTCACAGACATACCAAGAAATGTCTTATCAGCTATCTGGGCATCCCTTCACTTAGCCCAAATTGACATATAAAATTAACTATCACAGCATTGTTTAGGCCAGGGCAGAAATAGTCTACATTTTCTTCAAGAATATATAGATAAAATGTCATAAGAATATAATCACGGCTGAATCCTGAGGGAGATTAAATAGCAGCCCCCGAAGGCATTGTAATATTGCTGTTCTCTCTCGTTTGGCCCAACTTGGGTTTTGGAGTGCTGAAAGCAGACGGATTATAGCACACAGGCTTTAATCATTTAAACAGTCTAAAAGAGTCTTCAGTGCAGAGTCATTCTTCTGCTCCCTCCCTGTTTCCATCACCTCTTTTCCAGTGGTGACCTCATTCTTCACAAACAGTAGTACCAAAGTAACATAATAAATCAACATCTCTTGCATCTGTAGTGATGTCTCTTTCCATATCTAATATTATGTATTTGTGGCATCTTTTTATTCAGTTTTGAAGGACTCTTGTGCATTTTGTCTTTCTTAAAGAATCAACTTTTGTCTTTGTGATCATTTTGACACTAATTTTATTTTCTATTTCTTTAATTTCTGCCTTCAAGTTTGTTATTTCTTTGGCTAACACCTTTGAGTTCATTCTTTGGGTTCTTTTGAAACTTCCTAAGTTAGATGTCAAACTCATTTATTTATACAAGTATATTTTATATCTTATATGTAAGCATTCAAAGCTATGTATTTCCCTCTGGCTATCACTTTAGCTTCATCCTTCATCTCTTAATATCTAGTACTTTTATTATAAAGCAGTTCCAAATATTTTGAAAATACCCAGTATGCTTTTTTTGGTGACACACAGTGGTTTAAAAGTAATTTGTTATATTTGTTAATCTGTATTTTAGTTAAGTTAACCTTGGTAACAAATTCTCAAATTAATTACATTGAATACTAAAAAAAATGTCCATGTAACACCAATGATTTAGAATTTGGCAATGCTTGCTTTATAGCCAGTGCATGCTTACTTAGTTGTAAATGTTTCACATGTGCCCGAAATGAGTGCTTACTCTCCAGTTCTATATACATCCATCAAGTCAAATCTTACTTAGGAATGTGAGAATCATGGCATTTATTGCCTTAGACCTTCATCTTAGGATAAAACAAAGGTATGCTTACCATCTTCTTATGTATGCAATGGCCCCTAACACAGAGATGGGCGAAAAATAAATTAATGTGAATGTTTGGAGGCCAGGAGTGTCTGTACCACTGTGTCATCGTAGACACATAACAGAGAACTCTGTCAGTGTTAGTGGAAATAAAGAATGGTGACAGACCCTTCATTTTGTTTCCTGATAAGAAAATTGAATTAAGGAAATAAAAAAAGAGAAAGAGAAGTTTCAGTCAACTTTATAGGTAGTAAGACAGGTTATATTAGAGTGGTCCTAAAATCCCCTTTTGCTGAATTTCTTTACATAAAGAAATCAGCGGTCATGCTCGGGTTCGATTTATGTGGGAACTGCCTGGTGGTCCAGGGGTGAAGAGGGGGATGCTGAGAAGAGCATAGATTCGTAGGATGTGCTTCTCAGATATGCCAATACTACTTCTGGTTGCTGGGGTAAGGAGACATTTCTGTTTTGAATAGAATAAAGCATTTTACCACCCACTGATATTTAAACATCTTAAACTAATGATCAATAAATCTGATTAAATAAGATTAAGGGTCTCAGAGTGCTGAAAATCCCATGGCTCCCATGGAGCTCTCTGTCTGTCTAGCTGCTGTCACATTGGGGGATAAGTCCAGTCATTAAACCATAGCCTTCCACCACTCAGAGCTATCTTAATGGCAAAGACAAAGGGCAGCAGGAAAGCTGTGTGTCTTGCTTGTATCTGCATGTCAGTGAGAGGAAATAGAGGACGAGGGCTAAGATAGCTTTCAGTCTGTCTTGTTTCTCATCTGAAAGTATTTTTCTCTAGTAATAATAGCCAAAATATCTGTAGTTGATATATAGAAGTTTATTTAATCCTCTTAATAGCCCCATGTGGTAGGTATTGTCCTTATTACTATCATTGCCCTAGTTGGTAAATGAAAAAATTGAATGCGGAGATGCCAAGAGATTTGCCAATGGGTAGATTAGCTAATAAACTGCAGCTCTTGTCGCCTACCGCTTCAGTAACTCTGATACATCATCCTAGCTGAAGTATCGCTCTTCTGTTGGGGGGAGGGGAGCTGACTCTGTGCTTGGAACTCAAGTTCCAACTCAGGTAGCTTCTGTAGCTGAAGATGCTATCCTCAGTGGCGGGGCTGATGTCTTTCTCCTTCCTGTGAGGCCTGAAACTACTTTTGCTCAATGTATCATGTGATTGCATTACTTCTTTTATTTATGCTGGTTGTCTTGGGTATTATGCTGGGCTCTTGCATGTCTCCTTGCAAAAACAAAGTATCCACAGACTCATAGACTGGAAGGGAACTTGGAGAACATCAAGCACAGCGTGGCTGATGACTTGTTCTTCTTATTGTAAATGCAGGTAGTATCCATTGTTGGAGGACCTAAGAATCACTCTGAAGAAGAACCAGAGATGTCTCCCATGCAAATCCCATCTTAAAATATGTATTCATGGAGGTCCAGAGAGGGGGAATTTCTTTTCTCAAGTTCCTTTACTTTCTGCTGGCTAATACCAGAGTCAGGGCTGACGTCTGACAAAAACTGAGTTTCTGCTTACAGTATAAATTCTCGATCCAGCATCCCACTCCAGCGGTGCATCCCAATAAAAAGCGAATCTTAAAAAGCCTAAAGATAAACACCACAATATACATGGTTGCCGCTCACTTTGCTTCCTAACTCATCTGTGTTATGCATGGGCTTGATTTTAAGTGTTTAGGAGCTGGGGGGAGAAAGGAGAAAGAAAGTTTGATCTGTAGAAGACGTTTTTACGGGAACCCTGAGATGACTATCGGGTGAGAAGAGTTAGAGAAGGCAAGATCTGAGAAGGAAAAAGCAGGTGGCTACGGCCCATAGAGGAAGGAAATTATTTTCACACTTTGTTGTGAGCCACGAGGTAGATAAGTGCCACTGAGAAACAGCAGCAAATCAGGGAGCAAAGCTGTGTGGCAGAGAAAGGACTTTTCTGTGTTGATTTCTCCCTGTGCAAAATGAGATACAGAAGTGGCAAATAGAGCAGGGCCTTCTTGGGTTGGGAGCGGGGCACAAGGGACTGAGCCAGCACCTACAGTCTGCTAACCATCCTCAAGACAGAGAGGAAGGATGTGGGTGGGGGAGCTCTCCTCTGTGCTGTTCCCCAATCTGAGATGGAAGCATGCTTATTAAGTGACAACTAATTTGATAACAATGAAGCTAAGTTGCCAAGACATTTAACAGGTACCAAAATGTCATATTGATTTGAACCTTGCTCTAAATGGCACGCTATGTTGTTAGAGGAGAAAATTAAAAATCAAAACATGAGCAAGATAATTAAGAGCAGTCTTTCTGCATAAAAATACTGCAAAGAGGGTATTGCAGGCCAGGTTCCCTCCTTTTTCAGATACCAAGAGCCTACTGCTGAGATACATCCCCATGAAATGGAAGCCCCTCGCCCGGTTTAGAGTTACCAAGCTAACTGCTTAAATGCCAACTGGGCAGTGGGAGTGAGGTTCCATTCAGAAGCAATTCAAATCCATAATGAAGTTACTAGAGCATTATAGAACAATGAGTAAAAGAGACTTGCGTCGGAGAGAGCCAGGCTTAATTTCTGTCTCCAAATCCAAGCAAGTTCTATGGCCTCTTCCCTCACCTGTCAAATGGAACCAATATTAGCTTCCTTGGAGCACTGTTGGAACGAATGTCATTTTAAATTTGTCAACACAAGAGACTCAATAACTGGTAACTATTAGGATTAACAGTAGTAGTAATCTTAAATAATATCATGAAAAATAGCACTTGCTGTCAAGAGTCTCGTTCTGCTTATTTTGTCACCTATTTTGTAATACAATTTCACAGATGTAAACTCACTCATATCAGATGCCTTCACCGACGTTCGATCCTCTTGAAACTCTCTCAAGGGCTGCTCGTTAGGGGGAGTCATCTGTGGTGGCAAAGAGGCAGGATTCCCGTTCCCCAGAGTGGATCCTAACCTAAGTTGTATACACCTTTCAGGAAACCCATTGGGGATGTTGAGTAGCTGGACTCTTGGAAGAGTAAGATAAATCTTGAAGGTGAGGTTACAGTTGATGCAGATAAGGCTGACAGACAGGCGTGGGCACAGAGACGTCATCTCGAGTGAAGAGCTGGACCTTTGTTTTGACTCCTTGTAAGGATTGCCTTTCACCTAGGTATTTATCGACCTGATCCATGTGTTTGAGGATAAACCCTAGATGAGTGGTTGAATTGAGCTGCCAAATGTCCTACAATCTCATGGCCTCCGCGCCCTGAGAAACCCTGCAGAGGAGATCCATGACATTTGGGAACTGTGTCCCAAAGCCATCACCAGTCCCTGCATAGGCGCCTGTCTCTGTAAGATGTAGGGACCCCTCCCCCAGATATGCATCCCTTGCTTGGGATTCCTTGTCTGCTATACACTTTCAGTGGCAGCATGAGCTGTTGGCTTTCTTTTGTGGACTCTCTTAAATGAAGAAGTGAAGCCTAGAATCTGTGTTGAAGAGAGATAAGTGAGGGCACGGGGAGAAGGGAGGCTGAGGCAAGGGGGTTTTGTTCCCTTGCGACATGAGTTGCATTTCCCTCCCACAATCTGGATTCCTGAAATTTTATTGAAAGGGCCAGTGACTATATAGACATATCAAGGGGATTTGGAGATTTTAGAAAGAAGTTAAAGCTGAAATGACAAAATCCATGAATGTCCGAATACCCCCTCCCTGCCTTTGTTTAACATGAAGACACAGCTAACTGGATTTACCCCCTACAACCTTTTTTTTTTTTTTATCTCCAACAAGGCTCTGAATGCTATCAGCTATAAAAATGGACCCACACCTACACACACACACACACACACACACAACCCGCTATGCTCAACCCACTATTTATTATGGAATTATTTGCTATATCAAAAGACCAGAAGCAAACCCCAATGTTCGTAATTGAGAAGCTGAATTATTAATGTGTGAAATTCTATGCAGCTGTAAAAGGGAATGAGAAATATCTCATTGTGTTGCCCTGCAATTATCTCTATAATATATTGCTAACTTAGAAAAGACAAGGGGGAGGGAAATATTTATAGCGTGTTGTGCTTTATCTCAGGGTCGCCAAATAGGTGTGAAGGGAAATTTCATTTAGTTATATTTAAGTGAACAAAGAAGGCAAAATAAAGCTCTCACAATTCATCCAGTTGAGTCAATTAGTAGATCTAGTCAGTAATCATAATTGGCATATTATCACACACACAAAAAATAGAATCAGACATCATATACTTCTAATATAAGTACACAATGTCATTTATGAAGTATTCTTGGCCAAAAGAAAATCAGTGAATGAATATAATCAAACCTCTAAGTCCAAATATAAATTTATAGGACACATAGGAGACAGAGAAATAGGTTAAAATAGGTTTTTATATTATCAGTAAAATCCAACTGAAAATTCTGCATGAAAATTATCTTGGGGCACCTGGGTGGCTCGGTGTGTTAAAGCCTCTGCCTTTGGCTCAGGTCATGATCTCAGGGTCCTGGGATCGAGCCCCACATCGGGCTCTCTTCTTGGCAGGGAGCCTGCTTCCCCCTCTCTCTCTGCCTGCCTCTCTACTTGTGATCTCTCTCTGTCAATAAATAAATAAATAAAATCTGTCAATAAATAAAATTATTAAAAAAAAGAAAATTATCTTGTTTATTAAAAAACAAAGGTCAAGGATATAGAGGATATAAAGGGGTAACCTTTGGATCAAATAGGACTTTTTGTGATATTGGGAATTTTTCTGAATACTTAGGTGTGAAAACAGAATGGCATTATTTATTTTTAAGGAGATCATATGCATAAATATTTGCAGATGAAATCATGGAACACTTGGCATTTGCAATAAAATGATCTAGAGAATGAGGTGGAGAAGAATGAAAGTTGTGTATTGATTATTGAGTTTGAGTAATAGGTAAATTAGTTTCATTATTCTATTTTCCTTGTGTATGTACTTGCAAATTTCTGTAGTACACATTTTCAAAAAATCGTTGTATTCTTGGTCTCAAAGACAAAATGAAGACCAAAGAGGAAGATACTATGGATAAGGATTTTTCCACTCAGATGTATAGAGGCAGCTATAAGCTACATATCTATCATTATCAATAATAATTATATTTACTTACTATATACCTACTAATTATATTTACTTACTACTCTCTGCCATTAGAGTCTAAGCACTTTATTTATTTTAATTGCTTTAATCATTCTCACAATCCTGTGAAGTTCGTACTTCATTATTCCCATTTTACAGATGAAGTCCCTGAGATATAGAAGTCAAGTAAGCTATTCAAGGTCACACAAGGTCAAGGTCCTGACTGAGTCAGGAATCCATTGGTGGCAGCCTCGCTCCAGAACTCAGGCTCTCAACCGTGCACTGACATGTTTCCAAATATGTTGTGGAAATGAGCAGCAGTAGCATCAGCAGCAAGAAGAGCGAGCATTTATTCTGAGCACTCTTCTGTGGCATGCACTGAGCTAAAGAGTTGATGTCAGTTATCTTTAATTCAAGACAGTCCTATAGACTATTCTTGTTATTTTCACTTACAGTGGAGGAAAACTCAAGTTAGTAGCTGCTCTGTGATCACTGAGATACACTCGGGCGGAAGAAGGATATTACGTAAGCTGTTGCTGAGTAACAAACCACCCAACACGTACTGGCTTAAAATACCAGTCCTTTCATTTTAGCTCGAAACTGCAGGTAGCCAAGGTAGTCTGGGCTCGGTTGGGTGGTTCTTCTGACCTTGGCTGGGCTCCCTCGTGAGTCCGTCAACAGCTGCCTTTTGGCTGCGCGGCTTTGCTTGTGAGAGTCCGCTGTCTGTACACGGAGTCCCTCGGTCTCCTCTTCCCCTGATGGGCTGGGTTGTACTTGTTCTTCTGGTGGAAACCTGGGTCCGAGAGCAAAAGTGGATTCATGCAAGACATAGCTTTTGCCATATTCTGTTCGTCAAGACCGGTCACACAGCCAACCCAGATGCAGGGGGTAGAAAGGTATACTTCATCTTGTGAGAGGAGAATCTGCTAAGTGAGTTACATTGTAAATGGAGTACCTTCTGCAAAAGAGAGAAAATTGGGGCCATTTTGGCAGTTCTTCAACCAAAGGCACAAGCCCAGCTCTGAGTAATTTGAAAATAGTTGCATACCTGCCCCTCGTTTCAGGTTCTACTGCAAATTTGGATTATTTAGGACCAACCCATTCTGAACTTATCTAAATTCTCCATCCAGGTAAATTCTCAGTGCTGAGCCAATGCGTTCTTGGAGCAAGATAGCGAAGGTTTACTGCTGTGACCTGCCAGGGGACAGGATTACACCGCAGGAAGGCAGGAGACTAGGCGGCATGGGAAAGAAGAGCATTAACAAAAAGCCCCAGTTACCAGGTAATGAGAGAGTCTGACAAGTAACAACAGCATTGTAGCCATAATAGAATTTCAATGAGATAAATTCCGCTTTCTGCCCAAGTTTAGCCACTCAGGGAAGAAACAATTACCTTGTGAAAATGGAACACTCACCCTATATTATCCCTTCATTAAAATATTCAAATGAAGGTAACAACACTGTTATAAGCTCATTTATAAAGAAAAATAACATTAATGCATTTAACGCTAATGCATTTACCTCAGAGCGCTTCCCAGAGATGTTAAAATGTGAAGTTTATAAAATGTTCAGTGATGTTGAACTTGAATTGCAACCTAATGCTTGAATTGCTACATTTAACATTAAAAGCATGTTATTAATCTTCAATTTAGGGGAGAATAATTTCACTCACTGTGCAGGGAAAAAAAAAACTCAGTTTTGATGAGATTTCATTCAGATCAAATTTGCTTTAATTGCAATTCTATTAAATTAGAAATAGACATTTTATCCTGATATGATTCTTTGATGTCTTTAGTTTTAATGCTAATAAAAGCATTATCACCACAGGTGTGAGCTGCATTATGTACAATAATTAGGACTTAAATTAACGATGTGTCAAGCTACCCAAAAGTAATTTGGGAAACTAATGCAAAAGAAATGAATCAGGTGAAATTTTGGGGGCAGGTTACTTCCCTACACCTTTGCCAACATCAGTTTCTCATTACTGTATTTTCTTTTAAGAACAACAATAATACCATCAAGAAAAATACCTTCCAGATATGGCTTAAGAAAGTCTCATAGAGCAATTGAGCGGAACACTTTGCAGGCAAAGGAAGGCACTGTAGAAGAATATTTAATAAAATGAAGGGATATAAAAGTGCATATTAAGTGAAGACAGAGTCATAAGTTAGCATGTATAGTATACCTATTTATAAAATATGCATAGAAAAATCTGGGAGGGAATACAGCCAAATGTTAATGAGTCACTAATCTTTAAATAGGGGGTTATAGAGAGTCTTCTTTTCATGTTTGGATTCTGTGTTTTATAATCTTTTTTTTTTAAAGATTTTTTATTTATTTTATTTGAGAGAGAGATCACAAGTAGGTAGAGAGGCAGGCAGAGAGAGGGGGAAGCAGGCTCCCCACTGAGCAGAGAGCCCGATGCGGGGCTCGATCCCAGGACCCCGAGATCACGACCTGAGCCAAAGGCAGAGGCCTCCACCCACTGAGCCACCCAGGCACCCCTATAATCATTTTTAATAGAAAATATGATTCCGTATTGGGGAAAGTCATATGAAAGAACCAACTGCATTCAGGTGACTGAGCTTGTCATCATCAGAGACCGTTTCGTGTTTCTCTGTCGGATCTAAGCACTGAGATGAGTTCAGGCCGAGCACACGCTCTGGGGGAGTGAATGAAGGAAGGAAAGGAGGAAGAAATGAAGGAATGAGTGAATATATGAATGAAGGAATGAGTGGATTACAAGAGCTGGAATTTAGTACGTAGCTAATGGGACGGTGGTCAGGAATTACGGCTTGGTGTGTTTTGTTTTTCCTGTGAATACCTCTCTTCAGATTCACGATCTCTTTTACTGAGGCTTGTTAGAGGAGAGAAAGCGCATGTGATCCAGTCACATACGTTCTTCTCCAAAATGGACCAAATCTAGGGACAGAACCAGAAAATGTGAACTCAGTGTCAGTACCTCAGGGGAGAGACAAAAGTGTCCCTCTCTTCACACAGAAGTAAATTGACCTACGTACGGCGATGTAACATGAGACTTTGGATTATTTTATTTTATTTTATTTTATTTTATTTTATTTTATTGCTAACCTTTGTTAAATATTTTATTAATGTTCGCACCCACTGTGTATCAGGGAAGGGACCATATGCTGTTGGGAAGGCAAAGATAAATGGAGACATGGTTTGTGCCCTCAGGGTAGCTTGGAGTAGAGAAAAGGAAATAGGCTTTAAAAATCCAACCTTCCTAGGGTTTGATCCAAGCGCCACTGGTTACTGGCCAAATATAGCAAGCCCTCAGAAAAAGGTAACCATCCTCAGGAAAGAGTATGAGACAAATACAAAGAAAATATTTCAATGTGCGTTATACTTGATTGAGGCTGAATTTAAATGATTTCCTTGTCCACCTTGTCTTACCCTCCCTACTTGCTGAGGACGGTGGGGGGGGGGGGAATCTTCTGTGCTCATAGGAATTGCATTATGTCCCAGCAGATTGTGATCCCAGTCTGTGATCCCAGCTACTGAGATGGTCTTTTTGCCAGATACTAAGAAATTTCTCAACACTGGCACACTTGCTTCTCCTTAGCCTCTCTGAATCTTTAACAGAACCCTCTAATGGTTGGACAAGGGTGTCTGAGTCATCTATTGTGGCCTGGCAAGTTATTCCAAAACCTAGATATGCAAACAACGCGCACTTAATCTCTCGCAAGTTCTGTGGGTCAGCGATTAGGGGATGGCTTAGCTGAGCGTTCAGACTGAGCCCTGGCTGGAGGCCAGAGTCTCATCTCCAGATTCGACTGGGGAAGAATTGGCTTCCGGTCCCACTCACGTGCCATGACTGACAGGATCCAGTTCCTTGTGGCTGTTGGTTGAAGGCCACCTCCATTTCTTGCCACATGGGCTCTGCAAAAGTCAGCTCACAACATGACACTTGGCTTATCAAAGTAGGAGGGAGAAAGAGAGGAGGGGAAGACCGACAAAGAGAGGAATCTCTTGGTAATCTAATGTTGGAGGTGATAGCCTATCGTTTTGTTGTATTCTACTCAATAGAAGCCAGTCTTTAGGTCTGGCCTGTACTTCCGGGGAAGGGGAGAGAGCATTATGTAGGGGACAGAAGTACTGGGAGGTAGGCATCATTGGGGGTATTTTAGCTGCCTTCCGTGATGGAGGCTCCAAAAATCACTTAGGCAGTACTTGAACCTATGCCTTAAAAGTCCCAATGTTGGAAGCCCAGAAAGGCTGGTTTGGATCTTGAGGTCAAAATGGTGACTCCTGCATTCTTCTCTGTGATGTATAGTCTGTAGGCCGACCTGCTCAGTTATACTAAAGGCAAAGAAGGACAGAAAGAGAGTTAAGACATCAAGGTCATTGAGAATGACCTTGACAGGTCAGCCCACCAACTGCATATTTAGGGAAGGGTGGAAAAACATGACGAGACGATCTTGGCTCCGTGTTTCCAAGGCTCACAGAGTGTAGGGATGGACACATGCATACTTGCACACACACGTGTGCCCACACTAGCACACACTGTTCTGTGTGCTTTCCAACAATCCTATAAAGTCGTTTTTATCATCACCCCTGTTGTACAGACGGGGAGACTGAGCCTCAGGGAGATCAAGTTTCATAGTCCAAGTGCACACAGCTCATCAGGTGGGAGGCATGGGATCCAAGGGAAGCCCTCTCTCGATCACTGTGGTGTAAACTTTCCCTGAAGCCCAGCAACTCAGCTCGGTGTCCAGGAAAAGTTCTGGGCTGTGATTCTTAAAATTAAAGCTGCCTCCTGAGCCCGGAACTACAGAGTGGTCAGGCCGGGGCAGAAGCAACCAGGGAGGGGAAATCCCGTCTCTGCCCCTCAACGTGCCATCGCTCCCCTCAGTCTGTAACATATTTAAGGACCACGCGGTATTTTCTTTTCTTCCCTCGTGCTGCCTTGCGCGGGGCCTTGGCCGCAGAAGGCTCACTGTGTGGCAGTCCGGTGGTTCTGATCTTTGTACCTGCCACTCTGTGCAGACTGGCCGGAGGCAGAGGCGTCGTGTGTCTCGGCGGGGCGGGCCCGATAAGCCTGGGCGGGGACCTCTGAACACAGCCGAGATCGCCTTCTGGGATCCCTCCCGTTGGTGTGACTTGGACCTTACTTATCGGATCCTGAATCCCCCATAATGAAAATGAGAGAATCGTGTCGTCTTACAGTTTGTCACGATGAGTCCATAAAATCCCATGCCACGTACCTAGAATGGGGATTGCCTGTGCGTTCTGCAAAAGGTAGCTGGTTTTATTCTTAGCGACCATCATCGAGATTTTTGTCAGGGGAGTTTGCTTTCACTTTACAATCCAGCTTCCCCTGTGTGATTTAAAAAAAAAAAAAAAGTCACTACCTCCCATTTTAAAAGGCAGAACCTTTGTGCACTACGTTGAAAAAGGCAAAACATTTGAATCTATTATTCAGAGTAGGTGAACACTGCTTAAACTCCCTCACCCCACATCTCAATAGCTTTATAAATATTTTCTTTTCTTCTTTCCTATAAATCACAAGTGAGGACGGGGCCCTCCTGAGCAGCTCTCCTCCACGCAGCCCAGTGGGGTCCCAGAGCCCTTCGATGCTGTGGTCCCCTCTCCTTAGGGCTCTGGAGCCACAGGGATGGGGTTAAGAGGGCTCAGCAGCCCCCACCGCACATTTGGCGGCCCAGCCTTCCAAGAAAGTTGCACCCTTTCTGTTCGTATTCCTTTGGCCAAAACTAACGGTGTGGTTTTACCCAGCTGCAAAACATAGCTGAGAAACACAGCATTTGTGTGCCCTAGAAGGAAAATCAAAGTGGCTTTTGTCCCTGGCATCGTATAGGGCAGGGAACTGGATGCATAGAAGGTGAGAAAACGGTACGAATGACGATGACCTCAATATTAGCACAAAGGATGGCCCCATTGACCATGTCTCATTTTGGTTTTAACACCTGGTCTTACACCTATCGTTGGAAAGGCTGCATAACTCATCTAAGCTGTAGTTAGAATTTTCTGACTCATTCCCCTATCACGGGGCAAATGTTTTGGATCATTCTGGTCCTCTTCCCCAGATCGTTACAGCTTTCTGCCGTGAACACTGATTATGTCGAAGCACCTCCCACCGATGAAGGTGTGTTGCTGGGCAGTTACGAGCCAAATGCCGAAATCAGCCAGTGTAACTCTCATGGCTCCTTAAGCAAAGGAATATTCACGGTCCCGGAGGCCAGTCTGACAGCTCTAACCCCAGGTTCATTGCCTCTGAATTAGAAGGGGAGGGTTAGATGTGTGCCTGAGTCAAATTAAACTTGGCATGGGTTGTGTTTTCTTCCATAGAAGCCAGCCATCTATATTATAATACTCAGTGGCCAGAGGCAGGGAAGAACAGCCGTGGTTTCAAATGATCGCGTGGCTAAAAATCAAAGTATGGTAATGCTTGCCGGCGAAGCTCGCCTCTTTGCACGGTGCAGCCCAAACGCTGACTGCGGTCTGGATGGCATGCGCTTGCAGAAAGAGTGCAAATAAAATGCAGATTTGTTTCCATTTCATTGTATTCCAACAGCAGTTACTCATAACAGCTTCATGTGCAGCCGCCGCATTTCCCAGATGCAACGTGCGGACGGTTTTGTGCAATGAAAATTGGTTTTATAGGCAAGGGAAATGCCACCAGCACGGCAGAATGCCGCTGCACTTTCGCTCCTGGATTTAGCCCTCCAGGATGAGAATTCAGATCCTGGAATAGTCGTTGCCTCCGTAATGCAAAATCTGAACTACCCAGAGTCAGGATTATGCTGGGAAATTCCTAGGCTCACCGAGCAGCTTATATAATGCTATAAATTAAATATGAAGCCTCTTTGTGCTTTCAAAAAAATCAGAGAAAATCAAAGGCTTGTACAAATTCTTCTTACTCTGCTTGGAGACATTGTTGCCCTTGTAAGCAGCGCCCTGAATCCTGACGCGGTTCACATTCCTATTCCTTTCTCTGCCATTTTCTGCAGGCAACGGGTTAATCACAAGTGACCTAAATGGCTTTTTACTCTGTTTTGTGGCAATTTAAGGCAGACCTGTTCAGCGAAATCTAAACCACATGGCAAATATCGGAGAAGGAGGGAGTGAGGGGCAAGACTGTATATGTGTGTTTATGTGTATTATAGATACACTATAGACGTGTGTATTTATATGCAGGTTTCTACATGTGTGTATTTATATACGTTATATATTATTTATTTATTTTAACCTAGTGGTGTTCTCAAAAACAGATTATTGTTACAACTGCCCCAATTGATAGTGGTGGGAAAACAGGCACCAAGCAGGGAGATAAGTGGAGTCATTGCCAAGCGGTATTGAAGACTCACTGGTCAGAACATAATCTTTTTACATGAAGGACGTTTTTCATGTATAAAGATTACGTTCTGACCCACAGACCTTAGCACTGGTTTTCCGGGATTGTACCTGGATTTGGTCTGATCCATTTTGACTAATCCTCACTCTTTTCAGACCAGTGCCCCCTGTTGACCTTCCGTTGGTTTGAGATCTTAATTTTCAAAGTTGGGGCTATGCCTTTGTTTCCCTGACAGGGCCTCTAGAATACAGAAACCATTCGCGAATTCACCACTCCTTTAAACTGAAGTGGCCCGGGTGAGAGTTCCCCCCAAGACCGTGATAAGCAGGGAACGCGCTCCGTGTACCCCAACATGGTGGACGGCATATACTCCTGTAGCATCCCTGTTGGGGTCGAGACAGGCAAGACCCTGTATCCGGTAGTTGCCACAAAGCCACGATTGCTGAAAGCAGCTCAGACCGTGCACGGCGGCTTCCCCAGCATCCCCCGACCGGGACATTAAAATGAGACGTGCATGATCAAGTAATTAGGATTCATTTTTGGGGGGAAGCGATGGCATTTAGTGAAATCCGGTAAATTGTCCCTTTCAGCACTAATAACATGTTCTGAGCTTTCCCTACTAGACTTTGTGTAATGGTAATATAATAGGATTGCTATGGCAATTAAGTGATTGCATATTTTTGGGCAATGGAGGGCATCCACTGGGGCACATGCCATTAGTAAAATGGAAACCTTGTCACAGGATTGGTTGGAGTCTGGCTCAGGAGTTGGGGACACGAGCCATCATCCATTTTATTTCTTCAAGAAATTTGGGGGTGGGATTATAAAATCATTGAGCTCCACCCCTCACATGGGGATTCCACTGGGAAGGGTCCAGTAGAGTTTCGGTCACATAGCCAGTGACCGTCCGCACTATTAAAGCATCTAACAACTACTGATGTGCACAGATGCTGGAGAATGTGGATTATCAGACTTACTTTCTGATGGCAGCAGGGCAGTGCGGAGGAGGGCATTTGATACTTTGTAAACCTCAGTGACTCCTTTGTTGGCAGACTGGGATCTCCTTGTCTGTCTCCACCTACATAAACACCAACTCCCAGGTGAGATGAGTATATAAGAAAACATCCCCATTTCACAGATGAGGATCCTGACTTCTGATGGCCAGTCCCAGTTCAGCTTAAGTCCATACAACTGGACAAGGCTGAAGAGGTGACAACTTGCCTTAGGTTCTCTTTCCCACCCTGGGCTGCCTGGCATCGGTGAATCTCTGGTCTTTCGCATTTTTCAGCTAGCATTACAGTCGTTTGTTAAAGCTGGATGTTAATACCCAGGGCATTGCTCTCCATTGTTCTGTGCTGTCTCTCCTGTGTTTGAAATATTTCCTAAAGGCAAAGGGCCAAAAATAAAATCCGTTGATTGTTTAAAGTAGAGATGACAACCCCAAAGTATTTTGGGGGTATTACCCATATAAATTCGGACATTTACCAAGTGCTCATTTCTGTATCCTTTTTTTTTTTTTTTTCCCTGTTGTTGCCTGTATCACTATCTTTGGAGGAGTGGTCATAGGGTAGGGTCTTCACCCCCTGTCCTGTACTGGCAAGGTGTAGCACCCCAAGAAGGTTCGAGCCTTGCAAACAGTGCATTGCAGTATAGGGCCAAGTAGGGCAGGGAGTGGGGTCTTCCCATATGATTTCCCTTCCGCTCAGAACCTTCTTTCTCCACTAGCAGCATCTCCACCTAGCGTCCTTGTTCTTTCCCCATGACCCCTAAGCAAGGTCACAATGAGCTAACAGTTCAAGCTGTGTTGCTCCAAGATATCCTCCTTCATACACCATGGTAAATTGTGTCTCCTGCTTTCCTTGTGAATTTACCTGTCTTGTGGGTTTCCGTAGAGATGGAATCGTACAATAAGATTTTATGTCTAGCTTCTTTCACTTAGCATACGGTTTTATAAGGCCCTCCATGTTACAGCATGGATCAGTACTTGATTCCTTTCCAATGGCGCCATGAAGAATGTAGGAAGACAATCCACAAAATTGGAGAAGATATTTGCAAATCATATAACTGATAATGATCTGTTAATTCCAAATATATAAAGAGCTCTTACAACTCAACATCAAAAAGACAACTTAATTTTTAAAATGGGCAAAGGACTTAGATAGACATTTCTCCAAAGAAGATAGACCAATGGCCAATAAACGTGTAAAAAGATGCTCAACGTCATTAGTAAGGAAATACAGATCAAAACCTTTCTCTTAAAAACTCACCCCACACCTCGTATTGATTGGTATCTCGCTCGTTGGTTCATATCTGTGTCCTCATCTGGACTGTAGGTTCCCATCTCTGTCCGTTTACTGTTGCAGTCTTGGCAGTGTTGGGCACCCAGTCAGCCTTCAGTAAATATTTGTTGAATAAATGAAGGGATGGACAGGGAGAAGTAAAGTGCTTTAGAGGGTCCAAAAAAGAGAAACGATGTCAAGGTTTTCAATTTTAGAAATACTGTGTGCGGTGGTGGGTGTCATGTTCGTGGGCAAAGAAAGTAGCTTTCTTCCCCCTGACCTCCGCTCCTGGGTGGCGTGTCCAGACTGCGAGACATCATGATTGCGCTGTTTTTGTTGTTGGTTGTGGTGGTGGTGGTCTACTGGTTGTTTATCGAATGCCGTGAGTAAGGCACGTGCTAGGTGCCGAGGATGTGACTGCGTTAATAAATGCGTGACTTAAGCTTCGCGTAAATTCTTTGGCACAGGTTTCACTCTCCCCCTTTGTATAGGAAGGAACTAAGCTCAGAGAACCCTTTAAGTGAGTAATTCAAGGACACTCAGATAGGAACCGAGCAGCTCTATGTTCTGGCATCTTTTTTGACGACCCCAGTGCCTCTGCATTCCCCACATCGGACACAGGGCCCAGGAATGAGTGACGGCTAAAGACATTTTAATTAAAGGCTGTGGATAGTTACCAAGAAAGGAGTCTTGGGGAAAAGAAAGGAAGGAAAGAGAGATTAAAGTTCAGACATTGCCCAGGATGAATAAAATGATAACAACAGCTGGTATTTATGGAGTCCTTACTATATGCCAAGCAGTGTGCTAAGCATTTTGCCGTCACTGTCTCACTGGATTGAAAAATCAGACATAGAATGTAGATAATATTCATTGATTATCGCTATTTTGAGCAGGAAACTGAGACACAGAGAAGTGTAGTCACTGACTCAGGGCCACCCAGATGGCAATGAGCGGAACTGGGATTTGAACTCACGACTTCTAAGTTCAGTGACCATGTCCCTAGTCGCTAAGCTATCAGTGCCTGCAAAGCAGAGTACAGCTTGGGGGCTCAGACTAAGGAATCACAGATTCCTGTTCCCTTTACTCATGTCCTTAGGGAGTAACATGGCGGAGAAACAAGTGTTCGTTGCTCCCGGTGCCTTAGATACAAATTGCACCCCCCCCCCCCCGCCCCACGCCACAAGTGGGGAAGGTAGGGGCTGCTCAGTCCCTAACAGCTGGCGGAAAGCAATTCTTGCCCCCCACAGGACACTTCCGTACCTTCCCTAGGAGTGAGAAGCCAGATGGCCCACTCATTCCTCACGGATTTCCCCCCGGGACTCCAACAGTGGACAGACCTGGGTGTGTCAGGAGGGGGTGTGGGGGGGGGGGGAGCTGTCCCTGGAGAGCCCACAATTGCATGGGCTGCGCCGACCTTTTTTTTTTTTTAAAGTTTTAATTTATTTATTTGACAGAGAGGAGAGAGATCACAAGTAGCAGAGAGGCAGGCAGGGAGAGAGGGGGAAGCAGGCTCCCCTCCCAGCAGAGAGCTCAATGTGGGGCTCGATCCCAGGACCCTGAGATCATGACCTGAGCCGAAAGCAGAGGCTTTAACCCACGGAGCCACCCAGGTGCCCCTGGGCTGCGCATACCTCGAAGTGAGATCCCAGCTGGGAGAGCAGGAAGAACAGAGGACATCAGAGATGGTCGCCGCCAAGCAGCCTGAACCACCTCAAGGACCCTTGGCGCTTCTCTTGCTGTGTGTGGGTTCTCCCTACATATTTTTATGCCTCTGGCCCTTCTCACCTCCCAGATCTTGGCTGACGTATCGCATATTCCTGGAGGCCTCCCCGAGGCGTCAGATCCCCAGTAACTCGTGCCTCCACCAGTATCCTGTTAACCTGTTTTATCTTTTTCATAGTATCCATCGCTATCCAGAATTACCTCCTTTATTTTCTTATTTGTTCATGGGCTCACTCCTCTCCATGTAACCTCTGTAATTGCTTATCCTGGTTATTGCTGGGACTTGGGACTGGGAACAAAACAGGACCCGTGTTGAGAAAATAAATGAAAGAAGAAAGGAAGGAGAGAGACTTCAGTGATCACCAACTCTTCATTGTTTGGAGAAGGCTGCTGAGGCACAGAGAGGGTAACTGGTGTGTCCAAATACACACAGCAAGGAAGCAGGAAATCCTCACAGACTCATGTCCGTTGGACTCCAGCACATTTACCTTTTCCTGTGATCTCTCGCTGTCTTGATGGTTATCATGCTCATGTGTATGAAGGTGTCCTGAAATAATCTTCTTGCTTTCTGCCTGGAAGATAATCTGACTTTTCCTCTGGCTTTTACGCAATTCTAGAAATCTTTTTTCTGTCAGTTGGAGCCTCGTTGATGTTCACATGAAGTTTTTTCTACAAGTTTTTGAAACAGAAGAAAAACGTCCCTTGTTCCAATCTGTCCCATACCCGAAACCCCAAACAATCTTTGAAAAGAAAAAAAAAAAGTATGGATAACTTAGGTTCTCATTCTTCACTCCACAACTGTTCACTCTGTTTGTTTAACAAATGCATGTTGTTATTTTTAGGATGAACAGTAAATGAAAGGAGGGAAGAGAGGGCATTTCAAGAATGCTACCATCTAGACAGTCTCTTCTTTAGATGAGTTTTTGCTTTATTCCACACACTTAAAACATCTAAGTAAGAAAAGCATCCCACTTTTGATCATTTTTAAATACTCACTGAAAACAAAACAAAACAAAACTTAATTGAAGAAGAAACGTGAAGCCCTCTTGATCTCTATGGAAACAGCCAATTATCGAGACAATTTCCAAATAACCCAGAAGCTTGTATAAATGTCTCTTAGCCCTGGAAAAGTAAAAACTAAATATTTACCACATGCCAAACAAAATTAAGATTTATCTGGCACCAAAGGAAAAAAAAAAAAAAAAAAGAAAGCTCCTCCCGCATGCTAAAATCCCACTGCTACAAAGAGAAACAGGGCCTTTTGAAAGGAAAACGTTTTCACTGTGTTTACAAGGGTCATTTCAATGTTTTCAAAAGTCTGGTTCTAAATAATGCATGTCACCCAAGTGGAATACCGAAGCCCCCAAGCGCTGTCTACTTGAGGGTCTAGAGGTCCAGATGGGAGAGAAGACTCAGCCAATGGAGATAGTCTGATTCTTTCCTTCTCAAGAGAGGGTGGCTGGGGGGGGGGGGGGGCATGGAGGACCGGCCCTTGGGGTCTCGTACAATGTTGGCAGATGTTTCCTATCTCATCAGGAAGTTGGTCTGCAGGAAGGTCTGCAGGGTTGTGGAGCCACAAGATGCTTGTCCTGGGAGCTTGGCACTGGGGGACCAAATCGCAGCCCACTCATTTCTTTGCGGGGTCCATTCTCTAACTCGGGGTGGCAGCCGAATGGGAAGAGTCGTTTGGTTCTCAGAGTCTTAAGAAGATTGAATAGCATGCGTAAGGGACGCCTGGGTGGCTCAGTCGGTTAAGTGGCTGCCTTCGGCTCAGGTCATGAGGCTAGGGTCCTGGGATCGAGTCCCGCATCAGGCTCTCTGCTCAGTGGGGAGCCTGTTACTCCCTCTGCCTGCTGCTCCCCCTGCTTGTGCTTGCTCGCTCTTTCTCTCATTCTCTGACAAATAAATAAATAAAATCTTAAAAAATAAGATAAAAATAAAACATTTAAAAAAAAAATAGCATGTGTAAGGCACAGTGCCTGGCATATAGTAAGCACTCAATTAATACTGTCTCAATAGTGGCTACCCCGTGTGCTCCTCTGTGTTACCCAGCTGCCTCGTGGCCAGTGGGCTACCAGCCCAGGGGATACGGGTCACTTCCAGGCAGAGGCGGGTAGGCAGGTAGGACTGGGTGTACGTTCGTAAAGCTCTCTCCTCTCCCACTGTGGCAGCCTTGGGAGCCACAATGATAGGTTGGCATCACAAGTTAGCAGAGCCTCCAAGAGTATGATTTCTGGAGAGGGAAGCTTCCCCCTGACCACGTGGGACATAGAACATGAGTGAGACATGCATTTTTGTTATCAGGCTGCTGGGTTGGTTTGCCACAGAAATACGGCTACGGTGACCAAGACCCTTTGTTGTTATTTCTCTTAGGCTTTCTCAATCAAAGTAGATTCGAGAGCAGATTCAAGGGGACCAGAAGCCCTCAAAGGGGGATATTCTGAGGCTGGTTTTTATACACAGATTTTTATCAACTAATATCTTCTCTGTGTATGTGTGTGTATAATCTTTTCTCTCTTCTTTAGATGAGTCTTTGCTTTATTTCAGAAATTCACAACATTGAAATAAGAAAAGCATCCCACTTTGGATCATTGTTAAATACTCACTGAAAAAAACAAAACTTCATTGAAGAAGGAATGGAAACTGTCTTGATCTCAAGATTTTTCCTATGTATAATATGTCTCTTCTGTGAATGTTTGTGTGGGTGTGTATATACACATACTCTGTCCTTCTCTGTGTACACACACACACACACACACAGTGTACATATATTTCTGTGTATATATATGCATGCCCTTGATTCCTGCTGGCTTATGGCTTTTACTAGCCCATATGAGCAACCTAAACAATTTCTGAAATCAAGAAGCAATGTCTCTCTTTCCTTCTTTTTTTAAAAAAAAAGGTTTTTTTATGATTTGACAGAGAGATCACAAGTAGGCAGAGAGGCAGGCAAAGAGAGGGGGAAGCAGGCTCCCCGCTGAGCAGAGAGCCTGATGTGAGGCTTGATCCCAGGACGCTGAGATCGTGACTTGAGCTGAAGGCAGAGGCTTTAACCCACTGGCGCCCCTCTATATTTCCTTCTGATGCATTCTTCCTACCACTGCTTTTTTTGTATTTAGAAGCCCCATCCTGTGCTCCCATATTTCATTGTTCATATTTCTACCGTGATAAAATACAAGTCGGTGCACCTGGGTGGCTCAGTGGGTTAAGCATCTGACTTCAGCTCCGGTCATGATTGCCGGGTCCTGCAATCGATCGAATCCCACTTTGGGCTCCTTACTCAGTGGGGAGTCTGCTTCTCCCTCTGCCTCTGCTTCTCCCCTTCCTTGCTTGCTTGCTCTCAAATGGAAAAACAGAATCTTTAAAAAATAAAAAATAATTTAAAAAATTAGAAATCTCTTCCCCTGACAATCAAGGCTCTCTGAGACATGGCCTCTTCTTTCCCATTCCTTTCCAAAGACTCTGCTACAGTTCATATTGCCATTCTGAAATACTTCTCTGGCCTCCTTTCCAACTCTTTAAAAAATAATAAAGCATTTATTAAATACTTAGTGTCTGTATTTCTTGAGGAAAGGGACCCTGACACAGGCAACTGAGGCTTAACAGTTTTTTTTTTTTTTTTTTAGAAATTGTCTTCTAGATTTCATGGACTTTGTCTTTAGCTTTTTTCTGCTAGCAGCTTTTTTGAAGAACTGGCCTACTGTAACATTGATCTATGTAAAGCATACATCGAAATGGATATAATGTAATCACAGAATTGTGCAACTATCATCACAATTTTAGAACGTTTTCATCACTGGTTTTCCCCCAAACAATCCATATCCATTAGCATTCAGTCCCATTTTCCATCACCTCCAGCCCCTGGAAAGCACTAATCTACTCCCTGTTTCTTGAGGCTTTCCTCTTCTGGACATATAAATGGAATCACTGTGTGAGGTCTTTCGTGACTGGCTTATAGAATTTAACCTAATGTTTTCAGAGATGATCTGTGTTCTAACATCAGTACTGCTTGCTTTTTAAGGCTGAATAATATTCCGTGGAATGGATACGCTACATTTTATCCATTCACCCGTTGATGGAATTCTGCGTTTGTTGCCATTTACTTTTGGTTTTATTATTTTGGGTTACGCCGATAGGGACCTTTGGGTGTAAGTTTTTGCAGAGACATTTGTTTTTGTTTATCTTGGGTACCATCCACCTTGTCTATGAAGGGGATGGCAGTTACAGCTGGGAGCATGGTTCATACGTCTTTCCAAGTACATCAGTTATTTTTCACTTCATCAGACTGATGTGACTGAGATCACAAATCACTCCTTTGCAATCAAAGATTGAAAATATAAAATAACAAGAATTAAACATTTTTAACCAGGCCTTTTTTTTTTTCTGATTCTCTTTAATGTCTTTCAGATGGTGAAAGATTTATGTGTTCATTATAGAGTATGTCTGTAGAAAATAATGTAGGGAATTTGGAAAAACCGGGGGGAAGACACTTTATCCTTAGCCCTCCCACTTAGAAAACAGCACTGCTCTATCATTTTCTGTTTGCTTTAAATTCGTTGAACAGGAGATTGGGATTGGAACGGGGGATTAAAATCCCGGGTTCTGGAATGGGGCTGGACTCTGATTCCCAGCTCCATCACCTGCTGGCTGGGTGACCTCAGGCCAGGTAGGCAACCTCCTGGAATTCAGGGAGCTGATGCCTACCTCCCAGGACGGTCGTGAATTCAAGGTCATGATGCAGATACAGTGTTTTAATAGCAAGTCGAGCACCTGCTAAGGATCCAATCACTGGTCGTTATTTTGTTTAATGATAATGCTGGTATTTTTATTTTCCTGCGAGCCGCTCTTCCATGTTATTCATTCTTTAAAAACATGACTTTATTTGGGTTGCCTCATCTCTGACTGATCTACCATCATTAATGTATGTCAGTTTCCTAATTGGGTCCTAGGTAGTTTTGATCTCCAGTAAATGAAATCATGCCACCATTTCCCTGTTTACTCTCAAGTGGGCTTTATGTTGACATCGTCGTCCTCTGCCTCCCCCTGTCCCCGGCCACTTCTGGGATATCCCCGTCCCATGCCCATTGGCGCTGGTGGGACAAAGACACGCTGTGTGAACTGCCTTATTTCCCTGAACACAAACCCTCCAACGGAAAATAAAATCAACCATCTTCTTTCCTCGGCAGAAGCCACGGTGTGTTTGCTCGCTCACAGCCCTCCTCTAGCATGGGGGTAATTTGTAGCTTGAACGATTGAGACAAATACTTGGCATGAGTCGGGGAGAAGTGGGATGTCTGTAATTGGAAGATTTTTGTCTCATTTATTCTTGATAATGTGCCATATTCCACTCCATCAGCCAGAGGTGATTGTTCACGGAATGCCTTACACCTGGTAGCGGGGCTTACGACAACCAGATGTGGTTCATTGTTAGATGCAGTTTTAAAGCAAGGATGAGCCATTTTCCTCCAAAGGCCCCTCCCTTCCTCCTCCTCTCCTCTTTTCCTGCAATTGTTTGCCCTCCCCAGGGTTCTAGTTATATTTATTTGGAGTCCAGGGAGGCTGGCCCATTTTTACCAAGCCTGGGTAATCTATTCGGAATTCCCTGCAGGTCCTGGGGGATAGGGGCATGTTGGGGAGGAGGCAGGGAAATCCAGACTGGTCAGAGGAGATTGGAGCCCTGTGGGCTCAGGCATCTCCTGGGGTGGCACTAATCCGTCCTGTGGTCACCAAGGTCGAATGAAGGGTACTGACACTGCTTTTTGCCCTTTGAGACAATGATGTGGATCCCTGAAGAGCCTTTGCTCTCCTGGGTCTTCGCAGATTAATTCTTTTCCCCGAAAAGACTCATATATCAAAATTCTATCACTGACTCCCTTAATTGTCCGTAAGCTAAATATAAAAAGCAAACAGAGATACGATACAAAAGTAAAACCTAGATTATCGTTGCCCCAGAAAGAGAAATCCACTCTTCCCTCCTTCTTTTACCTATAGGCTTATTTATAGGAGTCTGGCTCCTATTTATAGGAGTCCCTCATCAGGCTGGCTTCCCCAAGGAGCTTCGTCAAATGGCAGCCCTACCCTTTCAGTGTTTATGAGGAGTAACCAAGGAACTTATGCAACAAAGTACTGGTGTCGCCCCAAATACTCTGAATTTCCAGGGAAGGATTCTGGGTATCTGCTTTTCCAACAGGTCTCCTGGTGGTGATCCCATTAGGGCCGAATTTGGGAAAAATTGGTCGGGCGGTAATACACCTCAGCCTTTGACGTGCCCAGCCTGGGGGCTTGGATTAGAGGTGAATTCTGATCCTGTAAATCTGGGGGGCAGGTGGGAAGGGAGCTGAGAGGATGTTTTTCTAGAAATCTCCCGGATACTGACGCTGATGGGATTTTGGAATATAGGCAAGGTTCAGTGGGGTGAGGTCTGGAGCCGGCCATCAAGGAAGAATCCTTGAGATGTCTTTGGTGCAAAATGGTGGTTTGTTAAAGCACGGGGACAGGACCTCTGTGCTGAAAGAGCTGCTGCCTGGGGCTTGTGAGGGGTGGCTGATTATATGCTATGGGGTTGGGGCAGCCTAAGGACAAGGGAGGTTTCCAAAGGATTTTCATCTATTAAGGAAGACTCACAGGATGCTGGAGGCCTTGCCATTGTCAGGTTGAGGTAGTTTTTCCCTCTAGCAAGGCATTAACAGGAAGATAGGTGGAGCTTCCTAGAGGAACATTCCACTCTGCCCGCCTCAAGCATCTGTCAATGGGCTGCCAGTTATAAGAACATTTAATTGTATCTACATTTCCTCTGGAAGCTGGGTTATTGATAGAAATACTTTTGTTCTTGTAGATTGCTAAAATGCTCGTAAGCTGAGGGAGACTTCCGTCTTGCAGGATTGTGATCTCTGCACGTTAACTATTCATTTTTCCTTTAGGGTAGCCAGGCACGCCCAGGGAATGTCACAAATATCCCATCTGGGGGGAGGGGCCCTCAGCTTGCCTTCTGTTCCCTCTTCTTGCTGCTGATCCTGGGACCACGTTCCCTAGCAGAGGTCCTCACCCTCCACCCACTGCCTGTCCTCCTCCTGCACATGACCTCGGAGTGATGGGGCAACAAAAGAAATGTGCATCCAAGTAGCCTGTCTTTACAGGGGACCCTTATTGGGATGCAGTCACACCCACTCCCTTCCCCGTGACCCTGGCTGATTTCGGACAACAGGGCTCGGAGTTGGGAGCGGAGGTACAGATGGTACAGCCCCAGGAACCTAAAACACCTACTGTCTGGCCCTTTGCAGAAAGGGTTTGCCAGTCCCTGCTCCAGACCTGGAAGCCAGAAACGCAGAGGCGTCCTTAAAGGACGCTTACTACTCAGTCCAGCTGGAAGGTGGGGGATAAGACCGAGGGTCCGGTGAGTTGAGTTTGAATATCAATAATGATTAAAAAAAATTAATGTTACTCTAAAACAGATGAATTCTGACAAGTAAAAAAAAAAAAAAAAATCTCCAAATCTTACTTCTTCCCACCCTCCACCTCCTGACCCCAATTTCTGACTTAGAATGGCCGTGTATTTGCATAATGGTTTTCTTTTGTTCTTTTTATTGCCAACTAATTGAATTAGGATGGGGAAAAAAAAATTACCAAAACCTTTAGGCTCAGACCAGTTCCAGAATCCTATAAATAAGCCTATAGGTAAAAGGAGGAGGGAAGAGTGGATTTCTCTTTCTGGGGCAACGATAATCTAGGTTTTACTTTTGTATCGTATCTCTGTTTGCTTTTTATATTTAGCTTACGGACAATTAAGGGAGTCAGTGATAGAATTTTGATAGATGAGTCTTTTCGGGGGAAAAGAATTAAAATTCAGCTTGCACCTGCCTTCCCTGGAGACCGTCTTCATCTCTCCGGGTCAGGGCATAGACGGGGTGGAGGCGACTCAGAAAGTTGGGCAAACTTGTGCTTTAGAGAGTCTTTAGAAAGACCTCTCACGGAGAGGGCTTGGAGTCGGATTTTCTGCCCGCGAATTGATTGTCTTCTTAATTTTGTTGCCCCAGGAGCCTAATGGCGGAGTCTGGAGGACCTGGAGGGACCCGTCTTACCTGATGGCACCCGGAAACGGTGAGCCTTCCCAATGCGGCGAATGCAGTGATCACGATGCCCCCTCCCTCACCCCCACCTGTAACTCTTGCCTGGGGACCAAAGCAGGCTTTGAATCAAACCATTCGGGCATTTTTACATTTATTTGACTTCTTACAGTTTACGTAAAGGGGATTGTCCCCTGTGCCCTGTATAGTTATTTTGCGGGCATGATGGTTATGTATGTTTAATGCTACCCCAATCTGATTTCATGCCGGAGCTCAGGACTCAGGAAGAGCCCCGCCAACCTCTAGGCTTGTTGGCATCCTTATCCTGAGCCCTGCTTCTTTCTCGCAGACAGGAATGCCTCGTTTTGATCTTTCTCCTTGCTCCACGATGGGATAAAAAACAAAAGGTGCACCGTGTTCTCTGCATCTCAAAGATTTCGAACCATCGTGTTTTCATTTTCATTTGCCTCCATGTATTTTTTTCTTCTAATTTTTTCTACCATATGATCCGGTCATTCCCCTACGGATTGTTTACCCACAGAAAATGAAAGCACCGATTCAAAAAGATGCACACCCCTATGTTTATTGCAGCATGATTTGTAATAGCCAAGATGTGGAAGCGACCTGGTAGATGAATGGATAAAGATGCGACGTATATCCCTGTGATGTGATGAAGTTTTAGAATATAAGTGAGGTTCAGTGGGGTAGAGCCTAGAGCCGACGACCAAGAAAGAATGCTTGAGACGTCTTTGGTGCAAAATGGTGCAAAAGGGGACAGGACCTTTGCATTGAAAGAGCTGCTGCCTGGGGGTTCTGAGCTGTGGCTGATTATATGCTTTGGGGTTGGGGGAGGTAAGGAAAAGGGAGGGTTTGAAAGAACGTTCCTACGCTAAAGAGGACCTACAAGACTGGAGAAGCCTTGCCGTTGTCAGGTTAAGGTGGTTTCCTTTTAGGAAGGCATTAACAGTAAGATAGTTGAGAGCTTCCTGGAGGAATGCCACACTCCTGCTATCCCACGTCCTTACCAATGAGCTTTCGGTTTAGAAGAAATTGAACTGTATTTTCATTTCCCTCTGCCTCAGCCTCCCTCAGTTTTAGGGAGGGGAAGATGACGTTAGGGCTTCAAGAACTGGGTGATGGGTCTTTGGAAGTTAGGCTATTGATAAGAAAGCCTCCTCCTCGTAAATCACTAGGACATTTGTACACTGAGGGACACTCAGGTCTTGCAGGGTTGCGATCTGTACAAGTTAACTGTTTTTCCTTGAGGGCAGCCAGGACTGCCTGGGGAAAGTCACATGTATCCCGTGGTGGGGGGGAGGGTTGCAGGGGTGCCAGCTTCTGCTTTGTCCTCAGCTTACCATTCTGTTCTCTCACCCCTCCCAGACACACACAGAGAAATATTATACAGCCATGAAAAAGAATGAGATCATGGAATTTGTGACAACATGGAGGGACCTAGAAAGTATTATGCTAAGTGAAATAAGTCAGAACGAGAAAGACACACGCCGTATGATTTCATTCATGTGGGGAATCTAAAGAGAACAAATGAATAAACAAACAGACCCAAAGCATAATCAGACTTCTAAAGACAGAGGACAAATGGATGGTTGCCAGAGGGGACAGGAGCTGGGGGGGAATGAGCACCATGGGGGAAGGGGCGGGAGATAGAAGCTTCCAGCTATGGAAAGAGTAAGTCACGGGACTAAAAGGCACAGCACCAGGAGCGGAGTGGATGATGTGTTGGCCTTGACAGATGGTAGCCGTGCTCGTGAGCGCAGCGTAACGTATACAGACGTCGAGTAACTGGTTGGAGTACCCCAAAATAATGTAGCATTCTGTGTCGACGATACTCAGAGAAATTTTTTTAAAAAGATGAAAACAGAAAAGAAAACTGAGAGCGTGCTCTTCCTGAGCTGTTGTTACTCCTTACGGTAATTAGGACTCTGACCCCGTTTGTGTCACGATGAGCTCCAGAGCCTCCTCTGTCTTCCCAAAGCTCCCGGGCCTTCTCCTTTGGAGGGCCAGACTTGAGCTGTGCTTGCCTCCCCCTGCAAAGCGCTCGTAGCCCGTGCTCCCGGAGCAGCCCAGGCCAGAGGCCTCAGCTCTGAAAGAGATCAGAGGTGAGAGAGGCCACGTGTCTCCGAACTCCCATCTTTCAAAGAGACGTGGCATATTCCAGCGAGGACGGAGTCTTGGCGCCTCCTCCTCCTGGTCCCTGACACCTCGAACCACAAAAGATTTCTGAAGAGTCCATTACTACCTGTCTCTTTCTCTGTCTCTCTCACCATCTCGGTCTGTCTCTGTTCCTGGGAACAAAGAAAACTCTGAAAAGAGAGAGCAAAAGATCAAAAGGGTTCTTAATTTTTTGATACGTCTCCTGAGCCCCATTGCAGAGGGAGGTTGGGGGGAGTGGGGGTGGGGCCAGCTGGACCAGGAAACCGAGCTCAGGAGCTGCTGACCTCAGATAGGAATAGATACTTTAGGAGGGAGAAGACCTGTCACCCATAATTACCTCCCATGGCCCTTGTTGGATGCCACCCCAGAAGTGGAATCCTTTGATGTGTAGAAATAGCATCTTCACCTTTCTGCGTCTACGCCAGTGCCATAATCCGGGAGGGAGGGAGTCACACGTGAACTTGAAGCCATTCGCCGTTCCTCCAAGAAATGACAGAACAACAGGCTTAGCCTTGATGAGCTGTCGTCTTTTTTTTTTTTTTTTTTTTTTGATGAGCTGTCTTTTCCATTGTCTTCATAACTCAAAGACAAAGCTGTGATCCACGGGAGAGGCCCGTACTCGTTTCCTACTGTCTTTGTAACTGAACACCATCAACGCAGTGGCTTAAAGACATCGGCGGCTATCTCGGAATCAGGAAAAACCCTCCCGAGTTTTATTTTCCTCAGGGCCGTTTTCTGCCTAAGAAGCGACCGTTCCTTGGGGGAGTCAGGAAAAATGACGTAAAATAACTCCCGAGAAGGGGCATGGTCACGTCTTTTTAAAGGCAACTCGGGCGCGTAATGACGTGTTCCTAGGCAGCCCTCGTGACTCGTCGGACTCAGCAGCATTCTACCTGCTAGACAGAAGGGGAAGGTGTGCCTCTCAGACACCTCAGGCCTGCACTAGGCATAGGGGTCTAGTGGGGTGGAAACAGGTGGAGGCATTGTCTGCACTGTAAGACAGATGTAGGGGCATCTGGGTGGCTCAGATGGCATCTGCCTTCGGCTCAGGTCATGATCTCCAGGTCCTGGGATCGAGCCCCATGTTGGGCTCCCAGCTCAGTGAGGAGTCTGCGTCTCCTGCCTCTCTTCCTACCTGTGCTTTCTCTGACTCTCTCTCTCTCTCAAGTGAATACATAAAATCTTAAAAAAAAAAATGTAAACAAATGATCACACATAAATGGGTGTGGACTGCTGTAAGTGCTGTTGAGGGAAAATGCTGGGGAAACAGATTGGAGGCTAAGGGAGCTTTTTGAAAAAGTGCTATTTAGCCTTGAACTTATCCAGTCTGAGGAAGAATTAGAGAGAGAAAGAGAGAGAGAGAGAGCACTCTAGCCAGACAGCACGAGCATTTGCAAAGATCCTGAGTCTGAACATTTTCTAACTTCAAGGTCAGCTGAGGTCTTCCCACTATATTCAACCTGACTTTTTCTCTGCTCCTGGTTAGATAATTCCTAAATAAATAACCCCAAAGGGGCCATAGCCAATATCATCTCTGTGATTTTTGGTTTGTTTTGTTTTCAACCCTGAAGAGCATATAAATCAATTTTCCTGCAGGTGGTTCCTGAAAATACAGGAGTGGAGAAAATCCACTCCTGTATTTTTTCACTTTATTATTAAAAACACAAAAACCCCCCAAACAAATGAACAGTAACCACCACGAAACCCCAATATGGTCCGAATATGGCTTAAGGAATCTCTGGCTTCGTTTTGTCAGAACCGATTTTCCCATTTATATAACCCTCCAGACCCCCCCCCCACCCCCCAGTGGATGGCCTAGAGCCCTACCCATTCCTGAGTGCATAGAATCGATTACACCCAATTCCAATAGAACACACTGGCAGGCTGGGTTTTGTGGGGGTTTTTTTGTTTTCTTTTGGTTTTTGGTTTTTAGCTGCTTTCTTCTGTTTTTGTCTCTATTTTTTTTTTTTTTTTAATTTTAAAAAATGGATGTCAGCCCCGATGGCCTTCAGGCTGGCGCAGAAAGGCAAGTGTGTGGGTCTCCACCCTTGTTAAAATGCATTCTCAGTGAGGTCTCAGCCCTTCAGCTCAGGGGGCTCCTCTGGAAATGTGTCAGGAGTGGAGAGCCTGGAAAGTTCGCCTAGCCCCGTGCTTCACCACGTTCTGCTCTCAAGTCATAGTTCAAGTCTGGGTGTCTGAAGTAGATTCAATTCAGTGGAGTGAGACCCCTCCAGCAGCGTGGGCAGTCCAACCCCATTATTCTTCTCCAGCAAAGTGGGCACGTCAGGTTTGGAAACTTTTGAACTGTGTCCTCAACACTCAAAATCCAATTTCCCAGGCTTCTTCCCTGGAAAAAAACAGGACGAGAAGCCAAGGGCTGCAGATGGTGAGGCTAAGGGGATGTGTCTTTTTTTTTTTTTTTTTTCTTTCCTTTCTTTCTCTTCTCCCCTTTCAGAAAGCAAAATGACTCCCATTTGGGATGCACAGTTTTAACTTTGGCTACTGGAGGATTGCAAGGAATGTTGTCCCCAGCACAGCTGGGGTGTCCGGCACCCAGCACTTGGGGAACTATGTTTCCCTCTCCACAGTCTCATTGTCCTGCACCCATGCAATGCTGATTTTGTTTATTTCGTCCTCTTAATTTCATAGACTTGCTGGCACAGCTTTCCTTACTGAGGCACAGGACAGAAGGCACGCAGTACAGGAGAAGGCAGGCATGCCCGGGTGGCCCAGTCTTCCCGTCCCTTGGGTTCCATGACACTGTGTTGTCTTGGTTCCTCCTCTTCGCTGGTCCAGCGTGTTCTCCTGACTCCTGATGGCCTTCACGGATTCCCTTCTACCTGCATCTCGCTTGTCATTGTAGGTTCTGTCCTAGATCATCTCTTAAAGCCCCAAGCACTAGAGTCCAGAAGTCCTTCGGCCCAGCCCCACCCACCAGCTGGACTTCACCTGGGTAACGGGCGCCACACATTCAGTCCATCCCCACCTGAAGCTGCCACTCCTGCACGTCCTCAATAGTGTCAACAGGCTGCCAAAATTTGGTGACAAGGTATCAGGATGAGGAGCAGTGTTTCATCGCTGCTGGAGGACCGGACAGCTCTTTGAGAGCAGCCTGGCTTGAATCCCCAAACCTTTGCATGGGAAGTGGACACCGTTGCTTCTCTTCTTACCAGATTCAGGGGACCCCTGCTTATTTTCTTTTTGCCTGTGGCCTCTGAGTCAGTTGTAGACTCAGTTTATCCTTGAGTGGACAAGCGGTAGTCAACTTCGCATCTTCTGAGTGAAGTGACTGATTTTCGATGTTTCTGGAGGGACTTTTGGTCCTGGATGCCAAAACCTGATGGTGGCGATTTGGGTCATCTTTGAGAACCTGGATCAGAATGTGCTCCTTTGAGACATATCACGAATGTCTCCTATGAAGTCTCTTGACTTCTTTGCTGGGATACCTCGGAATCGACAGGAAGATATGTCCGTAACAACGATCCCAACTGGTTTTCACATAAGGAGATGAAGGCTTAGGTCTATGGCGGTAGGGGGTAGCAGAGGATTTGTTACCCAGTGATCTGAACCGAAGGACTTAGTTACGATGCTGTATCACTTCTAATGGTTCTCTCTGGTGGAACCATTGTTTCTCTCCATCCTCACTTCCATAGCTTTATTCCAAGACCTCGATTTCTTGCCTAGATTATAGGAGTCGTGTCTTTGTTCTTCAATCTTTCCAGTCTACTTCTAGTCCATTTTCCTGTTACCTTTGTAAAATCAAGATCTAATCATGCTGTTTCCCTTTGGCTATAGTGCTTTACCAAACGTAGGCCAATGATGTTTTGTTTTTCCTTCTGGTAGGGAAGTAATGTTCATATAACATAAAATTAACCATTTTATTTTAAAGATATTATTATTTTTTTAAAGTAATCTCTGCACCCAGTGTGGGCCTTGAACTCACAACCCTGAGATCAAGAGTCACATGTCCTACTGGCTGAGCCAGCCGAGTGCCACTAAAATGAATCATTTTAGTGTACAGTCCAGAAGCTTTCAGTGTATTCGCAGTATTTTGCATCACCTCCATCATTTCTACCCCAGAATGAAACTCCATACTCATTAGGCAGTGTTTCTCCTTTTCCACCCCCGTCAGCCCCTGGCACCGTTAATCAGCTTTCCAGCTCTATGCATTTAGCTCTTCAGGATATTGTATATGAGGGACTCATACCATACCTGACCTTTTGTGTCTGGCCTCTGTGATCCTTTCAGGGTTCATCCATGATGCATTCTATCTCAGTACTTTATTCATTTTTGTGGCCAAGTAACATCCCATTGTGTGTAAAATCCCACTTGCTTATCCACTCATCAGCTAGTGGGCATTGGGTTGGGTCTCCGTCTTGGGACCATGAATGGCACTGCTGCCAACATTCATGCACGCGTCTTGGCTAGAATACTTGTTTTTAGTTCTTTTGAGTCTGCAGCTAGGGTTGGAATTGCTGGGGCATCTGGTGATCCTGGGTCACCTGCTGAGGAACCACGAGAGGATTTTCCACAGCAGCTGTCCCAGACTACATTCCCACCAGCAAAGCACAAGGGTTCCCACGTTTCCCCAGGTGGTATTTCCCATTTTTGCTGGTTGGTTTTGCTTTTTTTTTTTTTTTTTTTTTTTTTAAGATTTAGTTTATTTGACACAGAGAGAGAGATCACAAGCAGGCAGAGAGGCAGGCGGGCAGAGAGGGGGAAGTAGGCTCCCCGCTGAGCAGAGAGCCACATGCAGGGCTCGATCCCAGGACCCTGAGATCATGATCTGAGCGGAAGGCAGAGGCTTTAACCCACTGAGCCACCCAGGTGCCCCAATTTTGCTTCTTATATCAGGCTTTGTTGGCTTCTTAGGGTTGCCCCAACAAAGTACCACAAACCGAGGGACTTAGGACTTTGGGTGGATCCCTTTCCTTCTACAGATCTACCTTCCTGGGCAAAAGGGAGAGCATGGATAGAATCATCCCAAGGTCTCTTGCTGGGTTCACAGTGTAGATCCTAAGGCCGCAAAGTTGTCCTATGCTTGAAGTTACCTAGGCTCATTCACACTGCTTGTGGTA
This sequence comes from Nasua narica, assembly GCA_028533885.1. Taxonomy (NCBI): domain Eukaryota; kingdom Metazoa; phylum Chordata; class Mammalia; order Carnivora; family Procyonidae; genus Nasua; species Nasua narica. The sequence goes on along the minus strand of CM052805.1, from coordinate 5,861,981 downwards.
GGGTATCTATTCTGAGATGCGACAGTCTGCTGCAAGGATTTCCCACGCGGGGTTTTGGGATAGAAATCCCCTCACAGCAGAGGGAGGCGCAGACGCAGGGGCACTATGGCCCGCAGGCCGGTCACCTCTGAGAAAAAGCAACTTGCTATAGAAATATGAACATTTTTCTCATGTGTCACAGACCACAGGACTGGGAAGCCCTCGCTAATAGAAGGCAGGATGGCCCAGTTGAAATAAAATCCTTGTGGGCCAAAATAGAAGTTGCAGCTGTGCACATTGTCTTGTCTCCAGGGTTGGCTAGAGCCCCTCCCCTTGTTGGGGGGGCCTCCTTCCCCTTAGAACTCTGGCAAGCCAGACTTCCTTCGGAGGCTCTATCAGTAGGGTCTGGTGCGGAGACAGAATTCACACCAGTTATCTTAACAGAGGGAATTTAATAGAAAGAATTATTAACTAGGTATTGAACTAAAAAGGCAAGAAGAACACAGAGATATCATAGGTAGAAAGCAGCTCCTACCCCTAGGGCTGGAGGAACAAAGATAAGAGGTTGGAATTATTAAAATTTAAAGGCTTGGAGGAGGAGTCCTGCCCAGCGGGGACTCAGACCTCTGCCTGAGTGCGTGGTCCGGCTGGTGTTGAATCTCTGAGCTCGGAAGAGGGGTGGCGGCCAGCTGGGGCTCGGGTCTCCGAGGGAAGATAATGAGGCCAGGTCTGGGAGTCTTGGAGGAACCGACAAGCAGCATCCTTTGCTGCTCCTGGAATAGGCCGCTGCAGCCACAGCAGAGAAGCTGGGCTGGGATGAGGCACATGGAAACAGAAAGCAGAGAGGGAGCCGCCATAACCTGACAGGAGCAGCTGCCTGCTTCCTCCTCCAGCTTTGCAGGGGCCGCTGGGACCCCCGTTTGCGCAGTCTAACTGGGAGCCACTTAGCAAAGCAGAAGTGTGGTTTGCTCTGCCTCTTTGGCGCAAGGCAGGGTCTATAAAAGGAGGTTTGGGACTCAGGGGCAGTAGTGTGTTACCTGTTCCTGAGGCCCTCTCGATACCTTTCTCTTGCTGCCGCCAAGGAGCCTCCTTGGTGCTGCTGCAGCCCCACGGAGCGTGCCCTTAGGGAATCATCCTCAGAGTTCTCTCATCTCCTTTTGGCAGTGAGCCACGTGAGAGCATTTCACGGACCTCCGTTATCTGCTGACCCATTTATTGCCTCAGTCCTCTACTTGAACATAAGCTCTACGGTATTTGGAATCGTGTCTTTTTCAGTGCCCAGCACACAGTAGAAGCTAAATATACATCTGAAGAAATGAGTCCTCCTTCTGACAAATCAAAGCATTTCAAAGCCGGAAAGACCCTTCAGATCATGAGATTTGATGCCTGCACACCAAGGGGGAAGGAATGGACTCGTTCATGGTGGCATGGCTGGCGAAGTGGAAGGACCTGGGTCGCCCAGCTCTCGGTCTGTGCCCTGCATGCAGGCATCAAGGATACATTAAGTGTGTCCTTCAGTAACCAAACAGAGAGATTGCCATTCAGGGACGTGAATACTTCTCTTTATCCTAATTAATCAGGCAATGGGGATTTAAACATGATCACTTTGAATGAAGACAAGCAATCTTTAGTCTATACTAGCTGGCATGTGAGACCCTCCCTTTTTTTCTTTTTCTATCAGCCTCCCATGTATGTCCTATAGAATCCCAAACTGCCCACTCTGGGGTGCTAAAGTAGCCCGTCTTCTTCAGTAATTAGTGTGGCGAGTGTCGGTCTTTCTTTCTCTCTCTCTTTCTCTCTCCTTCCTCCCTCCCTCCCTCCTTTCCTTCTTTCCTTTCTTTTTTTCTGATCAGCCTTCCAGCAAGACAAATTTCTTGTTGAGAAGAAGCAAGAGTATGCTTTACAGATGGCATGAAAGAGGAAATAATGACCGAGAGTACAAATTGCTGAAAATAGCATGTGCCAAGGGCTACTTTCCAGTATTAGTTTATGAATTTTGCCAGCTCAGTAATGTTGCAGCAATAGCAAACCACTCGGAGGTTTTCCTTGTTTATTACATTCAAAGAGATGTTGCATCTTGGATACAAAGCAATATGTAACAGCAGTTGGGTCTGCTTAGATTTGGAAGTGAGCTGAGAGAGCAGTTTGCATTTGCTTTTGATTTCTCTATGCGAGAAGGAAGCAGTGATTACTCGCAGCAGCTCTGAAAGTCATATTCTGAAAACCAGAGAAATACAAGTGAGAAGGCAACACAGGTGCATTTAAGAGTGAATAAGAACAAGGGGGCGTCAGTGATTTGTTTCTGGGAGCTGTTGACCCATTTATAAGTTACTTCAGGCTCAGAAATAAAGCCTGTAAGTTCACCTAAAACAAATATAGGTATGAATTAGTAAAGGGGCTATTTCAAGTGTAGCTGAAGCCTGGGACTGAAGAAGCCGTCAGGTTCTGATTTCTTCCTGAAACGATTGTATTCATCAAGTCTTACAAAGATCTAGGCTTGTTTCTTGACTCCCAAGGAAGACTTCCTCTACTGGAAAATAGCACTTCCCTGCACCTGCTTTCCTATAGAGTGAGGGAAACCCCCAATTTTAATAAGGGATTGTTTCCTAACACCTAATGATTACTCTGGATCTGGATGACTGAAAAATTTTAAGCTTGGTGGCCACTCGCCTAAATTGTGTCACATAAGCTGAAAGAAACTCTTACGGTGTTGTTATCATGGGTGTAAGGGCCATACATTAGCTAGACCAGACTCTTCCTGGCACCTTTTGGGAAGCCAGCCTCCCCAGAGAGGTGACCTGTCCAAGGTCCTGAAGTGACCTGCTGGCAAGTCTTACATTGGAAACCGGGGTCATGGTTCAGATCCCTGCCCTTTACTCACCAGCAGCACTCTCTGCGACAGGTTATATCACCTCTTTGTGAGTCTGTTTTCTCATCTGTAAAATGAAGGTAACCAGAATAGCGCTTATCTCACAGGGTTTGGTGAGGAGGACTGAAAACGTGACATACCCCGTGTGGTCCTTTGTACATACAACCTGCCCAATACATAGAACCTTTCATTATCTGGGTGGTCACCGTCTCCCCCGCCACCGTGATTATATTTGTTCCCAGTTCCACGTGTGGGTCTTGTCCTGGCTGCAGACACAGCCCTTCCAAAGCCTGAAACACAGAGGAATCCTAACAGGGAAACGGACTGAAAACTGAATCTATTGTCTCTGTAACTTGTCTATACTACGTCCAAATGTAGCCCAAATAGATTTCTTAATTCATGTAGGCCTTAGGTTTAATCCGTCAGAAACACAACAGAGTCTTTTCACGATCAGTACTTGGTTCATGTCTTTTAAAGAAGAAGAAAAAAAAAATCAGGGAGGTCGTGGTGCCTTTTCATCCGAATGACTCAGCTCGTTTTGTCTATTTTTCCTTTTTAATTATTAGGGGAAATGTCAATGGAGCAGTGACGCTCTTAGCTGCCTGGGACTGAATTATAAAAATTAAAACATTTATTTTACTCAGATTGCCAGCAGCGAAGCTGAGATCAATCCCGCTGGGGTTTATCTCAACCTCAGTGAAGTGATGAAGACATCATCGGAGGTCAAATCTCCATTCAGCCACTCAACCAACCCAACCAGTTCGTTCTCTGTGGGCCTGAGTCTAGCTTCCTGATTAAAAAGTTAGAGATAGAAGATTTGTCAGATTTAGACCAGAGACTCCAAATGAGAGGATGTTGCCTAACTGCCCTCAATGTAGAGGCAAGCTCGTTAATAAATTCGTGTGAAGCTTCTATATATGGACAATAGGAATGTAACTGGCCCCAAGAGATGGTCCAGCAGACTCTTGTAGGGTGGGAGCTTGACCTCTCTTGCTTATTGTTACATCCTTGATACCTTAGAAGTGACGCATACGCATGAAATTAATATGATGAGAGTGAACTAATGACCCCACACTGCTCACCTGCATGCAGTGAGACACCATACATGCATACTTGTATCCAGTCCTTGTGGCTACTCTGTGCAGTGGCTGCTCTGACCTTCACAGGTGGGGAAACTGAGGCTTAGAGAAGTGATGCCACTTCCACGTAGTTAAGCAGCTGGGAAGTGGCAAATGCAAGTCCAAACTTAGATCTGTGTGCAAAATGGGTGGTTCTTCCTTTATGACACTCCCATGCAAACTATGTTGCTGTAATGACAAATTCATCTCAGTAAAAAGAACTTCGGAGATTGTGTCTGAGAACCATGAGTGTTGCACATTGGCTCTATGCTAGCAGGGGCTATGTTGGATGGAGGCTCTCTGGCATTGGAATTGGCCGGAGTGACTTTTAGTGTCTCTGTCTTTGATGGCATTGCCATTCATTCATTCATCTGTCCATTCATTTATACTTTAATTCTGTTTCCTCTTCATATGTGTACACAATTTTTTTTTTTAGATTTTATTTAGAGAGCGAGCGAGCGAGCATGCCTGAGCAGGAGGAGGGAGGGAAAGGGAAAGAATCTCAAGCAGACTCCCTGCTGAGCACAGATCCCAGTGCAAAGCTCCACCCCAGGACCCAGATGTCATGACCTGAGCCAAAGTCAGACACTTAACTGACTGAGCCCTCCAGGTGCCCCAGTAGGTATATACAGTCAAAGAAAGATGCTCTTAGTCATTAGGGCCAGAAGAAACTGTGCTTCTTCTAAACATCAGGTTCGTTTTATACAGTGAATGATAAAAGCCATAAACTGATTAGGGGTGTGTGTGTGTGTGTGTGAATGTTTCCGTATTCGCTAGTTGGTTCAGAGCAAAACTGACAGTCCACCTGTAAAAAGTGTTTGAGCCACATAGTTGGAGATATCTTTTATTAATCAGTCTATATTATTTCTCTATTCCATTCCACATTTGATCTTAGTTTCTTCAATTTTTCCATCGTGCGTTTCCGGGTATATTTATAAGCTGTATCAAATTCCTTCTCTGGGGCTAATAATGCAAATGCTTCTGTGTGTGGTGTGTGTGTGTGTGTGTGTATGTACCTGCACGCTCCTCTCTGCTTTCACTCTTGAGCCTTTGAACTTCAGCCAGTGCGAAGGAATAGAAATATTGCTGGCACTAACTTCAATTAGAGCCAGCCAAAACAAGCGGGCGTACTGAATGTCTGTTTTCCCCATCTCTGATCCAAGAGCATCCCATCACAGGATTGTAGCCAACCTCACCCTCTCTGGAACAAGGGCTGTTTCTCTCTCGCAAGCTCTCGGGCCCTAAATCTGACTTCCTTGGAGGGGAGGATGGTTTGCATCTGCCAAGGGTAACTGAGGCCCCTGCATCTGTCACGCTGATCCATCCAGAGCCGTTGCCAGATCTAGTATGCTGACCCATCACGCCGACCTGCTGATACTAACATTAGTGCGACCGTGCCTGGAGCCCAAGGCTGGAAACCAAGTCTGTAGCAAGGAACTACCGGGGCCAGCTAAACTGAACCAGGACTTAGTCTGTTAGAGCATATTCGGTTTGCTCCAATAATGAGAACTCTGTGGAGATTGCTTAATTCAATTCCGCCCATCTTATCAGATTTATTTTTAATGAAACTGAACAATACTTTCATTTGTTATGTTATTAGTTTTCCCAGTAGAAGCCGTGAGACTTTAACACTGAACGCAAAGCCGACAAGTTGTGCCAGTGTCTCTGGCTTATCAGCGATGTGCGCCAGTTTGGATCGCACACAGTGAAAGGCTTCTGTCCTCCTCTGGGTTCTCTTTCTCGCTCCTGGGACTTGGAGCTGCGAGGCCATCTTCTCTCTCATGGAAGCTCTCTGGGCCTCATCTCATCTCCTCATCCCTTGTTCTTAAACCTGCCGGGGCTCCCGATAGCCACTCTTCACCCAGATGTGAGCTGAGAGTCATTGGCAAAGGGGCTTGACCTCCTCAAGCCTAATTTATTTTTTTCATTTGCGTGGTGGCGATAACATAAATCACTCCATAGTATTTTCATAGGAATCGCACGTGAAAGCGTCTTAGAAATATGTAGTTTGTGTGGCATGCAGTAGGTGCTCAGTAAATGCCATCATCCCCTGGTTTCTGTGTGTGTGTTTGTGTCTACCTCAGAAGGTGAGGCCCTCCCTCAGGGGCAGCAATGGTACTTTCGATGTCTCTTCCCAAAGTGCCTGTCCTGGCTTAACTCTAAGGAAGTGGTTGAGTTGAGTTGGTGGGTATGTCCCCAAATGTTGACTCCTCTCATCCTAAAACTTCTCCTATCCTTTCAAGGCTCAGCGCAAATATCCCTTCCTCCGAATACACTTCACTTTGAGACTCCGAAGATGGAACGTACAAGTAGAAGATGCTTTGTGTTGTAGTCTGTACCCTCGTAAAGCAAAACGAAACAAAAATCCGTCAGCCTTAGTTCAGATTTCAATTTTCAGAAGAGACAGTCCTCTTAAGTTGGGTTCCCTTCTCTTCCCGGGCAAGCGATTATGGAGTCAAGGAGCTCAGGGAAACCTATACAAGATCAGAAGAGTCGAGTAAGCCAAAAAGTGGACAGACGTGGGGTTTCCTGAGCTGTCCAGCCACAGCCTGATCCCGGGGAGGGGGGATCCTGTGGAGTGTTGATCGCACCAGAGTTTTCCCGTTCTCAGGAAGGGGTTGATGGACAAGCATACCACCCATGCATTGGGTGGGCATCACGTCAGTGGGCGAGTGTGCACAGTCATCCCCTGGGCGTCTTCAAGGACGTGGCCTCTGCCAGTCATGGTCTTTCTTCAGGGAAGGATATAGATGTGAGTCAGAAGCAGCCGAAACCCGCAGCAGCTCGGAGATGGGGCTAGTGAAGGAGGAGTGTAGCAGGGCCTCCAGTAACATAGTCTGTAATAACCAGGGAAGATTTTGGGTCTGGAGTAAATATAAGAGACTTTTGGTCCAGCAACTCCAAACTTCCCAGAAATACAGACAGCGTCTGGCCTAGATGCTTGGATACAGCTCGGTGGCATTCAAGAGTTGAGCCCTTTATTATTTCTTAGAGAAAAAAGAAAATTAGGGAGGGTTTTGGCAGAACGACTCGGATACCTTATCCCCACCCCCGCTTTCATTCTGAACATGTTTAATTGGAGTGTTGGGTAATTAATTGCATGTCTATTGCAATATGGTGTTTACTTACAAAGCACTGTGGGCCATGTCACCGATTAGCCATTTTCTCTGACGCCTGTCGGAGTGCTAATTACAAGCAGACGCCGTACTCTTTCTCTGACAAAGACAGGGGAGCGTGGCGCCGAGTTTTTTCCCACATCTCTGCATGTTCCCTTCATCTGGATCAGGCTCTGGTTGGCTTCCATAGTGCTGATGCTGCAGCTCAGGAGAAAGGCTGCCAGGAATCAGACAAAGACCGTGTGAAGTTTGTAACCGTGGTCTGATTGTATTGTCATCTCAGGGGCAGCCCCTTATCCCCCCTCCCTCCCCCCCATATCTGTTCCTGGCCCTGGAGATTCTGAAAAAGTCAGACAACCTGTAACCCATAAATCACAGAGCTGGAAACCCTCTGCCAACCTCCCAGACCCTGCCAAATAATTATGCAGTGAAATGTTCTAATTGTACTCTGATTTTAATGTTAATACCCATTTCCATAATTTCTCTGGATCTTTACGGTGCTGTTTAATACTTGCCAATGAAGCAAATGAACTAGAAGGAACACCCACAGATGGCTCGTGTTTCCCATTAAGCTGGTGCACTAAGATCTGCTTTGTTTTGCGTTCGGTTGGGGCCGCCGAGCTGCTTACAGAGAAGCCGGCCTGAAAGCCTGCCCAGATCTCTAAACGGCCACCTCGAAACCAGCCCATCCTGAGTGCAGGGGAGACACCAGGAACAGAGTGGAGGGTCTTCTACTGGGTTAGATGGGATGGGGGCTCTTCCAAGCATCCCTGGTTCAGGTCCTGCCTCCCCCTGCCTTACCCTTCCCACCCCCACAGCCGGGGGGTGGGGGATGCTCAGACCGTCAAGTAAGACTGCCCTTTCCCCCCACCACACATGCATTCTGGCTCTTGCCCGTCCGGAAAGCCCTACTCACATGGCTTCGACCTTGGAGGCTCAGAAACTCTTCTCTGAGGCTCTCCTGCCCCTAAATAGGCAAGAGTTGAATGAAATTTTGGATTTATCTCTCAGCAGTAGTGCAGAGCTGGTCTGAGTGAGTTTTTGGACACGAAGCACAGAGTACGAGGTTCTATCCTTTGGATTGTCGCAGCAACCTGGGCTGCCGTCAGTAGGAACGCACATCACATCTGCACCGTCGGCCTGTCTTCTCCTCCCCGTGGGTGGAGCACCCCTAAAGAGCTTACCTAGGCCCTGCGCTTCTCTCCCGTGTCATCACGAAATTTCCTACAGATTCTCCTCGTCGCTCTCTATTAGTAAGCAACATCTGGTTTGGCAGAAACCTACCTTTCTCTAGACTGACTTAAAAAGAAGACTGGCTTTTGCAATGAGGGAGCCAAGATAGGGAATAGAGAATGAAATGTACCGACATTCTCTCTTCCTTTCTTACTCTTCACGTCCCTCTGCACGAGCACTTGGCCTCTCAGATAAAGCTTTCTCCTTGAGCTGGACCCTTGACCGCTGTACCTCTGGGTGCTTAGCTGTGTGATTTTCAAATAGAAAAGGAAAGGAGCCTCTCCCTCAGTTCTAGTTCTGAAAACCTCAGAGAAGGACCATGAGCCCCAGAGTTGGGTCACGTGCCCACCTCTGGACGTATCCCTGGGTGCAGAGGTGGGCACCCTCAGCTCCGTTGGACTCTATGACCCAGCCCTGCCCTCCAAGGCGGGGAGAAAGAAGCGCAGACAGAACCACTGGGGAACCTTTGTGAGGCCAACTGTCCTCCCCATCACGGATTCCATCACGGACAGCGAGTGCACTTTCTAATGATAGGCTCATTTTTATGTTTATGTGTTTAATGCCTGTCTCTACTGGCAGACTGGAGGCTGGTGGTTCACTGTGGGCAACCCATCTTGTGCAAAATAAACTCTTGTTACGTGAATGCATGATTTCATCTCAACAGCGTTTGAAAATTCCTGACGGATATTAAGCTTTAGGATTTGAGAATAAGAAGGTGGAATTAGTGGGGATCCCTGGGAATTTCCCATAAGTTATTTAGTATTTATAGAACAGTATTACTTACGTGTTTTCCGAAATAATAATATATGATTATAATGACTCAACATTTTTTTTTTCTGTGATGGGGTTCAGTAGGTGGCGTAAAGGTGTTCTTTTGCAGAAAGGCATGGTTTGTTATGAACTATGAACTGATCAATTGTGATGAGAATAGCTAATTCAGTAATACGTAGAAATTATTTTTACCTGACGTAGACCGTAGCGATCGCCACCAAAAAGAAGCTGCAAATAACAGCCACTTTAAAAATGGAAAGATAATTCCAAACGTAATATCTAAAAATTATCATTCTTAAGTTGAAAATTGAGAACACAAGACAGGAACTGCCCTATCCAGTATTCCGGTCTGTGTTTTGTGAGACGTGGTCCAGACATCCAAAAGCCCTTTGCTTTTGCATTGCTGTTGGTTGAACCGGTAGGGAAGAGTCCCAAAGCATCTTGAAGTCAGGCATTAGCGCTCGTGTTGCTTCATGTATGAGCTCTTTCCTTTTTTTTTTTGAAATGAATCTCTCTCTCTCTGTCTCTGCCTCTCCCATCTTTCCTTCCTCTTGCCTGTTTATCTCTATCTATTCACACATGTTTTGTTTAATAAACTGCTAAAGCCTATAATGAATATTCAAAGCCTGGAACCAGCCAGTGAACAGTATTGCGTGCTATTTAAATAATGTCATGTCTGTGGCCCCTAGCAAAAGTAACAGCCCTACACAGAACCACATGTTGAAATAGACTATGTAGCAGCTTATTTTGCTTCCACAATTTACTTTTTCTTGATACACCTCTCCTGGTATTTGCATATACCCTGCATGTAAACTTATTAGTGCTTGTATTACTTTCACGAATGATTTGCCATTATCAGCAGAAAGGGCCATGAACACACCCTTTTAACCTGGTGGCGACGGCTAGCGAGGCTGGCTGATCTGTCCATAACCCAGGCTCCCGTACACCTTCCTGTCCCACTCTAGAAATGTTCATCTTTGACTTTACATGTCAGTGTTCGCTGTTTCTGCTTTCCATCAATGTCAGTGGGTTCCATCAGTAACGTCTCTGTGCCAGGAAGACATTCCCACATGGGAGCTCTAAGCTGTATGTGGCCTAGGGACTGGTGACAGTGGCCCCTGGTTCTTTCTTGAGACCAACAATGGTAGCTTCCATCTAGACCGTGTTTCCTCTCTGATAAGCACCCAATGCCTATTTGGTACTTAAGGTATGTGACACATACCAATTTACCAGTAGGGAAACTGAGGCTCAGAGGGGACATGCCCAAGGTCACGTACCTAGAATGTTTCTCCACTCGATCTCACTTCCTGTCTTCCCTTGAAGCATCAGTATTTGTGCCTTCTGCAGCTTTTTTATTTTTTTACTTCTTTATTTTTTTACTTTTTTTACTTACGTTCTTCTTCATGCAAGAATATCTTTTGGCAATGCTACTATGATACTACTGTTATTTATTTTTAATCATTTATGGAATGCTTAAAATGCAAGTGTTTTATATATTTGCATGTGTAGAATGTGATCCTCCATAAACCCCTGATGCCAGAGCTGTTATCATTCCCCATTTCGCCAAGCGAGAACCTGAGACTCTGAGGCACTTCCCCCAAGTCACTTGATAAGTGACAAAACTGATAAATGAACACAATTCTGTCTTGCTCCGAAGCTCATGTTCTTAAACAAAGCAACATACTGCTTCCCACAATCAGCAAATGAGGCCAGCTGAGTCCTGAGAGAGGCTGGAATGTCATTTTACTCAGAGAAGCGAAATGCTGGAGTTGGGAGGTCTTCAAGAGGCCCTGGAGGGGATTGAACAGATGGGGAAACTGAGGCATAGAGGCGCAACCTAGCAGCTTCATAACACACTTTGACGTATATCCACTCATTATCCTCAAAACAACCCTCATTTACAAATGAGAAATCTGGGCATGGAGAGATGAACTACCAGTCCAAAGTCACTCGACTAGGAAGTGACACACGGAGACCTCCATCCCGGTGTTCGTCTCCTGCCAGCCTGGCCTCTGGACTCTTCTTCCCTTTGTCTGCCTTGACTGAGGGGTGTGGTTTTACCACTAGGGACAGTCCTTGGCCATCCGGCTACCTGATCAACTTATTTTTAGGGGGAGAGAGAAGCAGGACATGAACAGTGACCTTTGTTCTAGTTCTTACAGGTTTTTAAACTCATATCATGAATATTTGCCCCTGGTTGGGGGGCAGAGGTTTGCCCAAAGATTTCATTTAGGACATTGATTTATTTCCCTCCTGCCTTTTTTTGAGAGTTTGTGTTTGTAGGGGCAGGTGACAGACTCATTTTTACAATCCTGGGCTAAAACTAAAAACTAAAGCAAATGTTCACCATAGTGCCAGACAGCTAAAGTGCTTTTAGACCCAGAGACACGAGCATGTCATTGTGCCGTTATTTGCAGAAGTGTTTGGCTCAGCTCTGAAGGGATCATTTCATTCAGTTTTGTTTAAAATCATGTAGCCAGGAACTAAACAACAACAACAACAACAAAAAACAACCAAAAAAAAAAAAAAAACAACCAACATTTGGCTCTGGGAGAGAGGAACTTTCAGTAATTTACACCTTACCCCATTATGATAAGGCTGTGTGCGTGTGTGTGTGTTGTATATACATTACATTCCTTTGGCAAATAATACATTTAATTAATCTGCGTGGAGTTTTAGTACAACATAGTTGATTAGCATAGTAGACACAGCGCCTTTTTAATATAACAAATCTACTGAGAAATATCCTTAGTTAATGAGCTGCGTCATTTTGGGAAAGTTTGCCTTATAACTAATGTATGAAAATAGCACTGTATTTTTTTTTTATGGTGCATGCTCAAAGCCAAATAAGTCATCCTGGGTATGAGCAGAGTTCTAAATGTTCCACAATCTGTAGCCCCCCCCCCCTGAGTATTGTGAGTTTCCCTATAACTTCTGTGGGTTGATTTCTGTGGCTTGTCAAAGGGCCAGAACCCTCTCCTAAACTTTCAGTCAAGGTTTGTTATAGGTCATCTGAAGACAGAAGGGATATTTATAATAGGCGAGAGGTGTGAGTTGTCTTCAACCCCTTTGTGAACTTGAAGACGAATTGAGTCTCTTTATGGTATTCCAGCAAGAGTGCCCATTGATAGGCACAACCTCTAGTCCTGTCCCCCAGATTTGCACAAAATAACTCTGCTAGCTTCTCTTTCCCCAGCCCCCCCCCCACCACCCACTAACGCATACCATTCTGACCCTGTCCATAATTCATTATTCTAAGCACCAGCCACGTTGTCCAGACCTTCCGCTGGAAGAAGAGATTGGTGATGTGAGCCTAGGCTCAGAAATTCCATTGTGATTCTCCTGAGGGTTGATGACCTATGGGCCACTAACACCTCTTACATCTACTCCAAGGTCCTTTTTTTTTTTTTTTTTTGAGGTATAATTTATGTACGGTGAAATGCACAGTTTGTGATCACACAGAGGAACCAGATTTGAGCAGCTCCCATATCTGTGTAAACCATTTGCCTATAAAGCTATAACATAGACTCATCCTGCCAGAAAGAGGCCCCATTCACCTTCCTTCTCCATGCCTCTCACCACATTCCCACCATCCGAAGTGACCGCCAACTTGATTTCTGTTACCGTAGGGTCATCTCGCCTCTGCTTTAAAACTTAGAATGCTTGGGCTCAGGCAAGATGGGCTCTCTTGTGTCTAGTTTCTTTTAGTGAACATCTTTTTGAGAATCATCCTTGGTTTTGTACCACTTTTTTCTATCTATCTTCTCACTGCAGAGGGTGTTGCATTGTATGTAGAAGACCATTGTGTGCCTTCTTGGTTGGTGAGCTGCTTCTAGCTTTGGGCTGTCATGAGTAGAGCTTTGATAAGCGTTCTGTGCTTTGGGCTGGATGTGTTTCCCCTTGGTTCCTGCGCTGAAGCCCTAACCCCCAGTGCGATGGCTATCTGGTGGTGAGGCCTTTGGGAGATATTTGGAAAAGGTCCTAAGAGTGGACCACTCCCCTCCCCAGTGATGGGATTAATGTCTTTAAGAAAAGAGGAATAGAGGGGATGGAGATCTGTGTGTGTGTGCGAGCGAATGTGTGTGTGGGAAAAGTGGGAAAAAGCCATGTGAGGACTAACCCAGAAGAGGGCCCTCCCTGGGAACCAGAGCATATTGGCACTCCGACCTCAGACTTCCATCCTCCAGAACCAAGATAAATAAATGTTTGTTGTTTAAGCCACTCACTCTACGGTACATCTTGTAAACGTCCAAACCGTTAGAGATAATCTGGCAATAAGGTTATTTTGTGAACATGTTTTTATTTCTTTTGGTTAAATGGGATAGAATCTCTGGGTCGCAGAGTGGATCAATGTTGATTTGTTTTAAAAAATCGCCACATGGATTTCCACAGTGATTGGACCATTTTGTACTCACTCTAGCAATGTAGGAGTGTTACTTAGAGCCTCACTGTCACCTGGTGTGTGATTTTTTTTCCCTTGTCGCTGTGCTGGTCGTGTCTTATGTTGGCTTTGATTTGCATTCCTCCCATGACTAAAGATGTTAAACATTTTTTCTTGCGTTGAGTAAATATTGGTATACCTTCTTTCGTGAGTTGCATATATGATAAAATCTTCTGTCTGTTTTTCCAAATTGGTCATAGGAGCTTCCTTTTCTTTTTCTTTTTAATATATTCAGGATACAAATCGTTTGTCAGATATATATTTGTTGTGAATATTTCCTTCCAGTCTCCCTCCTGCCTATTTATTTTTTTAGTGCCTTTAGGTAAACAGACATTTAAAATTTCCATCAGGTCCTTTCCTTTATTTTTATTTATGTATTAAAGACATTTATTTATTTGAGAGAGAGCATGAGCGGGGGAAGGGGCAGAGGGAGAGGGAGAATCTCAAGCAGACTTCCCACTGAGCACGGAGCCCAACACAGGGCTCGATCTCAGGATCCTGAGGTCATGACCTGAGCTGAAATCAGGAGTCTGATGCTTAACTGACTGAGCCACCCAGGTGCCCCCACAGTCTGTCTTTATAGTTAGTATTTCTGTGTTGTTTTTTTTTTTAAAGATTTTATTTATTTATTTATTAGGAAAGAGAGAGAGTGAGAGAGAGCATGAGAAGGGAGAAGGTCAGAGTGAGAAGCGGACTCCCCATGGACCTGGGAGCCCGATGTGGGACTCGATCCCGGGACTCCGGGATCATGACCTGAGCTGAAGGCAGTCGCTCAACCAACTGCGCCACCCAGGGGCCCCAGTATTTCTGTGTTCTGAAAAGTCATTGCTTACTGCAAGTTCATGAAGATATTTTTTTATGCATGCTTCTAGAATATTGTTTCAGCATTTGTGTTAGGTCTGTGATCTGTCTCAATCAAGGGTATAGGGCTCAGGATTTTTGTTTTTCTAATAGCAATATATGTTGAGAAGTCTCTTTCCCATTGAATTTCTTTGGCACCTATGTCAAAAGCCATTTAATCATATATGTATTTCTAGACTTACTCTCTTTTGTTGGTCTGTGTATCTATCTTCTTACTGTTGCTTTATGGTAGGTCTTGAAACCAGGTAGAACACATCCTTCAAAATAATTTTTCTCTAAATTGTTCTTCAAGATTATTTAAGCTCCTCTAAGTCTTGCATGCTTTTTTTTTTTAAAGATCTTTATTTATTTATTTATTTATTTATTTAGAGCTTGAGTGAGGGGAGGGGAGGAGAAAGAGAGAACCTTAAGCAGGCTCCGTGCTGAATGCAGAGCCCCATGCAGGGCTCAATCCCACAACGCTGACATCATGACCTGAGCCAAAATCTAGAGTCAGATGCAGAAGTGACTGAGATACCAGGTGTGCCAATCGTTCCCATTTCAATATACATTTAGAATCATGAAAAAGTCTTTACGGACTGAAAGGGATTGCACTGAGTCTGTAAATACGTGTGGAAGGAATTGGCATCTTAGAACTGTCCAGTCTTCCAATACGTGAGTATTGCAGAGTTTCCATATCTTATGTCTTCTGTTATCTTTCTCAGCAATACCTTAGTTTTCAGTGCACATCTTTTGGTAAGTTTGTGACTATTTTACATTTTGCATGATTTTTGCAAATGATATTTTCCCCAGTTGCTTTTTTGCTGGTTTTCAGAGATGCAATTGATTTTTGTATATTAACTTTGTCTTCTACAACTTGCCAACTTGGTTATTATTCCTAACTTTTTTTTGGTTAGATCCCTTTAAGTTTTTTACATGCAAAATCCTGTCTCCTGTGTATAGGGTTTTACTTTTTCCTTTGAAACTTATTTGTAACTTATTTGATTTTCTTGCCTTATGGCACTTGTTAGGACCTCCCAACATAATGTTAAATAGAAGTGATAGAAACAGACATCCTTTTCTTTTGCCTTATATTAGGAGGTAAGCATTAAATGTCCACTTTTAACTTTGATATTAGGTGTATATTTTAACTTTGATGTTAGGTGAAACATATTTTATCATTCGCCATACCACACAGGCTTGCCGTGATGCCACTTTAAATATTAATGTACCATTGGGGCACCTGGGTGACTCATTGGGTTAAAGCCTCTGCCTTTGGCTCAGGTCATGATCTCAGGGTCCTGGGATCGAGCCCCCCATCGGGCTCTCTGCTCAGTGGGGAGCCTGCCTCCCCCTCTTTCTCTGCCTGCCTCTCTGCTTACTTGGGATCTCTCTCTCTCTCTCTCTGTCAAATAAATAAGTAAAATCTTTACAAAAATATTAATGTACTTGCTTGAGAACTGAAGGGACTCCAGAAGGCAATTGTCCACTACTGAATGGCCTTAGACATCTTCATGGTACCTAGGGGAGGCAAAGGCCATGTCATAAGTGATGATTGCTTTGTGAACATTCCCAGAAACCTTTCTGATATTCTTCCGGCGAATCTTTCCATCTGCGAAGCCAACTAGAACACTTGTCAAATGAGCAACATAGTTTTGACCTCTTGGACCCACAGATCAGCTTCCGGGGCTGGATGGGACATCTTCTCCAGGCTATTCCTAAAAGCACTGTGTTCCTGGGTTTGGGCTTTTCTCCAAGGCCTTGTGATCCGTTTTCTTTTTCTTCTGGTTGGAAAACCCTTCATGCAGGGCATCTGGCCGTGACTAATCGAGATCAGCAGTGTCGCCGTGAGTGGTTCTGAGATGATTTGTGCTCGGTCCCAATCGTGGCAGTGGCTGAGGTTTCCTACCCTCCGTTTGGGTCGAGCACAACACGCCTTCCCCATGGAGCTGCCTCATTTGGTTCTCTAAAAATCCCGACGAGGTTGGCATCTTAACTCGCCCCGTTTTGCAGATAAGGAAACTGAGTCTTAAAGAGGCGAGGGGCAGACCAGGGGTGCTGAGCTTCTGTGACTGTCATCCTCATCATCGGCTGGGACTTGAGCAGTAAGTGCCGTTCTTCAGGGTCTCTGGCCACGTAAAGACGTTGCATAAAATGCATCGCCAAGTGTGAAGCCTCAACATGAGACATGAAAGGGGCGTGTAAGACAGAACTCTTTAGGCTTCCCGGTGCTTTTTCTGTGCCGACAGCCACCCATCCAGCCCGTAGCACATCTCAGATACTCTCGTCAGCACGCAGACATGGATTTGATTACACTGGTTCTGAAATGCCCCCAGGCTTTCAATGAAATCTTTCATTTTCTGCAGCAACAATATGTACAATTCCCCCCCACCCCTTTTTCCCTATTACATCTGGAAATTTGTCAGCAGCAAAACATTGTCCCAGTGGAGAGCCGGGCCGGGAGCCGGGAAAAAGAAGGGCATACGGAATGAGTTGGACCACTCTAAACTTGTCAGCCTGCCCTTTCTCCTCGAAAGGCAGGATGCTCCAGACCGTCTCTTGCCTGTCGGAGTCCCCCACCCCCAACCACCGAAGTTACCAGGCTGGAGAAAAGTCGCTGGGACAAAAGTAATCATTAGAGCAATGACAACAGGTTTGATGTCCCCCAGGTGTGTGTGAAGCGTGGGGCTGAGGCATTAGCTCTTGGATCCGGTGATCCTTGCCCCAGGCTGGGGCGGTCTGTGCTCCCAATCCGTCTGTGAGGACAGCCAGGTACCTGAATGGGAGGGGGGGTCCTGAGGATCCCCAAGGCCATAGTAGGAGAGCCACAGTTTATTTGATGCTTGATCCAGGGGGATCCAAAGCAAGAGCTTGAACCCAGGTAGGATCACAAATCCAGACTCACCTATCAGATGCTCTAAAAACAGTCGGGACTTGTAGGAAATAGGCAAAGGGTGCATGTTGGGACATTTGCATAGCACTTAAATAATTGTTTGAGGAGTCGTCTTTTGCACCTGTCAGTGGTCCTTTTGGCCTATGCACAGTGATGGGACCCTGGAGGGTGGGGGTTTGCTGGTGTGGGGTTACCACTTGTATGAATAAATAAGCATGAGGGGCTGTAAGGATTCCTTTCCTACAGTGGAAGGGAGAAGCCCTATTGAAGGAGAAGCTTACACTCCAGCGTAAAACTTGTCTTGCCCCATCTGGCTTCTTGACCCGTGCTGTCTTACTGGATCTTCCTGCATCCACCTGGGCTGTGTCCCTCACAAGATACGGGAGGGCCAGGTGGTGCCTTGCTGGGGACCATCCTTGTTCTAACAGGCCATGATGGGCATGGGCTACTTGGGCATGACTTCCTGGAAGGTGCTTAGCTCTGGAAGGCCACACTGAGAGCCTGTTTTGAGAAGGAGCCGATGAACATCTGTCCCCAGATTTCCCCTGTCCCCAGATTCCAAGCCAGTAGATTAGTGAGAGCATGCGACATGGGTCTGTCTGTACCTTCATCCTTCGGTGGTTAAATAGTTTTTTCCCTTTCATCTGGTCTTTCCCGCGACTGGACAAGTTCTGTTATTTTCCCCATTTTATTGCATGAGGAGACTGAGGTCTGCCTGGCTTCCCCCACCACAGTCACCCAGGGAGGGATGGGGAGAGCCAGGATTTCATGTCCGATGCCTTGAATGTCTGTGTATGTGTGGGATCCCAGCTGAACTCGGCATGTTGTCCTAGCAGATCTTTATAAAGATCACTGCCCGGTGAGCCTGTTATTATTTATTCATACATTTTTATTTCAAATAGAGCGAACCATCTGATTCTAAGATGCCATACTTAGTGAGCCACTCCACGAAATTTTTCGAGGGCAGTATATTTGCACCTGAATGAAGGTGATCATCAGATTCTATAAGAAGCTTGTCCATGGGTCATTCTAGAAAGCACTTACCATTCTGGTAAAGACGTCTGGGCCTTGGATTAGTTTCAGAGTAAGGGCATTTGTTTAATGCCCACACTGTAGAAATTCAAAAGGATTACATAAACGGAGATGTATATGGTGCGAGGGGGCGTTCACGGCCAAGCTGCTAGCCGGCAGTGTTATTTTGTATGTAAATAAAAAAAGTGTTGGTATTTGTACATAAATAAAAAAAGATTTATTTGAGAGAGAGCGCGCGCGAGTGGGGAAGGGAGGGGAAAAGAGAGAGGGACAGGCAGACTCTGTGCTGAGCAGGGAGCTGGAGGCGGGGCTTGATCCCAGGACCCTGAGATCATGACGTGAGCTGAAGGCAGAGGCCCAGGCGCCCCAGGATTGATACATTAACAGGCATGGCTTTGCATTCTTGTGAGATCCTGTGACTGTTAGGGACCACAGTGGTGTGACGAAAAGCACCCCCAGAAGAGACATAGGGAGATAGGCTTACGTTACGGTGGATGGGGTGGAGGATGCTGGGATGGAGAAAGAGAGAGCAGGAGAGAAGCAGATGAAATTAAGCCGTGGTCTGTGTGGTTTATGGAGTGCTGCTTTGGATGAACACCAGGGTTTTCAGTATCTCACCGATTTTCACAACAATGCCATGAAATAGGGGCTATCCCTATTTTCTGATGAGGAAACTGAGTCTCAGAGATGAAGTTTCATATGCACGGTTGCAGGACTGTTAAGCACCATCGTGATGAGAAGCCTAGTGTGAAATTGGGATTGGTAAGGGGGGAAAAATAAATAAATAAATAAATAAATAAATAAATAAATAAATAAATAAATAAATAAATACACACACACACACACACACACACACGTATGTGTATGTACGTATATATGTATATACGTATGTATACATATATATGTATGTATAATATATGAAAGAGTGAGTGATGGCCAAAGTATATTTTTCATATATGTTTGGCCTTCACCCACACTTCTTGGCTCCTAGCTCCCAAATCCCTTGGAATTTCCTGAGCAGTAGAGAGATGGAGCCTCTTTTGTCATGACGTTTGATCTCTTGTCTTCAGTTCCTGTAAATACTTCTGAGCCATGGAGGTGAATGGGGGGTTTGTTGGTCATAACAAGCCCCTTTCCACCCCAGTGGGTGTGTGCCAATGAGGTGGCTTCTGGAAAGCACCGGAGGACGGGGGCCGGTTGCCAGGGGAAACAACCACCGCCTGGTTTCTGGGGAGGAGAGGGCAGCCGGAGGTGGAGTCTGTCGCTGGTGGCCAGTGAGTTCATCAGTCAGGTCTATGTGATGAAACTTTCTTATAAAAACCCAAAAGGAGGGTTTATGGAGAGCCTCCATGGTGGGGAACCAGCATGCATCTACGGGCCACCCTGCCAGGCTCCAAGCTCTGTGAGGACTGAAGCATCTTCATTGGGGAACTTGCCATATATATCTTTGCATCCGGCTATGGACTCGCGTGTTTTAATATCCTTTGTAGGATATCAGTAATCTAGGGTGTAAACGGGTTTCCTGAGGTCTCTGACCTACTCTAGCAAATTAATCAAACGCAAGGAAGGAGTCGTGGGAGCTTCTGATTTAGAGCCCGTTGGTCACAGCAGAGGGAACAACTGGGACTTGGGACCGGGGGGCATGGCGTGGAGGGTGGTCTTGAGGGACAGATGCCTGTCCCTGTGGCATCCGATGCTCTGCCCAGGTAGATAGTGTCAGAATTGAGTTTAATTGTAGGGCAGCTTCTGGTGTCTATGAGTTTGTTGTTGGTGTAGGGAGGCCACACATTAAAATTGGGGCCCAAGAACCCCAAAGAACCAGTCACTATGACTGCATATCCCATTTGTATGTGTGTTTGCAGACTTACTGATGTATGATTAACCAAAAAGGCACCACACACTAAGTTTACGATGTGACGAGTTCTGACATATGTATACATCACTGAAACCATCACCCAAGTAAAGATAGTGGACCTATCCCAAACCCCCGGGGGTTCCCCGGTGTCCCTGTGTAGCTTCTCTCCATTCCCCCCACCCCCTCCCTGCTCCTACATCGTCACTGATCTGCTTTCTGTCCCAATGGTTGATCCCATGTCCTGGTGGGTCATCTTGCTTCCAGCTGCATTTTATTTACCGTATTTTATCTTCCCCCGTGCATATGTGGAAGGCAAATAAAGAACATGCAGAAATTCGGCTGAATACACCCCAGGCCGTGAGAGCAGCCCCTGGGTACAAGGTTTCCCTTGAGGACATCTGGACACTCCCACTCCAAACCTCACCATGTGGTACTTTCTTCTATCAACAGTTTCTGAATTCCCAGGAGCAGACATACTGGGCTTCCGGGGCAGAGAGGAAAGTGCTATGCCGTCTTTGAGAGCTGCCCCTCCTGAGGAAGGGAGCCCAGCTGTTTGGTGGACGTGTTCCTAGAACTCACATGATGTACAGTACACAGTTTGACATGAATAATTTACCTCTATGCTCGCAAAAGGATTTTAAAAAAGAAGAAGAACACACATATGGTGTGTCATTCTTTCCCCATAGTACCATCTTCCTTTATTTCAGAGTGTGATTTCTCCAGAAGTGAGGCAGTCTTGGATGGAGTGAATTTAAACACTTTGGCGTTGGGACTAGGCCCTGATTTAAAGTTTTATTTTTAATATTAAAAAGATGAGTGTTACTTTTATATCCCAGAGAAGCAATGAGTAAACAAATAAAAAATTCATTAGAGACAGGCTGCTATCTCTGAGATGAAAGTTTGATGTTAGCACTCCGCTTTCAAAAGCCTAAAACCCAGTCAGTGGGTCATTAGCTCAGCAGGCAGCCAAACTAAAAAAGAGTGATTTCGGGATGGGCAATGTTTGTGGTCTTCATTTCTTCAAGGTTTCAAAATTTAGCTTAGCACTTTCCCAGATGGGAGGGGGGAATGCTTACTCTTAACGGCTACGGTCATGTTTATGTTGAGAAAATTAAATTTCAACTATGCTTTGGAGCCTTACTTGCAGTGTTTCTTCCCCAATTTCACCAGCACAGACGTAGAAAACAACATTTTGGGAAGGGAACGAAGGAGTCTAGTATTGCATGGTTCGCAGCTGGGATGAAGTTTCATTTTAAGAATGCCGACCGCCCCAGGCCTCTAAATCAAGGCCATGGACTACAGCATGCATATACCTGTAGCTTTTTTTCCTTTTTGGGCAAAGTTACAGTCCTATTCAACACAAGGGCATGTCTTGTCTTATGTCTTAAGGATGGAAATCTCTTTGAGGACACTAATTCAAATCCGGCCAATCAGACAGCTCCATCCTTGCCGAGCATGGTGATTGGTCTAAGGATGACCAATCAGAATCCTTCCCTGGCTAGGGAAGGGTTTGCTACCTGGGCCCTGTGAAAAAGAACACTTGAATTTTGCTGGGTTTTCTAAGCGGAAGCTTAGAGCACTGAGGCCAGCAAATGGAGGGAGCCAGTTTGAAGTATGGAACACTGTAAAAGGGCTAAATACAATGTGCATCAGAGCCTAGACATAGAGCTCTAACAACACGGCTTATTTGTAGAATTAGACATGTCTGAACCTGAGGCCCAGTAAATCCTTCCTCCTCACATTGGGCTTTGAGCCGATTTGAGTTGGGTATTCTTAACCCCACAGAAAGAATCTGCGCTCGTTTGACATTATATGGAAAGCCCTTCCCTGAAGTCAAATGAATATGGGATAAAAGACCACTCTCCACCTTCTATTTGTTAGAGAGTTAGCTTCCCTAACTTTTGGGTTCCCTTGGAGATTAGGAAGTACCTTTTTCCCATCCGACTGGGCTCCTAGGGCACTAAAAAGGGTATAGACTTTGGAATCTGTTACTCCTGGGTTGGAGTCCTGGATTCCTTAGCCAATTTCTGGGCAAGTCGCTTCACTTTCTGGAGCTCCAGCTTCCTCCCTTATAACTCTTATAAAGAAGAGCACGAGTGTCGCGCCCAGGTCCCGCCTAGATCAATGAACTCAGAACCCCCCGGGTATGGAGTGCAGGCATGAAGAGTTTGGAAAAGCATCCCACCTGATTCTAACACGCCTCTGTGCTAGAGAACCTCTTGAGTCGATGAGATCTGAGGCAGTAGCTCTCGAAGTGAGGGCCCTACGCAAATCACCTGGGCTCGACACTAGCCAGAATCCCAAAGATTTACCGACACTAGCCAGAATCCCAAAGATCGGTAGAGGGACTCAGAGATCTGCCTTGTTAACAGACTTTCCAGGTGATTGTGATGCAGG
Organism: Nasua narica; assembly: GCA_028533885.1. Classification (NCBI taxonomy): domain Eukaryota; kingdom Metazoa; phylum Chordata; class Mammalia; order Carnivora; family Procyonidae; genus Nasua; species Nasua narica. The sequence continues at coordinate 5,839,437 of CM052805.1, read as the reverse complement.
CAGTCCATGGACCACATATCGAGAAAAAAAAAAAAAATGCCTTAAGCTCTCTTTCATCTTTGCTGTGGTAAGAATGCTGGGTAAGGTATTGAGTGGGCAGTATTGATCAGAAAGGGAATTTTCATTTGAGCAGTAGAAAGTCTAAGGTTAGTTTTTAGAAGTGGTAGAATTAAGTGAGGGGAAAGGATGTGGGTGAGCAGGACGGTGTCCAGATGAATGCGAGGAGGAGATGGTGAAATGGGGGCTGCTGGGGACCGCAGGTCAGCAGAGCCTCGAGTGTGGGCTGATGAGGCCGGGTTGCAGAGCTGACTCCTGTCCCCGGATATCACAAGGAAAAAGCCATATCAAAGCAAAACAAAAACTCTTTAGAAATGGGAAAAATCGCGGCACCTGAATCGCGGTTCAGGCAGTTAAGCCTTTGCCTTCAGCTCAGGTCATGATCCTGGGATCCTGGATGGAGCCCCCGTTGGGTTCCCTGCTCAGCGGGGAGTCTGCTTCTCCCTCTACTGCTCCCCCTGCTTGTGCTCTCTCTCACTCTGTCAAATAAAATCTTAAAAAGAAGGAAGGGAGGGAGGAAGGAAGGAAGAAAGGAAGGAACGGAGGGGAAAAATCCCCGAGGGCCATTCTCAGGAGGAATCGGAGGGAACTTTGGGGGAATATATGGAGATCATGAAAACAAAATATGGATTATAAATAAAAGCACTAAGCCGGGCATTTATTGGCTATGGTAGAGGTCATTGTACATCAGCCGGAATGTTCCCCGTCTACCCTGTGGTACTCGTTCCCACGGCCACTCAGGAGGAGGTTAGAAGGGGGCCAGGGTGGGGCTGACCCCGCCGCTGGCCTGTGTGGGTTGGCCGAGGAACGTAGTAACTGTAGCTCTCTGCCGAGCTTGCTCTAACTGCCCGGGCTCGTCGCCTCAAGTGAAGTTTGTGGAATTGGGAGCCAAGCTGTCTTCCGGCTCTCCTCCATAGCCCTCGGAGATGGGAGGATTTCCTCAGTCACTTCACTTAATTTTATTTATGTGTCCAGCATGGTTTTATACTGAAACTGCTTAATTCGTTGAGAAATAAGGGAAGGTGGATCCCTGGGGTTCCTCAGAATGTTGACGATCCCACACCGATGGGGCGATGGAGACCATCCCAACTGTTAGGGGCTGTGCTGGGCAGCTTGAAATACCGCCCCCCAAACCATGACCCCAGCTTTCTGGTGTTTAGGGGTTCTGCTGTTATCCCTTGTACTTGAGCGTGGGCCAGACTTCCTTCTAAGAATAGAATATGTAAGGGGCGCCTGGGTTGAGCGTCTGCCTTCAGCTCAGGGTCCTGGGATCGAGCCCCACATGGGGCTCTCTGCTCAGCAGGGATCCTGCTTCCCCCTGTCCTTCTGCCTGCCTCTCTGCCTACTTGTGATCTCTCTCTCTCTCTCTGTCAAATAAATAGATAAAATGTTAAAAAAAAAAAAAAAAAAAAAAGACTAGAATATGCCAGAAGTGGTGGGACCTAGTTCTGAGACTAGGTTATAAAATATTGTGGTTTCCATCTTGCTGGAATGCCTTGCTGGGTTCCTGACCCACAAAACTGTGCGATAATGTTTGTTCTTTTAAGCTGCTATGTTTCGGGATAATTTGTTGTGTGCCAATAGGTAATAGTCTGGGAGCTTATATTTATTGTATCTCCAAAGCCCAGGGAACCCATTAGGAAAATTCTGAAAGCACAATACTGATTATGTTCAATGTGGCATGAGGGGCTCTTCCAAGGCTTTGCTGTTAAAAGGAGACCAAGCTTCCAGTGTGCCTCCACCAACTTCTTTTTTTTTTTTTAATATTTTAAATATTTTATTTATTTGACAGAGAGAGAGAGAGAGAGATCACAAGTAGGCAGAGAGGCAGGCAGAGAGAGAGGAGGAAGCAGACTCCCTGCTGAGCAGAGAGCCCGACGCGGGGCTCGATCCCAGGACCCTGAGATCATGACCTGAGCGGAAGGCAGAGGCTTTACCCCACTGAGCCACCCAGGTGCCCCGCCTCCACCAACTTCTAGTGGTGCTACAGCCTTCTCTCATTTCTCGGGGTCTTGATTTTCTCACCCCGAATATAGAGATACTTGGCGAAATCAGAATTGTTGATAAAATGGTTCTTTGCACAGAGAAGGTGATGCTTTTTATGTTGTTGATATGAATTAGCATATTTACAAGATGTGGTGGAAGGATGGGCCCCAAGAAACTCACCCCCTGGTGAGCATGTTCTGGATAATCTCCCTTTGAGAGTGGGAGGAACCTGTGGCTATGATATCACTCCCCTGAATAAACTTCTAATCAGTTGACTTTGAGTTAACCCAAAGAGGGATGATCCTGGGTGGGCCTGACCTAATCAGAGGAACCTTCGAAAGGAAGTGAACTAGTTCTTTGGGTGCACTTCTCCTCACCTGGAAGAAGGCCAACCATCCACGTGGTGAACTTCCTATGGGGTCACGTGGAAAGGAACCACGGTAGTTTTTACAGGCTGAGGGGAGTCACTAATCCACAGCTAGCAAGAGCAGGGGGCCTCAGTCCCACCTCCTCAAGGGGCTGAAGCCTGCTAACAGCTTTGGTGAGCTTGGAAGATGTTCTCAAGCCTCAGATGACGGTCAGCCCTGACACCTTGATCTCAGCTGGGCAGATGGTGAGCAGAGGACCCACCTCCCTCCTCTGTAGATCTCTGACCTATGAAAATTACAAGATAATTAACCTGTGGTTTAAGCTGCTGGAGAGTAGTAACTCCTGTCACAGCAATAGGAATTCCGACTCAAGGGTGGAAGGGACCCTGACCACACGTCGGTGTCCCCCAGGGCTCAGCATTGTCTGGGGCAGCCCGGGGGCTGTTGCGTGAGTGAAGGATTAGTAAAAGAACCGAGAGATGGGCTCCTCCCTTTTGGGGTGCCGGTGGGGGTGGGGCACGCAGGGGGAGCCCTCTGCTGAGCTGCTGCTCCCAAATGGTCTTCCGAGATGCCCTCCTGGTTTGTGGCCCGCCTCCTTCGGGACTTACAGTTTGCTAACTGGGCCAGTGCAGTTCCCCGAAGACAAGCCGTTAGTATGCACTCGGTTATTTCTCAAGAACCCGAGCATCAGTGGCAACACACAGAAGTATAATAATTGAATGGCCGGCTTCCTCAGAGGATTACTGTCCGTGGAGGTGCACCTGTGTTTGCCTTTCGGAGAAGTGCGGGGAGACCTCACCCAGACTCGGCCCTGTGATCCCCGGGGCAAAGCTGGTGAGGTCTCGGCATCCTCCACAGAAGCAGACGGACTTCCTCACTCCCGGGGCCTCACCTTCCCGTGAGAGTAGGAGACAAGGTGGCCAGGAAGGTTCATTGGTGGCAGGAAGCTGGGCTGCCGTGTGTGTGTGTGTGTGTGTGTGTGTGGTACACCGGTCTACACTGTGATGTGCTGTGAGTGTGCAATTCAGGCTCGTCGGTGGCAGGAAGCTGGGCTGCCCCGTGTGTGTGTGTGTGTGTGTCGCCGGTCTACACTGTGATGTGCTGTGTGTGTGTGTGGCGTCGGTCTACACCGTGATGTGCTGTGAGTGTGCGATTCACAACAAGTTCGGAAGCCTGGGTAGGACGAAGACAGTGCACCACATCTCCTCAGTGTATTTTCTCCTGGAACACGTGTGCACAGGAGAACATGTTGATACACTCAGTTACATAAAATCTATTAAAATTTCAACTATTTCTTTTTACTTTTTTGACATGGTTGCCAGACAATTTAAAATGTCGTCTTCTCCCATGCATTGTATTTCTAGCGGGCAGAGCGTGCAAATCATGAGACGAGAAGGGAGTCATGGATTTGGGACACACTTACATCTGTAATTTAGAGAGTCAGGGAGGAGAACGTTCCAGCCTTGCTTGCTTGCTTTTTCCCCTTCCTCCTTTTTCTCCGTCTTTGCTTTGTACTTTCCAGGTAGGGTGGTTTACAGACCACACATCTACAAAATGACTGTCTTCGGCTCTCTGCTGTCCCAGCCAGTGGGATCCGAGTATCACTCTCCACTAAACCTGCCCCAGGCCTGAGGTCTCCCAACCCAAAGCCCAGCTGAGGTTTGTTCTGCCGGCAGTAAGAAGATGGGACTTTAGGAAAAGTAGAGGCTGCTGTTGTTTTGTATTGTTGTATTGGTTTTTTTTTTTAGTTTTTTTTTTTTGTCTTTTGCCATAAAGATACTTTAATTTTTATTGAAGTATAAATGACATATAGTGTTATGTTGACATATAGTGTTTCAGGTGAGCGACCTAATGATTCCACAATTCTGTACATTTCTCAGTGCTCATCCTTAAGTGGGCCCTCCCTGCCCCTCTGGCAACACCAGTTTGTTCTCTGTACAGAAGAGACTGTTCTTCTGTTGGTCTCTTTTTTCTTTGTTCATTGGTTGTGTTTCTCAGATTCCACATGTGAGTGAAATCATACAGTTATTTCTCTTTCTCTGATTTATTTTACTTGGCATTATACCCTCTAGATCCATCTGTGTTGTCGCAAATGGCAAGAGCTCCTTCTTTATGGCTGGGTGTGTTGGTCCCTGCGGAGGGACCTTGGGCTCCCTCTGTATCTTGGCTTCTGTAAATAGTGCTGCCATAAACATAGGGATGCACGTATCTTGTCGGATTACTGTTTTTGTATTCTTCGGGTATGGGAATTGCTGGATCGCAGGGTAGTTCTATTTTTAATTTTTTGAGGAACCTCCGTACTGTTTTCCAGAGTGGCTGCACCAGTTTGCATTCCCACCAGCAGTGCGCAGGGTTCCTTTTTCTCCACATCCTCGCCAACACTCGTGTCTTGTGTTGTTGATGTTAGCCATTGTGACAGGTGTGAGGTGCCCCCTCCCCATTGGGGTGTTGGTTTGCCTTTCCCTGAAGACGAGTGATGTGGAGCATCTTCTCATGCATCTTTCGGCCACCTGGCGTGCCTTCTTTCGAAAAATGTCTGTCTGGGTCCTCTGCCGGTTTTTAACGGGACCATTTTGTGTGTCTGCATGTTCAGTTGTGTAAGTTCTTTATCTCGTTTGGAGATTACCCCCTTATTTGGTTATGTCAGCTACTGTCCTCCTAAGAGGCAGCTTCTTCCCCTCTTCTGGCCACCGTTACCAGGAAGGCACGTGGTCCTCGCGCTGCCACACCTTCCAGCCTCTCAAGGGAAGAATTCTGTGCAATCTCCCCATTCTCCAAGGTTGCAGGTTCACCTCTACCTTGTAACAACTTCTGCAGACCCAACAGTAGAGCCTCAGAGACACAGATTTTGTCCCCAGAGCTCCCAGGAGGTGACGTTGAGCCTACACCTCGGGCTCAGTCCCAGCGTCCCAGTAGAAGATGCGAGAAAGAGAGTTCTGACGTTTGTGGTGCCGACGTCAGGCGTTTAGAGGTCAGACCGGGGTACGAAGGAGAACGGCCATAGCCTATGGCAAAGTCTGTGGAATGAGATGTGACCTCTTGGGACACAGCGGAGGGCTGTTGCTGCACGGTGCCTTCTCGCCTGTCCAGTCCCGGCACAGCTCCGCATGCGCGGGGGAGGGCACCGCGCTCTCCGGCCGGCGGAGGACCAGACTGGCGCTAGGGGGCGCCGCGTCACTGGCATCCTGTCCATCTTGTCTCCGTCCTGGTTGGCTCGGAGTCCGGACCGTGTCCCTTGACGTGAGGCGTCCCTGCGGTCTACCTTGAGTTATCCCAACCCTGCCGGGGACGGGGGGCAAGGGCGGGTCTTGGTACCTCTGGTGGCTTGTGGGTTTGTTTTGACATTGAGTATTTTGTTTTCTCTTAGACCTTCTAAACCAGGAAGTAACAGAAATTTCTTTTTTCCTTAACATTTTATGTATTTGAGAGAGAGAGAGAGAGAGAGAGAGAGAGAGAGAGAAAGAGCATTAGAGGGAGAGGACCAGAGGGAGAAGCAGACTCACAGGTGAGCGGGAAGCCCGATGCGGAGCTGGATCCCAGGACCCTGGGATTGTGACCTGAACGGAAGGCAGGGGCTTTAACCGCCTGAGCCACCCGGGCACCCGAGTAATAGAAATTTCTGAATGAAAAGTATCTGGAGGCTCATGAACGGGCAAGGAGAGAAGAGGGGTAATACTTATTGCACATCTTCTATGTTCAGAGCAATTTAGTGCATTTTCTGAGGACTGTCTCACTGGTGCCCTTCAAGGTAACGGTATTTCCCGCTCTTTACTAACAAGGAAGTGGGGGCATATGGCGGTGAAGTGCTTGGTCCAGAACCAGGTGGGGGGAGGCTGAGACTCCGGCGCGGGGCGGGCTGGCGCTGTGCTCTCAGATCGCCTGCACATGCGGGTCCCGTATTTGTGGATCTGCCGAGACGCCCAGGCTGCGTCCTGATGACCTCAGTGGAGTGAGTGCATGTAGGCTCCAAAGCACCGTGAAGGTTTTCAAGAGCAGTTCCTGGAGCGGAGCATTCTCGGGCTTTCGTAATTCAACCTCTTTGGAAGTCCCTCCTCTCATAAAAAAAGAAAAAAAAAGTTCTGATGTCTCACTTTTTAACACAGGGTTTGAATTTGGTCCGCAAATGGGAGGCGAGTGACTTTCCCAGAACCAGTCTAGTTGGTGGTAGGCAATCTCCCTTAATTCTCACTGCAACCCGGGTGGACCCTTCTCCCACTTGCAGACCCAGCCCCCGAGAGGCTTGGTTGCCTCCACGTTTGTACAGGTAGGAAGAAGACAGAGCACAGCAGAGATAGGATGCACACTCAGATTTGTCTAGAAACTTCTTTAAAAGAGGAAAAAAGGTCTCTCACCACTAAATTTGGCCGCTTTTCCACTCTTGATCCTGCCTGTCTGCGTCTTTGATGGCTGAATGAAAATAACCATCACCTACCGTTTTCCTCTGGGCAGAGAGGACTCATTCTGTTTTGTTTCTTAGTGATGGCAAAAAAAAAAAAAAAAAAAAAAAAAAAAAAAATTAATACAAAGGAAGGCAGGCTTTCTGTTTTTCCTCTGCCATGCAGGACGCAAACAGTTTGGGCTTTCTGTATCAGGATGTTGCAACTGACGTGGAAAGTTTGGTGGGTTTACGTTTCCCTCTTGCCTCCGGTCCTCTCGGAGCCGGTGCTCCCGCGCACGGGCGGACGCGCGCATGCGCGCACGCACACCGTCTATGGGACGAGAGGGGAAGAGCAGGGCTTGCCTTTGCGAAAAGGGGAAATCGTGGAAAGAACAATATATCATCTCATCACGCCGCTTAGGAAAATAAAAAAGGAAAAAGCAGCAGCAAGCCCTTTATGCTGACAGCCTTGTCCAGCTGAGCAGTCTGCTGGCGCTGAAATCCTACTTACACTCATGAATTTCAATGCCGCCCGCCCGCCCACGAGTGTTCTGGGGAGATAAAAGGCAAGCTGTATGCAGCGCCTCTGACCTGTTTTTCCCCGTTCTAGACAACTTCCTGGTGGGGTTGCCGAAAGTTTGACTCTCCAGATGTGAGTGTGAGGGTTTCATTTGCTGGCCTGCAGTTATTGCCGTCTGCTTTTATAGGGAGGCTTTTTTTTTTTTTTTTTAAACTTTCTTTTTAAGGTTTGCTGAAGTCTGCATGCTGATGAGTTGCCAGTTTGCATTGCGCGCCTTCCCCGGCCTGCGGCTCCACCATTACCCTACTTCTTGGGTCTCTGCTCTCCAATTTCCACCTGCAGCCCGTGTTTCTCGTCCTTCCCCCTAGCCTGGGGAATTCTCCTGCTCTCACTGACTTGCCTCATTCAGGCAGCATTCCATCTGCCTGTTTCTGTTGGAGGGTTTGGACGTTGAACCTGTAGGCAGGGGCTCGGTTCCACGGGGAAGGGTCCCAGGTCGGCCCCGGACCCTCCTGGTATTGCCACCCCCCCCCCGGCCCCCCACAACCCAAACAAGAGTGGGCGAGGTGGTTGTTAAGCTGGGCCTCGGAGGGCAGTGTGCACCAAAGGAGAGAACGCTGGGTTTGGCTCTTAGCTCCAGCACGTGGAACTTTGTGGTCGGCCCCTGACTTAGCTGGGCCACCACGAGGGGGAGGTGCCCCCGGGCGTGGGGAGTGTTGCTTAGCTGGCCGCAGTAAAGACTTCGGAGCTGGGCAGCTGATGCCCACGGCTCAGCGCCACCACCTATAGCCATGTTCCTGAGAGTCTCTCCACCTGCTTAGGCTTCTGCTTCCTTGTGGGGGACCAGGTGATGGCAGGAACTGCCTGGCCAGTTTATGAGGATTGAGACAATAAAGCCAACAGGAGCAGCCGGAATAAGGCCCCGTCTGCTGGTCACTTCCTCTGTCACTGCCTAAGCCCTTTATAAGAATTAGCATATTTTGTTATATGGACCAATATCAGCATATTTATGGACCAATAATGGGTGTATGGTATGATGCAAATGCATAAAAACGAACATATAGTAAAAAGCATTTGTGGCAGCTGCTCTTTCTGCCCACGAGTCCTGTCCCCGTGCTTTATTAAACTACCATTTTGCACCAAAAAAAAAAAAAAAGCATTTGTACCCATATGTGCATGCAATCAGTTTAGGGGTGTGTGTGTGTGCGTGTGCGCGCACATAGACACACATGATTGTATAGATCTGGATGTGTAATCATGTTAGGTAACATATAGTAAGGTATATTATGAGTCTATTAAATATACATAGATACATATAAATTATACAGATAGCTACAGAAATGATTTATTATTAAAAAGGAAAAAGGCTATATGCCAGGTGACGTGCTTTGCATGTTTTAAACACAGCTCAGTTTCACTAGAACATTCCGAGGTGGGTACTCTTGTCCCCCGTCTGTTCTAGGTGGGCTGACCGAAGGACAGAGACGCCGAGAGGCTCCGTGAAGGCCTCTCGTAGATACGTCTGTAGAGAGACAGTATGTGTGTATAAAGGTGTGCAGGAAGCCTTTGTAGAGTGCCGGCCTTGAGCTAAACTATGTTAGCGAGTCTCGTCGTTGGCTTCTGTCTCGATTCCTTTAGGAGAGGGCACCGTAAGTATTAAAAAAATCCTTGGTATTTTTGTAACAAGCCACCCAGAAGATGTTTCCCCTTTGAGATGGTAAATTCTCCTCTGCAGGCCAGGTGTCTGTGCTTCAGGCAGCCATGGTGACCTGGACCCCCGAGGCAGAGACGCACCCTTGGTGTCCCCTGTCCGCCATTTTCCAGGTGAGTAGGACACAGCGCACAGGGGAGACCTCGCTCTCTTAGGGGGCCCTTCAGAAGGGTCCAGGGGGCAGCTGCTCCCACTCCACCCAAATCTACATCCCTCAGGGCTGCAAATAACAGTGGCCTCAGGCCCTGTTGTTACCCACGGTGAAAGGACCCTGCTTTGGGATGCGAGATAGACTGGGCCCGGGGTCCAGGGTCCCACATCGCGTTGAATCCTGAACAACTGCACAAGGAGAGATTCTGTCCTTCAGAAAAGCCTGCACCTGGTGAATTTACATACTAATCTCCCAAGTATATAATACAGAGTCGTGCACACCTGTGTGCATGCACGCACACACAAAAACCCCAGTCTTTTTTTTTTTTTTTTTTTAATTTATTTGACAGAGAGAGAGATCATAAGTAGGGAGAGAGGGGGAAGCAGGCTCCCTGCTGAGCAGAGAGTGCGACATGGGGCTCGATCCCAGGACCCTGGGATCATGACCTGAGCCAAAGGCAGAGGCTTTAACCCACTGAGCCACCCAGGTGCCCCAAAACCCCAGTCTTTTTGAGTTTTCCAACAAAACACACACACACACGCACGCACACACACGCACGCATGCACGCCGGTCAGCTCTCCGGACACGGTAAGCGTCAGCGCTGCGGGCGAATCCCCCAGGAGCGCCATCGTGAAGGTGGCTGGGAGCTGACTCTGCCCCAGACAGTAGTGGGCTCAGCTCAGGAGTGCGGGCAGCGGATGGGGCCCCGGGGAAGTGCTTTCTCCACAAGCTCATCAGGTATTTGTGTGAGGGCATACGTATACACAGGTGAACGTGTGCAAGCGTGTGAGGGACAGCCTTTCGATGCCGTCCGAGATAACCCAGGTTGTCAGGGTGCTGACTGAGACCCCGGGGTGGAGATAGTGGTTCTAAGCCCATGGAATCATATCTGTGAATTAAAAAAAACAATTTTTTTTTAACATGGAGGAGGTCTTAGTGTGTAATTCGAATACTGTTTTAAGAGAAAAAAATATAGTTGGGGTCAGGCTGTGACTGCCTCCCAGGCATTGTCCACACCAAGCGTAATAGCCTCTGGGTGTACCTAGAGCGCGTGCATCGCAAGCTTTGGGCTCCTTTGCTCAGGTCCCCCCACAGGCACGCGGGTGGAGGAGGGGCCGGTGGCAGGCATTTGCGTCCACTGGTCAAGTGTTCTAACAAACCTGTTCACTTCGGCCATCACTTTAACTTGCTTTACATTTTATGTGAAATGTACAGGCTTCTTCTCTTCATTTCGGAGAGGAGTCTGGTTTGGGCGATCCTAGCGTACGCTACTGCTTCCATCTAGACTTGCATCCCTGTATTTGGACAGGGCAGGGACTCTGTTAGGATTCAGCAGTTTAGGAGAGAATTGTCAACCTCCTCGCCATGTGCCAGAATAAAACTAGTTAATTAATTTTTAAAATTAACACGGCCTTCCATATACTGTAAGGAGAGAACCAGAAGCCCAGGCTTGACCTCCCCCCCAACCCCCCAACCGTCATCGTCAGTAATGGGGCAGAATTTTTGGAAGAGGGCCTAGGCTTCAGCATGAGGCAGGTCTTCACGTGAACCCTTCTTCCTGTCGTCGCTAGACAGGACTTCGGGCAAATCATACGACCTGTGAGTCCTTCTTGCCTACTTTCATTAAATACTCTTCCAGGAACTTTGGGCGATAGAAGTTGGTGTGGGCCTGTGCGGTCCCATGCACGAGGAGTTTACAGAAAAGGGACCCCTGGATATACTTGAACTGGAGTAATTGATAACCTCGAAGACGACCTACATTGTGGAAAGAGTACTGGAGAACGGAAATCAGCCTTTGGCACTTGGGTAAGATTTCTTGTTTCTGAAGTTGAAAGCTAAAAGCCCTCGGTGGACCGGGAGAGAATACATACCCACTTTGGTGAGGAAGCCCCTTCTAGAAGGTTGAACTCGCCACTTGCTTGATGAGTGACTACGTCACAGGAGCTTACGGTTCTATCATGTAGACTCTCTTCTCTTATTTATGGTGCACAACAATGGAAGAGGTGGGTATTCTCTCGACCCTGAATTACGGAAGAGGAGACTGGGGTACAGAGCTCTGGTTTAGCTCGCCAGTGACGGCATCAGCCTTCACACCCCTTTTGTTTAGTCTTTATATATGTTACCAACGTGATAGGGGTAGTACGATAATTACAGGATGACGATGGTATTAAGAAACCTGAATGGGGTTGTGATTCAAGCCTCGTGGCAACATTAAATAATTCAGTGAAATAAGGCGCACCAGAGCCTGGGCTGGACCCTTGAACCATAGTCAGCCCTCGGGAAGGGGACATTCTAGCCCCCGTGCTCGTGGTCGTCATCTTCACCCACGCCTCCCCGCCCCCCAAAACTGCATCAATGACTTGCTCATATGGTTTGTCTGAAATGCACAGTTTTTGTGGCTGTTTTGGTGACATTTCCCTGCTGGGGAATCGGTCGCCTGAGTTGTGTTTCTTTCTTAAATTAAGTGTCTGGTTACTTCCCCAGACTTGTTTGGAAAGACGAATGCGTGCGGAAGGAATGTCCACCGAGCCCAGTGGCCCCCTGCCTCCTGCGGGAGGTGGCTGGGTCGGCCAGAGGGCACGGGCAGCCTCTCGCTCACCTCATCACCTGGGCAGCGCCCACCCCCCGGACCCCCAGCGGGCGCAACTGGGGCCACGCCTGTGCCCGCGGACTCTACTGTCCCAGGAAACGCACGGAAGTGAAAGGACTCAGAACACCAACTCGCAGGTACCTTTTCAGACTAAGCTTTTATTTTTTGATATTACAAACCAGTTTTTCTTTATTCACAAACCACTGTAAGTGATATAAACACTAATTTCTAAAGACAGATATACACATTTTCTGGGTTTGCAGATTGCGTGATGTGTGTGTTAAGAAGTCACTATATGCCACACATGATAGTAATCTTTTTTTTTTCCATAATTCATAATAGCAATAGTTATTTAGATAAATGAAAACATTCCAAATAAATACTGTTTAAAAAAATCCAAAATGTTCGTTTACATCTCTGACATACATTTTAAAATGACTTATTGGCATCTTGGCCGAGTGCCCGGACGAAAGGTTTTGGAACATCATGGGGCACTTGCTTGCTCTAAATGATTTTATTAAAACTACATACAGTCATGGGGGAAAGTACAGCTCATTGATGAAAACCAAAACTGCAAATTAATTTTACTTTAACCAACACAGTAAGAATTCTATGTTTGTGATTCCAAATACAATGCAAATTCCGGACTTTTGACATCAGAGGCCATCGGGAGAGCTTTTCATTCTCCCGAGCCCCCTGTCCCTTCCACTTCCCCCCTCCAGGGGCGGGGTGCCGGAGCATTTTAATCGAGTTAGAAACACATCGACCGACCGGGCACCCACGGTCCTAGCACTGTCCTCTAGGTGGGGGAATGAGAATGGCTCCTCGATGCTCTAAAAACACCCCCTCTCGCCACCCCCCCCCCCCACCCAAATCAGTCGGCTGAGAACATCTGACATGCTTGCTTCTGGCTGCTACGCAGTTCCCCCCCAACCTCGCTCCGCTCCAGATACGCGAGCATCTGTCTTAGATAGCGAAGCTACAGAAACTTTGTTTTCGAATCTTGTGAAACTTTATTGATGGTTTAATATCCAACCGATCTTACTGCATGCACATAGGATGACAAGAGAAAGCTGGATCACAAACACTTTTTTTTTTTTTTTAAGTTTTGTTTGGTTTTGTTTGAAAGCAGAGTTGTTAAAGCGGGTCGGCAGGTTCACAGCCGTGAGTGGATAATTGACTGAAGGGCGCGCCATAGGGCCTACGCTGTACACAAGGAGATCGACCTATGGCAGCGGAACTACTGGAGGCGGCTGGCCGCTGTGTTTCTTTTTATTTAAATACAAAAACAGGAAGACCCGTGACAGATACCCCAACTTAAGTTAACTTGTAAACAGGACAACATGGAAAGAGTTCAAACAGAAGTAGTACAAACTGCAATTTTTCGGCTGTGTCGCTCTGGCCTTGCTTGCGGGAGGCGAGCGGAGCTTTGTTCTTCTGGGGGGTGAAGAGGGCGGAACCTACTTTTTTTGCTTCCTTCTGACAAGTGTCCTGGGCCTTGGAGACAGAACTATGGATACTGGTTTGAGAGAATCCTTGGGGACCAGGAAGAGGAGGAGGGCAGGCTCTCACGGACAGAAAAATTGCAGATTGTTCACACAACACAGTCATGTTTCAAAAAGTCCCAAGCTGATGAAAATACCATGATGATCTCTACTCAATGATTGCAATACTTGTAAAATGCTTCTATAAATCCGAATATGATTATCATGGAATTCCATAAAAATTATACATCTGTCTCTAACAATTGCTCTACTAGGCTAAAACTAAAGCTTCATAGACTGTTTCTAGAACTTAACAACTCCACTGCACAGATGTAAATTTTATACATTTTTTTTTTTTAACTGGTACAAAGAATTTAAGTTTTTATTACTTTCTTTTTTTGGAAAAAAAGAAAAAAATAGAAACAGTGCTTTTTTATCACCTTTTTATTAATGTTATTTTTTTTCCCTCCCATAATATAAAAGTCAGCAATGATATCAATAATTTATTATACTGGAAGAAATATAAAAAGAATGCTTGTTGATGGCCTGACTAGCCGTTTTTGCCTAACTAACTAGCGGCTGGTTGAGAAGCTGAACGCTGCCAAGTGGAATGGTTTAAAGGGTGGGTTTGCACAGCTTCATTCAACGTCAACTTGGATGCACAAAGTGCTCGGAGAAGCGCTCCCTTAACATAACCTTTGGCTTGAACTCAATGAGTAACTCAGAATCGCTGACATGAGATTGGTGGTGCAGTGGGTCGTTTGGATTCGTCAGTTACTATTCTGTGTTTCCTTTTAGCCCAAATCCCGGTCCCCATCCCCTAAGATCCTCCCCCCCCACCCTTCCCCGCTCGTAAAGTAAAATAAAGCAGATGCAGAAAAAAATGACTATTGTAGTCACTTACACTCTTCCCAGACAGCTGATAACCCCAGTAGCTTAAGATTCAGCATATAGAATTCATTTACATGATATAGCACTCTGGATATGGCCCTAAACCAGTGTTGATTCATAGCTAGTGTCTCTCTAGTTCAACCACAAAAACTCCTACAGCCAGCAACCAAACTACGGAACCTTCAGAAATTAAAGACCCACAATATTAAAATACACAGAACAAAATATCTGAGGTATAAGATAAAAAATGTAATTTTTTTCCTTTTTTTTTTTTTTTTTAATTTTTAGAGCTGCTAAAATGATGTACTACTGCGTGTATTGCAATACCCAGGCCTCGGAAAGCTTCCTCTCTCCCCACATTGGAAGGTTTTAATGGTTTTGTCATTTAGTATGGAGCAAAACGGTTGTATCCCCCTCGGTATATACTAGCCTGCAATGAAGAAAGAACGAGACCCACATCATCAGCATGGCTCCTAGTCTTGGCATCAGTCAAGGGTGCAAAAGCATTCTGAAACAAAGCAATTTGAGGGGTGTGTTTTTTACATTTTCCTTTTGCAACACGTGGATCATCAAAAAAGACTAATGTGAAAAATAGACACTCAAAAGCAACCGAAATGGAGGCACCCCCTACCCATCCCAGGTCATTCTCGGAGAGCTAGCGCCAGGGCCGGTCCTGACCTCCCCCAGCGTCTCTCTGTAAAGAAGATCCCTGCAAGACCACGTTCCGTCGGTCAGTCCCGCTGGAGAGGAGGACTCTGACACAGGCTGGTCGACGGAAGGATGTGCCCTGACTCGTTTTATTGACTTGTTTGATTTACTAATGCGACATTCTTTCAGCAAGAGCTCAGTCTACACTCGAGAGGCCGAACGTAGACGGCGGATGGGATGCAGCGACTCAACTCTCCTTTCCAACACATTCCTCAAGCGGGCTAGGTGTTGAGGCAAAGCCAGGAGGAAAATTTAAATCGACTGCTTACTTGACTTGGCTCAACACCCTGGATGGGATTTACTCCTGAGAGGGGAGTTTACAGATGAATTGCTTGATGTAATCGAGCTTGTGCAAAATAATACGTTTCTAAATCATGGCTGAACTTCTGTGACCAAGCTCCAGTGACTTGTCTGGTCAGGGCTCTAGATGGCTATGAGGTGGCACTTAACTATTTCCTCTTTTTCTAAAAGTACGGCCGATTCAAATGAATGCCTATGGGGATTTGTTTTTACGATAAGGACTGATATTCTTGATCCCGAGCAGAAAACTGCATGCCAAAAGCTCTTTAATGATTGCGTACGCTCTCACGCGATGGGCACGTCTTGCTGGACTCAAGAGTTCTAGTGCATAGAAGTCGGAGCGGGTACAAGCAGGTAGACCCCACCCTCACCTCCCATTTTTACCCTCCCCCACCCTTCCCCAAATAAAGCCCCAGATCCCCCCCCAAAAAAACAAACAAAAGACAACTCCCACACCCAGCTGATTCCTTCTAATTCCTTATGTACTAGGCACACACACAAAGTGTGCCCCTCTCTCTATTTTCTTTCCTGGGCGACTATGACTTTAAACATGAATTGTAATAGGGGAGGAGAGGCAGTCAGATTCTCAGCTGCCTGACAGCAGAGGCCTGGAAGTGTGCAGCTTAGCTCCTCTGAAGTCTGTGCTGGGGCTGGAACCTTGGGGCTATGTGAATGAGCAGCAAGGGAGGGAAAAAAAAAAGAAAAAAAAAAGTTCTGCATTGACACTGCATTCTGTTAGTGATGGATTTAATTATCAAAATGACTAATTATTCCATTAAGGTAAGTGCTCTGCTAGGTGAGACTTGCAAAATTAGAAATATAATAACTTACATGCACTACATTGCCAAGAAATTAAGACATTTATCAAGTTTACTGGGAGGATTAATGTGGCATTTTAGCTGCTGTTAGCACAAGAGACAAATTCAATTAAGGGACAGTGAGAGGACGTCAACCCATACTAAGGTCCCAGCTGGGGGAAGGGAAGGGAAGCAGGAAGAAGTGAGGAAGAGGAGGGATCGGTACTCACCATGGCACCAACGCTGTAGGCGGGGGCTGGAGCAAGTGTGTGGTGGTAAGGGTCGGCAGCATACACTCGTCCGTAACTGAAAGGAAAACACGGGTGACGATTAACCCATAACGTGCGATCACAACCATAAAATACAAGAACACCAAGACAGTGCAGAGGGGACCCTATTTGGCTTCAGAGGTTGGGAACGTGTTCCCATCCACTATATAACACGAGAGAAGGCCAGCTGTGTCCCAATACTTTCCTCCAACCCCTTAACGTTGTCGGCAAGATGATAATACATTTTCTTCTCTCTCGTAGAACCCTTCCTACGCTGCTTGAGGAGCTCCCACGGAGACTGAGGTAGGCAGAAGAAACCACCTGAAAAGGTGGTTTGAAGAAGGCCCGTACCCACAAAGAACATGTCTCTTATTCTCAAGAGATAGTGTTTTTTCTCCTAATTTAGCTGTTACCAATCAAGCGAGACAAGGTAGCTCACAAAGGGCAAAGCGGCCTAGTCTGCAGGTGGGGTCCAACATCTCAGAAGAGAACAGATGCACCTGGACAGGAGGACCCTTGAAGGCTTGGTAGGACCTTTCCCCCACATCCCCACTCAAGAATTAGGGATCCTATCACCCTAGAACTTGTACCTCCTCAATCAGTGGTCGGGTTCTGAGAAGGGACCCATTTCATACCCCATTTCTTGAGGATAAGATCTCGTCTTTGAGCTTTTCTATGCCTTTCTCCCATCCCTTTTGGTACAGGCTTTGGAATAAAAAGGAAGAGGAGATAGATGCCTACTAAATGTCTGGGACTGAACGCACGAAATCAGCAATTAAGGGTCAGAGAGTTTAAGTTGTTCAGGGTCCGAGGCGATCCTTGGATCCCTCCAGGCAAGCCGTGCGCTCTGTCCGTGGTGCCCAGCACCCTTACTTGAACCACCTACCAGCTACCTTCTTGGAGACGTGTGAACATCGCTCTTGCTAACGATCAAAGCTGAGGTTAAGCTCGGTTAGGCTGCCGGGAAGCGGAGTCTGAAAGGGAGACTGTTACGCGCAGGCTTCGTGCAGGAGTGCTTTCAAAAGGACGCCAGCCAGGCAGGCGGGTTGGAGAATGAGAAAGAAGGATACGGTCTGAGCTGGAGACTTCTGCCCGATCCTGTGAGCTGCACCCCAGAGTTGACCACCCCTGGAGACAGGTATGTTGGTCTTTGAATGCCTATGGAAGTTCACAATGAGTTGGGGGCTTCTGTAAGCACCCCACGGTAACTTCTGGGTTCAGATGACTCTCTCCGGCAGCGGGTAGCCCTCTGAAGGAGGGAGCAGCTATGCATCGTTAGCAACCCACGCTCACAGCAGCTGGGGCGTGCGTGCACCAGCCACTATGTGAGATGTAGTACATTATCGATGGCCTGTGACTCTTGGACTTTGCTTTAGGGAACGGAGGAACAAGGCAGGAAGAGAGGGTTTGTCGGCACGATCAACCTTTAGCTCACCTCCTCTCTCTTAAAGTCTCACTTGTGTGTATTTCTATCCCTTTCCTGTCTTTCCCCCATTTTGCTTCCCATCTTCTCTTTCACAGTTGGAGGGTAAGAATGTACTCGATGGGTCTCACGAGGTTGCTTATACCATGGAGTCTGGATATTGGGAGGAACCCTGGGTGAGACCCATTTTTAACTCTCAGGGTTGGAGTCAGACCCCAAAGGGAAAAGAAATTTTGGATCATACTGAGTTCTCATTGGCCGTGTCCTATTCTTAAAGCCTGCTTGTGTGTTTCAAAGGGCTCTGAGCTCAGAGAGCCTAGACGAGGCTTCCTGATCCTCTACAGTAGGGGCACAAATGGATGATTCTTTTCTGGGGTGACCCTCTAAGGCAAACTAAGGAAGAAGCATCCCCTCTTGCTTTTCATTCTTTGGGATGCCCTTGATCAATTTGGCTCAGTCAGATGGCTTTCAGTTGACAACATTCTCTCTGAGAGGAAGAGCAGCTCTAAGTCCAAGACGGAGGGTGTGTTAAAACAAGGAGGATAAATTTTTTTAGAAATCCTATATTCACAGAGGTCACGAAAGTTGGGCCTCTGCCCACATAACTAGGAGTAGATGTGAAGAGGGGTAAAAGGACATGATCTAGGAGTTTGGTGCTGATTTTCATTTTCTAAGAAAATAGTCTGTCATCCGTCTAGAGAAAAAAAGAAACCACTAATAGGATTATTTTAATGCACTTTGACCTAGCAAAGCTGGTCTTATGAACAGGACATGAAACGCAAAGATAAACTGAAAATCCCAGGGAGTTTAGTAAATGATGCCAGAGCATCCCTTTGATGGGATTCCTTCAAAATGAGTATGAAAATGCCCATTTTGAGAATTTTTTTTTTTTTTTTTAGAATTTGGGGGAATGGTTTTACTGTGGCAAAAATTTCCTCTTTCGAGGAGATAACATATTGGTAGTCTGAGCATATTCAATGAGGATGTAGCTCCCAGCTCTTCCCTCCACATATTTTAATGGTGAATTATTTGCCTGTAACACTGGACAGAGCTTCAGCCTTCGTGGAAAACCCAAGGTAACAATTTGGCAGTATTCTTTTCCAAGGCAGAAGAAAAACACAGCAGCACTGAACTATTCCTCGTAAATGAGCAGGCTCCTTTTCTCCTCGGGGTGACCTCTACCTTCAGAATCCGATGGTTTTATTATGATTAATAAATTTCATTTCCACAGAGGAAAAGGGACCATGTCAGCTCAAACTGAAAGCAAGGAGGCTTCTTTTCAAATGCTAATTTCTAAACACGCCCTTGTGTGACACTACAACTTAGACACAAGGTTATTAGGGAAGACGTGGACTGGAGCGCTACTCTCGCCGCAGAAATGCCAGGCGTGGCCGTGACCTAATGTCCGCAGAGCTGGCTAAGCACAGCCCAGAGGAAAAATGGCAATTCCCAGGGACCTCGAGGGAAGGGTTGGGAAAATGTCCTACGGCCACCATGTTAAGAGTGACCTACACCTACACAACCGGCCTCCACTGGGCCAGAGGGATGAGTGGCGTGGACAGTGGTGCCACCCGGTCCTGATGTCCCCACGTCCCATCCAGCAGAAGTTACAGATGGAATCTTCCGTGTGTCTACCTTCGTCCATTCACGCTATCACCAGCCTCAGCCTCAGCCCCCAGGGTTGGATCAGAGGCAAACCCACTCCAGCCTGAAGTCTCTTCTCTTTGCTTCTACTTGGGCCTCTTCTCACCCCCAGCCACGTGGATCTGGAGCTAACAAATCTGCCCTCTAATCTCTCCATTCATCATCGATCTAGTTAAGTATGAATCTCATTTTATCACTTCCCTGCTTCAACTCCTTCAGTGGTTCTCCACTGATCCCAGAATAAACCCCAAACTTGCCTGTGTCGCCCCTGCCCCTCTTCCAACCCTCTTCTCCCCTCTGCCCCAGGCACACCGGCCGTAGTGCTACTCTGGGAACGCGTGCAAATTTATTTTCTCCTGTTTTGGCACTCGTCTGCCCTTCAGGTAATGTGCCAAGTCTCAACAGGTGTGTTTACTTACCTCTCTGCCTGATTTTTGGCCCCTCCCGCCCCTGCCAGGAATGTCCGCCCCCCGGAGGCTGGGCCACGTCTGTTTTGTTCGCCTTTTTATCTCCAGCGGCCACCAAAGCACTGGCCCCAGTGCAGGTGAACAAAGGGCCAAGCGGTTGTCGCTGTGTGAGTGAAGGCGGCGAGAGGAGGAGTAAGCAGGAGAGGACACGCGTGCACCCATCCTTAGGATTCTGTCAGCAGCCAAGATTCTTCCAGACAGGCCCGCTGTTCCCAGACACATTCACAACCCTTCAGGACACTCCAAAGGTAAGTTTCTGGGGACTCTGGGAATACAGTGTGTGTCATTTCACAGCACCCCTGAGAGTTCACAGAATATGGGCCAAGATGCCATCAAGTTCAACCAACCTCTTTAGGGAAAAGCCAACCAAACAACGAAGTAGAAGATAACACCTTTGCTGGTGACCTCACCACGGCTTGCGGCAATGTCATGACCCGCCTTTTTTTTTTTTTTTTTTTTAAAACCTTCACAAGAAGTGAAAACCCGGAGGCCACCCGTGGTGTGGGGAAAGCACAGGGCCTGGGGCCAGAAGATCCAAGTTCAAGTTCTGCCTTTGCAACATCCTTTCTCGAAGACTAGGTGAGTCACTCTCTCCAAGCCTCATTTTCCTATTCTCCTCAAGCGGTATTATTGGGCCTGAGCCCTGTCTAATTGATAAGGTGCACGGAACAAAACCAGGTGCATTTTAAAGCGGTCCACAGATAGGAGATGGCAACGCAGGGGATCTTACCCAGGACTGGCCAAGCCAGGCTCTCACTCTGGCCCAGACTTCTGGTCTATAGAGGCAAGGGAGAGATTCTCTTCTAACCTGATCGCACGGAGGTCTGGCAGTCAACTTACAGATAGCTTTGGACGTAAGCACTATCTACTTTATACTTAGAAGCACTGTATTTGAGCTTAAGGTTATGTTGGGACTAAAATGCATAACTATGCTGCCCGTTGAGTGGGAAATGAGAACCTGTGTTTGTTAAAGTGCTTTGTCAACTCTCCTGAGAGATGCCAATATTACTTCTTAGTACCATCTGAATTTGAAATAAGCTGAGTGCTAATGAAATACCATAGAGCTGTGTTGGGGCCCAGACCAGGATTCTAGCGCAGTAATTTTCTTATAGGGGTGTAGTAAGAACACTATCTTAATTAAGAGCCTTTATGCCCCCTCTGGCTTTGATATTCTTCCTGTAGCATCACTTTCCCACGCCTCCTGTCGCAAAGATAGCAGGAAGGGGAGTGAAAAACCCTCACCCCACAGATGAAGTTCCCACTGGCCCATAGATCTCTGCGACAGCCCGTCCGCGGCACGGAGGCCTGGAGACAGTGCCCCCAACACACCAAGTGTGGCGGAGTATGCATTCTGATTGCTGCGGTGTCTGCTGTTGTCAGGGGCCAGGCGTCCTCCTCATTCTATCTATCTAAGAGATAGTCCCAAAGACATTTGGGCAAGTGAATCCAAGCCGGTCACACGCATACGGCACATTCTAGAGGGGGTGCCACCACCCCATATCCCTGCAGTTCACACAGCCTGCTCTTTGGAGAGCCGTGGGTAAGCTGAGGGACATCCCCCTTCACTCTCCTGGAGGGTCCACTGAAGTCTGGATCCCAGGACAGCTGAGGCGCCCGGGGACAGGGGCTTCTCCTCCTACTGCAGCACTCCGGTTTCTTGAGCTTTTCCAAATGAAAAACCAAAGGACATTTTAAAGAAAGCCCTTTGGTTTTCACGGCCGCTGGTAGAATCTACTGAGAGGCTGTTGATTTTACCCCATCCAGAACCTCCAGAGCCAAAGCATCTGGAACACTGTTCCAGATCAGGCATGCTTTGCATTTGGGAAAATGCTCAGCTCTCAGCAATTCCCAGTGGCTGGAAAGGAGCTGCGGTTAATACCGGTCAGGAAGAGGAAGAAAAAGGTGAGGGTACGTGGGTTTTGGGGTCCCTTGGCTCTGCTCCAGCTCTTGCATTAGTCCCTGCCCTGATGAAACTCCAAATCAATCCTTTTTCAGAAATAGAGTGTAAGGGGTATTTAGACTTTCCTCCTGACCCATCTCCTACTCCTCCTAAGTAAAAAGTCAGCAGAACATAGTAAGACCCCACAGTCCTACTGAAAGAGGTCGACAACTTCTGCCGCACCCCTCATGGTTCTGGACTACAGCATCGGACGGGTCCACTTGGCTGTGGGGTTTCTGTGAGCTCAGGACAGAGACAAGACTCCTCACTTTGAAAGATAAAAGGCTGCATCCCAGGGTATGGGCGGCCACAGGCGGCCTTTCCGGTTCGTGGCTGGGAGAGCTCGAGCGGTCTCCGAGATGAACGGGCTCTCACTTCCCTGCGAACCAGCGTCCACCCGACAGCCCCGAAGGCTCAGGGTGCAAACCATCCTTTCTACAACCATAGGACACAACTTTCAGGCGCTGTAGTCTGCGTTAGATCGTGTGCATGGGTTGGAGAAGATCTTAGGATAGAAATGGTTAATAACAGCCAGGTTTGGGGGCACATCTTCCAGGGTCATTCCCAGCAAAGACAGTGAGTTCATCTCTGTCCACCCCCAAGAGACGCAGGACAACGGGGGGCCGATCAGTCTGTTTCCTTTCCACAGGAAGAAATAGGAGGATTCCCAGGGCCTCAGGACCCACATCCTGGCTTGCCACAATAGGGGAACATCTTGGAAATAGTAGGACGGGAACAACTCGGATGTATTGGGAAAGAATTCACAGAAAGAGAAGAGTTCGAAGGGGTTGTTCTTGTTCACTTTCCGATGGAGAGAGTACTGCGGTCAGAGGCTCAGGGAACATATTGTCTACGGAGACACTCCTCTCCGGTTACTCGAGCCTCTCCTAGGTTTAGTCTAGAGTGTGACGTCGGGAGGGGGTGGGGGGGAACGACCACGCTTTATTCTGAAAGCTTCTCAAGGTACATGGAAGAGGAACGCAACCAATCCCAAACTAAAAACATCTATAAAACCACTCCAAATGTAGCAAACTTTCCCCAAAGGAACACCGTGAGGTCATCTCAGCCCGACTCTGACATTTCTGAATGCTACTGTTGCTCACCTCCTTAGCCGAGATTTGAAACCAGGACCTTCCCCAATCACTTAATACATGTTTCAGCCTCATGTTTTCTTCGCTCAGAACCGGGGCGGAAAGCATCTTCTGGACTCGAGGTTGTAACTGGGAAGCCGAAGAACTTGCCCATCCAAACCGTCACACCTCTGAACTGTGTAAGGTCACGTGTGACACATGTAGCGTCTATGGGAAGCAGACCAGACCGCCCGGGGCAGATCCGATGGCATCCGCCATTCTGTACCCTCTCCGTGCAGTTCAGAGCCTTTTCCGGCTCTGAATCCCTCACGGAACGGGTCCAAGAGAAAACCTCGATTCCGGACTCATCCGAGTAGCAGCTACTGCCCGGGAGCTGCCAAGACACAGGGAGTCCTGCTCTGGGCCACGTTCCTTCCCCCCGGAATGCCGCCTCCAATGAAAGACCCCTCCACAGCCGTGCTCTCTTGCATGGCAAGCCCAAGGCCCTCCTCCTCTTAAAAAGGCTGTTTCACCTTCTCGGTGTCCTGACAACTGCTCTACCAAAATCAAAATCAATCACTGAGAAATCCCCATCATGCTTTCAAATCAACGTAGCCGCCAACTAGGGTTCAGTCTACTGGGGGAACCCCAGAGAGTAATCTCAGCAAGTTTATCTCCTGTTTGAGCCACTTCCTCCGTCTGTGAATGGAGGTAACGGTGCAGACTGGATGACGCCTTCTATCCCAGGTGGGGTCACGACGCTAAAGACCGTGGAGTACATCTGTCAGAACTGCCCCTGGGGTAAGCAGCTGAGCCTTCTGTGAGCAAATCACAGATTCTGAGAGCTTAACGAGCAGGCGCCCAACCCACGCTAACTACATCCTCACTTGGACGCAAAATTACAATCAATCATGATACACTCCCCAAATCCAGATTATCTGGCCCAGTATTGTAATGACAGGGGAGGATCCTTCGCCTCTTAAGACACCAGTTCTTGGGGCACACAAACCCTTTCAATACTCGTTTGAGCAAAACAGATGAAAATCTGACTCTGGAATGATCCTGTCCAATAAGAAAATAATGGGCCCAAGATGAGCCACATTTAAAAAGTGAAAAGAGGGGCAATTCATTTTTATATATTTAATCCAACATATTAAAGTATTCCAAAATGTAATCAAAGATTATTAATATTTTACATGATTTTTGTACTAAGGTTTCAAAATCTGGTATGTATTTTCTACTTACAGCTCGTCTCAATTTGGACCAGCCACATTTCAAGGACCCTGTAGCCAAATGTGGTTATTGGCCACCATACTGGAAAGGACAACTGTAGGAAAACGTATCCCGTGTTCTCCTTACAACTGAAAGGAGCAGGGTTCCTAAACAATTAGGAATTACCTGGGAGAACTTGTAAGGATGCAGATTTTCAGGCTCCGTCTCCAGACCTAGAAATCAGAATTCCTGGGGGAGGGACACAGCAAGAGGAAATGGACGCTGCACTTTTAAGAACTGCTGTTCTACTTTTATTCAAATTCTGTGCTGATGCAGCACTCCCTCCCTCAGGCTAATTCACAGCTATCTGGCTGTCTCTATACAGTCTCCCTATCGCCTGTAACACGCTTTGAACTCTACCTGGTGCACAGCAAGCTCTCAATAAATGTAACGTTTTTTACTAAGTCCCTTTGTTTATACGTTCCCTGAACACCCTGCTCTCTATTATAATACACATCACATTTTATTGGAAACAGACCAATTAACCACAAATCAATTTGCTGCACGACGACTTTGCTGAATAATCAAATAACCAAAATGTAAGGAAAACAATTAGATGAAGTTTGCTGAAGGCTCAATTAGGGGAATGGCCTATTTCGAAACTTCTCAACAATGTCTGAGGCTGCGTGGGTATGTGAGGTGTGCGCACCTACCTGTGCAGGTTGGACGGGGATAGAAGGATGGAAGAGGGTGATGACATCTCATGTGGCCACGACCTTGCTTCTGATGATTACTTCATCAAGTATACAGCAGCCCCTTCACAGGGGCGTTCTGATGGCTTTGGCCATCCATTTGGCCAAGGCTTTTTCACAGACCCCCACTCTCACCTAGTGTCCGGTACCACTAACGGACTGGGAGCGCGTCCCCACGTTGGTTTCCCATGCCGCCAAGATGACGCCTGGCCCAGTGGAGGAGGCCAGACTTGCCGCCCGACACCCAGCCTCCACCGGTACCCCATAACCACGCAGGCTTGCGCACACACCCTCTCGGGCATGGGGCAGCTGGAATTCAGCAGCCAAAACCACCCGTTCAAAGTTTCTGGTAGTTTTTAGGGGATGAACTGTCCTGTTAGTTGATTCTTAGCCACTGATATTCAGCAAAAGGAGGATTTTTACAGAACTGACCCAGAGCACACAAATGCTTATTTAACCCCATCTCCTGGATTGCGCGGACTGCTCCCCAGCAAGGCGGCTGCTCCCTTCAGCACCCTGTCCCTGCGCCTAGACTGGGTCCCAGCACGTCAGAGTACTTAACCACACCTGCTGCACGAAGGGGATGCACCAAGTCAGATAAACACCCAGTGCAGCGGCCATCTGGGGAGCCGCTGAGTTCCCTTAGGGCCCCCAACATGTTAACTACGCTTCCCAACTCACAAACACTAGCTTTTCAGGAGCGAGATAGCACAAGGGAGCAGGGGGAATTCCATCTGGAGGCAAAGGTCAATGTTCCAAGGTCAAAATACAAGGAGCACATGGGGGCAGTGGGGTCTAGTGGAAAGCACTTTGCCCACTGGGGCTTGGGGAGAGTTACCCAAGTTCTTTGGACCTGAGCAATTTTTTTTAACCTCCATGACAAGAAGGGTAACACCTACCTCACCAAGCTGATGTGAGAAATCATATGTGCGCACACACACACACACACACACACACACAGGCAGGTACCATGTATACATACAATTTATCGTGCTAACTCCTACACAGCATTTGCTCAAAGATGACAGGAAGTTATCATCACACCCTGGAGAATTCAGCGAAGCCTGTCTGAGGGACAAGGACTGAGGGACGGCAGGCAGGGTCCCTCTTCGTGGCGACTAGAAGCCTTAGCACTCCGTGGAAATAACGCACCCTTGGAGCAAGAGGGAGAGCGTGGACTGAACTCTTCCGCTTCTAATCTGCCGGTCTGTCCTGCCTGTTCTACATTCAAACCACAGCCCGAAGCCAACCACTGTTTGGCTCTTCTACCACCATGGTCCCAACCCGCCCCCCCGCCCCCACTGCTGCAAGAAGACTCCCAACTAGCGCGCTTTCTCCTACTCTTGCCCCTTGGCGATCTGTTCTCCACTGCGCCGTCTAACTCATCATTAAAATGGTAGGGCAGACCACAGCGGACCCTCTAAGGCCTTCCTACCACACTTAAATCTCGAGTGGTTTCGAGTTCTCCAAGCCCTAATTTGTTCTTAGCCCTAGAGGTCTTCCTGATCGGATCTCCAGAACTCTTCCTCGTATCCAGGGGCTGCTGAGTCTGGCTGGCCACCCCAGGCCTCAACCCCATGGCATTCGCACTTGCTGCTCATTCAGCCTGAGACGCTTACGATGCTACCGTGACGTACCTGGATGGCGCCCTCACTTGATTCAGGTCCCTGCTCAAACGTCACCCCTCCGAGAGGTCCTCTCTGCCCCGTGAACCTAAAGTAACACTGCATCCGAATTTCCATCGGGCCCTTGGCTCTTGATTCAAGTGTACCGCATGCCTTTGTACCTCCATGTCGGGCGTCTGGGGTCGGCTAGAAGGGAGGCTCTTTGAAGGAAGGGCTTCTCCTGGCTTATTTGAGGCCGTGTCCTCACATACACAGTGGTGACTCACTACATATTAATGAATTGACCTCAATTCCCAGTTGTTCTGCCAAACGAACGAACGTGCTCTGCGACCTTCATTGGAGTATAAGACCCATATTCTCCTTCTAATACAATCATAGCCAGTCCCGGAGAAGCTCCAGTGAGTCCCAATGGCAGGGAGCCCTCGAGTCTAAGAAGGGAAAATCGTCTTGTCCCTTGTCCCTGCCGTCTCTTGCGGGACCCAACTCATGACAGGTTCTTGATGTTACAGAACGAGAAGCTGAGTGTTGGACACACGCACGCTGGGGGTTCAGGGCTGCTGTCAAAAGGCCAGCTGCCAGAGTCACCCCCATTGAGTAGCTTGCCTCCAGGAGCAACCAAGCCCACGCCACAACCAAACAACGAGCACCACTGCCAGAGACACTGAATAAGCAAACGAGCACGGTCTCACAAACTGCACACCTGAGCAAGAAAAGTTTCTTCTAACGTGGCTAGCAAAAACAGAAGCGACACGTTGGCATCCCCTCCAAAAGACCCGAGTAAGAATTGTCATTTTCCCTTTGGGGACAGGAAGAAGACCCTTTCGGTGCCGCAGATCCTATGGTCTGATGATCTTCCTCTCACCATCTTTCCCCCCGAGCCACCGAAAGAACTGGCCAGCTCTGCCCGACACGCAGCTGTGTAAGAATAACACGTCTCTATAAGAATTGAAGTTATTAAATCCAAACTGCGATTTTAGGTGTCTTGCTGATTTCTTTCTTCACTTAGAAAACACTGCAATCCCGGAGATAGCAGGATTCAGGAGACCTGCCCTAAGGAGTGTCGTTCTGCACGCGGGGGTGGTTTTGTTAGAATGGGGGCGCCCTGGGTTCTCCCGGCACAGGGGAGACGAGGCGCTCAGAGAGTCCGTTGAAACCATGAATCCCAACCTCTGTTGACCGACCAGTTCTGATTTTCCATATTCACTCTGTGAGGAGGGAGGACTGGCTGGGACATAATCTGACATTTGACTGATAACGGGCATTTCCTTTTTCATGCTTGGTTCAAAATTCAGAGTTCAAATTGAACCTTATGAAGCATACAACATACATTAATATGGCCATCAAAGCAACAGGGATATCTCTCTCAATATGAAATGTGATCAATAGCAACTCATTAAGAATCTACTGAGCACGTCCTATTTCCGATAAGGTAGGTGAAAACACTCGCTCTACCCAGGCCAGCTTTCAGTATCTGTGGCCTCTTTCAGGAAGAGTGTGTGTGGACCACTTGCTTACAAGGCAAAGTCTGTTAAGTCACAGGATGAAATCAACGTCTGCCTCTTAAAGCTGCAGCTTTGCAGTGTTTGATCTATGATATCAAAATATAACCTAGGATACACCGGGGCGTACATACATTTTACACAGGAGAGGTGCAGGCGGCAGAAGTCAGCATATCCACAGCTGGCATCCAAGAACACTTTCAACCAACATCCCTCCCCAGCGCAGTTACCCCTCCAGAAGCATGCTCCCTTCCCAAGGTCCTGAAGATGACAAATGTCGCTGGCATTCCACGAACACTCCCCACCGCCCCAGCTACACAACTATCCGTCCTCTACTGATACGTAGTAGTGAAGAGTTAGGGATGTCACCGGCTCTCACAGGGAGAAACAGATGTTCCAGGCCAGGGGCTGAGGGAGGAAAATAGGGGAGCCCTTATCCAAGGGGTTTTACAGAAATGGAGTACACTATCGCTTTAAAATACGAGCATGCATACCTCCTGAACTCCCGAGGTAAGACTTTCAGTCATTAAAATACAGAGACTGAGTTTATCAATGCAACTTTCACACCGGACAGGCCTGGCAACATGTTCCTAGTTCCTCCTCACCAAAAACTGCAAGTAGGGAGTGCAGCGTTAGCAAACGAGCCTTCATTTATGGCTCCACTGATACAACGTGATTGGTAGCAGATGAAGTTCTAGCTGCATGGCTCTGTGGCGTGTAAGGTTGTCAAGGTCAGGTCATACCCAACTACCTCTTCATGGGCTGTACCGTCCTCCCTTGTTGGCTAGAAGCAACGTACTGGTAAGATTCCCTAGTAATTGCTCTGGTCACAGTTTAGGCTTAAAAGCGACAAAACGAAACCAAACAAAAAAACCCAAACCCAAAATCAAAACCAAAGCAAAACAAAACCCAAAACCCCGAATCTGGTAAGCACTCACCTATCTTGACATTTAATCAAGTAATTCCATGCTAATGAAAGTCCAAGCATAACTGTTCTGAACCCCATCAAAGCAAAAGGACAGGCGTTATTTTGACGGACACATCATGCAACTTAGTAGTTTCCATTGGCCAATGCCCTGATTCCAAAAGCAGAACACTGTGTCTCTCTAAATCCTGCTACTTGTAATAGGTTTTAAAAGAAAGGAGACCGAGGATCTTTGATTAATTGAATGAAGATCCCCTTCTCACGAGACAGAGATAATTATAGTCCCCAATGCTTCTCTCTGTGTTTCTGGATTCAGTCTTTTATAACCAGTCATTCAATAAAAATCCCAAATGATTCACATATACATCTGTGTGAACCCAGACAAAAATATGTCAAAAAACATACAAGTCACACGTCTGTGTCCTTAATCTCCCCGTTCGGCATTTTAAGAGAACTGCTTATACCGTAAGATTGTACTGTGGCTTCATTCAACATAGTTGTACTTTTCTAGATCATGTATTATTAAAACTGGAAATAAAATACCCAAGTTAGCAAAACTCCTAGTATCTTTCAGACAGCGGAGCCCAAAGGCTTCAGCTATACTCCAAAGATATACGGACTTTGTTTTTGTTTTTTGTCTTTTTTTTTTTTAAACTCAACTTTCTAGAGTGACCAACTGCAGCATGTGAAGGAAAAAAAAAAAAAGAGAGAGAGAGAGAGAAAGAGAGAGACAGAGAGAGAGAGAGAATACTGAGCTTTGGATGGATGCATCAAGAAGTAGCAATGTTTGTTACCTGCAGAGGTGTTACAAGAAATTTCATCTGCTGCAACGAAGACGAACTGATTTCTGGAAGAGAAGATAAAATTCACAATACTGCTCGCTCAGGGGGAAATGTGCTCTCTGCCAACTGGGTGGATGTATTCAGATGCGGGGAGGGAGGGGTGCTTCTTTCGAATGGATGTTGCAAGGAAATGTGTCCATACATCTCGGACCTCGAGAGTTTAGAAAGATCATGAAACAGGCATGCGGGGGCCTTGCCAACGGAATCATGGTGATGTCAGAATGGGGGCCATGTACACACTGTTGCACCATCATATTAATACTGAGTGTTACACGAACTTCATGCCAGGGGATGTGCCTAGGTCTAGGGTCATTCCAATTGTGCTTGCATTTCTGCACTGAACAGAGACAACATTTAAAGAAAATACGGACTGTGTGTTGGGGAAACGGGATACTGGCTATGAAAATTGTAACATTCCAGACGTTATTATTGTAGTATAATATAAAAAAATTACTTTAAAGAAAAAGAAATGCTGTCATTTCAGAAGAGAATGTTATATGGTATCATGTTATGTATAATAATTTCCTCACCAAACTAGGCTGGCTGCATAAAGAAGGTAGGAGCACTCATCTATTGGAATGAATTCTGTCTTAACCAAATTATTTTTAATGATGCAGTATTTAAGAGAAAATTAAAATGGAAAATGCTATTTTACTTTGATTTAGTAAATCTGGATGGATGATAAAACTCTCTTAAGATGTTTCCAACTGTGGCATTTGCACAATGAAATGTGTTCTAATTCGGACGTACTGTTTATTTCTCCAGAAATAAGAACGTCTGTGGGAGGCAGATTATAAAAATGCCCCCAGTGAGATTGGCTAGGCTCTTAAATGCCTCAAAAGTGGCCGTATAGAGTCTTCTGATTATCATTTGTTAAATTTCACTCTGCATATGAATCATTAGGAAGATAAATGCATTTTTGGGGTCCTTAGTTTGGTCTTGTTCAAAGGTTTTAATACTTCCAAAAGTATCTAGCAATTGAGCACTTCTTAAAGACATCTTAAGAAAGTTTTACCATTGCAAGAGGTACACCCTGGAATATAAACAGAGCCACCATTGGAAAATTCACTGGAATTTACCATCCAGTTGAAAATTCTAGCCATTTCCACACCAGTGAAACCTAAACAAAATTACATATACCCTGAGAGTAGTATTTTGTATGTTTCTCTTCCACCTAACAAAAGTCAAAGCCAACTTCACTTTATCTCCTCTCTTAAAAGACTAAAAGTTAATGTCCCTGGATTGTTGCTGTCTTTTTGCTTGGATACAGACTTTTTGAGCCCCACCAATATCTGGCTTCAAATTCCTGAGGTCTGAGGAGCAGTATAATTCATATCCCTGAGAAGGAAGAATTTTGGGTTGAATATTTGTTTTGACTTTTTCCCCTTGACTTACTCAAGGGTAAGATATGGACACCTCAATCACACGTATGTGATTCTTGGGTGGGCCAAACACGCACCCGGCAGGATTTCTGTTCTATAGGGTGCCCACAAGAAGAACATTTACCATAACCAAGAGTGGCCACCTGGTTTATCCAGAGGGGCAGGCTCTTTGTTATAGCTATTCTCCCATTTATGGGGCAGGCCTCGTTAGTTGAGCGGTTCTATCCAGTTCAGAGCCTATAATCCTAGAAGACTCTACCACCTTGCATCCCACTTCTGCATTTTTCCCTAAGGAACTGTCCTGCCTGCTAGACATTAGGAAAACCATGAGAGGCAACCAACAGATATAAAACGATGATTGAATGAACATGGAAAACCTTTAAGAATGCAACCTACAAGCATGTTTATAAAGACACTAGACCTTTGTCTTTAATTGTACCAGAATTTTAGGAAATGTGATGGTTGTCCTTCGCAGCACTCTTCCTTGGGAGATGATACACTACCTCTGAAAAATAATCCTACCATTTCTCCATTCCCTTCTTATTCCTCTCTTTCTTAGGTAACCTATGTATTTTGAATTTTCTTACAGTATCTTTATGATTCCTGAGCAAATTTCTGGACAAAGGGAGTGACTCAAGGAGTCGGCTCAGAAGACAGCCAACTATCAAATCAAATCTATGTGAAAGCAGAAAGTTATCGCCAAGAGTGATATCGTAGGGGATAGGCCAAGGACTCTGCAGCAGGGCCAACCAGGAATTACTACAAAGTAATTGCCAAAAATAGTAGCCATTTGGACGTATCAATTCTATACAGATTTTTTTTTTCTTTTAATTCACCCAAAGAGTCCTACAACATCCAGGGAGATTTCCCTAACATTTCAGCAAACTGCCTTTCTGTGGGGTTCATTAATTCCATGGAGTCAACCTGTATGATCAGCCCCCTGCCCTGCCGCTTTAACCAACTGATTATGAGTACAATGAATAGGAAAGGCCTGCAAATAATAGCCTAGGGAGGGATGTCAGGCTAACGTGGCCCACATGGGAGGCCAACAGAAGAATCTGGGTAGAGTTAGAAGGGAGAGGTTTCATGGCGATGTCTCTGTCCGTTACGTTATGCCATTTTTATATATGGTCTGTTTCTCCCCACTTGACCTTTAAGACAAATGATCCACCTTAGCCCATACAGGGATCATATGTGACCCTCTCTGTGGAATCGTTTACCCCAAATGACCAGAGAGAGGTATGATCACAGAGATTAATGACGTAGCTGGGAAGTCAGCGGTCCCCAAGCAGGGTCAGGACACACGGAATGCCCACAGCAGTGTAGGCACACCCCAGACAGAGGGCTCACCTCGCAAGCCAGAGGGGAGGTTGGCACGGGGCCTGACCCCTTATGTCAGTCCCACTCTGCTCTGCACTCTCAACAAAGACACCCGAATTTAAACTTCAAAAGCAGGTGCGTTTGACTTCGAGCAAACTGGTTGTAGATGATAAAGCCTGGCCGAGTGGTTCTCAGCCATGGCTTCATTGGTAGAAACACTTGGTGACCTTCTAAAATTCCCAGTGACCAGGCTGCACCTAAGATCAGTTAACAGGGAATCTCTGTGAGTGGGTCTCAGGCATTAGCAATTTCTAAAGAGCTCCAGGGGACTCTGTCCAATCCAAGGTTGAGGGCCACTTGCCTAGCTGAATGGTTCTCCCAGGGCTGCTCCCTAGGCTTACAAGGAGAGGTTAAAATAGTGTGAATGTTGACACCCCTCTGTGCTCCTAGCCTAACTGGTGTGGGGCAAGCTATAGAAGGAGGTGGCTTAGGAGGGGCTCGGCACTGGATTCTTCCATCTGCCACAGCTGAGAAGCACTGGGTATGATACAAATGCCAAGTGGAAAGGGAGTTGAATTACTGAACCTCTTGAAGCTTTTGCTTCTTTTTTTTTTTTTTAAGATTTATTTATTTATTTATTAGAGAGAAAGAGACTGAGAATGAGAGGGGAGAAGGTCAGAGGGAGAAGCAGACTTCCCGCAGAGCCGGGAGTCCGATATGGGACTCGATCCCGGGACTCCGGGATCATGACCTGAGCCGAAGGCAGTCGCTTAACCAACTGAGCCACCCAGGCGCCCGAAGCTTTTGTTTTTTTTACAACTTCCATTTTGCCACCCACTATGCTAGTCTCTCAAGGAACCGAGCTGCGTGGCTGCTGAGGATGTAACCACAAAGACACCATGCATGGCTCAGGAGTGGCCTCTTCCACTTTCTGGAGGCCTTCTGAGAGAATGGACATGAAACCTCATTTTTGAAAGTGAAGCTAGTCTATGGCGGCCATGCTGTCATGCTCTCTGTGT
The DNA here is from genome assembly GCA_028533885.1 of Nasua narica. Taxonomy (NCBI): domain Eukaryota; kingdom Metazoa; phylum Chordata; class Mammalia; order Carnivora; family Procyonidae; genus Nasua; species Nasua narica. The sequence goes on along the minus strand of CM052805.1, from coordinate 5,806,108 downwards.
CTGCTTCCTCCCCTGTCCCCCTTCTTTAAGCGCCTCCCATGGAAAACTCAAGAGGATCTTTGCAGGGTCTTCCCACTTTCCTTTGGAGTCAATCTCTAATTCTCAAACCATTTTTTTCCACCTGAATTTGTTTTCTTTTTTTTGAGCCCTCCCTCTACTGCAGAATCTCTCAAACTTCCCTGAAGACAAGAATTAGCTAGAGTGCTTGTTAAACACCTATAGGTTTCTGGGTTTCAGCCCTGATTGCCCGAATCAGAACTTCCAGGAGGGAAGTTTGATCATCTGGACATTGGGCAAGAACCCAGGCCTGGTGACTGACCAGCTCTGGGGCCCCATTCACACGGTCCTAAGTGGCTGGTGCTCCTGAAGAGAATCATGGTCCCAGGTAATTCATACCATGGGGAAATATGGGAACATTGCTGAGAAATTTCCTGCAAGTTCATTCCCATTTTCATTTCAGTGCCTCAACTTTTCCTAGGAAGACTGTTTGACAGGGGGAGGCTTTGAGGGAGGAAGGAGGATTACAAATTTCAGAAAAATAATGAAATGGTTGATTACAGAGCACAAGGGAGAAGGCTACATTTGTCTTGAGACTTTGCAATGTTGATGTCAAAGGGCCACTGGCCTAATGTTGATGGGGATTGATCCGTGACAGGTGAAGGCCAAGCCTTGTATCTATGCCTGAAATAATTTAATCTTCCTGACCACCCCTCTTCCTATCTCAGTCTTTACAGACGAGGAAGCAGAGGAATAGCAGGTCAAGGAGCACATACAAGCTGGTAAGTGGGGGAGGTCAACCATGGCTGGGTTGGCTCTTTTCACTCGCTAAGACTGGGCTCAGGGGCGCCCATGCAGGGGTACTGAGTCAGCAGTGCAGGGTCACATCTCTACAGAGGGACTTCCTGATACTGTTCTGAACCTTCTATTGCTCCCAGAAAAAATAATACAGTATTTGGATTCCCCTTTGAGTAGGATGTTAATTGAGGCTTGAGAGAGATAATTATATCCTGCTTTAACAACTCGGGATGTGGAATGGCATGGGCCATGGTCTTTCTCTCTTTTCGTTCTATTACCAGACTTCATTATGTTTTACGACGGTTTTCATAGACCAACCATCTAGATTCTGAGTCTGACTCAGCGGGTGGTACATTTAAATTAGCCCTGTGACCTGCCATGCTACCCTTATATCCCACTTTTCTTCTTAGGCTAAATCTCATCTCTCTGCAATTTTCTTTCTTCTAAAAATTACTCACGGCTGAATTCTAAGAGGCAAATTAAAAGAGTAGCCAGTCAGTATTGCTGGAGGGAATGTGAGAAGCTGGATATCAAGAGAGTAAAACTTGTGGTACAGGCAGGGGCTGGGGGAGGACAGACAGGGAAAGTTCTCCCATCCGAGAGCACCAGTTTTAAGTTTGACTGTAAAATATTCTAGTGGCCCTCTTAACTCTCTTAGGTCACTATTGTTACACAAAACTCGGGGTGGTTATCACGCATGGCAAGTTTCTGTGTCCAATGCTATGAGTATTGAATCTAGCACACGCATGTGCACACACACACACACGGGCCGATATGTGATTAATACCCTCCAAAAGCGAGCTAGTAAGAAATCCCCAGAGCCTTAGAAATTGTTCTCCTGGTCTGGCAGGTGGTAGTCCAGATGCCCCAAGATGACAGTGGCACAAAATCAGATTAATCCTATCTGTAGGTTCTGGGGCACCTGTTGGTTAGAAGGCAGAGTTTCTCAACTCTGACTGCCTATTACAAATCAGCTACTATATAGGTATATACATACAAGTGAATATACATTTAGGTGAAATACTAATGACCAGGTCCAGTCTTTGAAGTCCGAATCTTCAAGAGTGATTCCCAGGCCCGGGTATTCCCAAAAAAACCACTTCGGTGATCCTGACGCGTCAGTCAGCACTGAGAACTCACGTGTGACTCCGTACTTCTTTGAACTCATGTGCCTACCACTGCAGGAAAGAGAGCTGTGTCCTCTGGTTTTTCAATTAAACTGCACTAGTGTTGACTGCCGCAGTTTTTAATTATTAATATTTTAATTTTTGAAAATTGTATAATTATATGTTATTTAATAGATTACATGTACTTATTAATTTTTTACAATTTACAACTGTGTGTACCAGGATGCTTCCCTTTAGACATGGGGGATTTAGGGCAGAAATGCACACTAATCAGGACTTCTCACGGTTCATGTAAAGAGGTTGCTGGAAGGGTCCTAGGGAATCTCACCATCAATGTTTTCTTAATAGTTAAAGGTACCATGCAGAAATAAGGTGTTTCTATTAAAAGCGTTCTTGCTGGCTTTACTACCTAGTTTACTGATCTTGTTCATTCAATCCTCAGATGGTGAGTGAGGGTCTGCTACCTGCCAGGCACCCACCCAGCTACGCCACAGGGATAGGACGTTGTGCTCCTGCCCTTTAAGTCACTGTGGAACATCGAGACTGGGCTGTCTGGAAGCTCATAACCTAATTTATATTTCAGTTTTCCCACCTAGAAAGCGGGACTGACTGACTCGGGATCAGTATTTTAATTCCCTCCCGCCTCCCTACTCAGTTTTAAAACTCGAGAATTATAAAAAGCCCGTTCAAATTTGTATTTCCCCCGGCCCTGTGGTTACTTCTATTTCTATTGTAGTTTTGAATTGTGTGTACTTTGAGAGGCTGTGGCAAACTGTAGGATGAGATGGGGTGTAAACAAAACAACCAGCAAGCAAATCAACTCTAGCATCCTCTGAAAGGGTCTCTCCTGATCCTTTTTATCTTACATCCTTTAACATATATGTAAAATCATTTCATTTAGCCTCAGTTGCTATTCCTAACATTGTGTATAAAAAAAAAATTAAGTTTAACTGGGAAAGGTGAGAAGTGGTCTGAATCTATCCCTGATTTGAATATTTGAATATTTCTATCCAAAATTTCTGCATTTCAGGAATTCAAATCCAAGTCCATCTCCACTCCGTGGAGACTCTGAGATCAGTCCACAGCTGTAATTTTCATTTTTCCTACCTTGAGCAGTCTCCAAAAAATCTACTACATTTTTTCCTCAGCTAAAAACAGAACTAATGGTGAATCTGGAAGCCCTGCCCTGGTGCCTTCCTGGGCCTCAGTTTCTTCATCTGGAAAATGGCAAAACATAGGACAAGGTCCCCAGATTTTTTTTTCTCTTTTTGTATTTTGATGAGAACATGAAAGTGAAAGGACTTTACCTGGGGGGAAATTGCCATTTATTTTTTCGGCTGTGAGTACTCATGAAGGATAGTCATTTTCTCTCCCCAGAGAGAGAAGGCATTTGTGTTTTTAAGTGCTGGACCTGCAGCACTTAAAAATCTGCAGCACTTGTTTTAGGCCAAGAGAGGGAGAGTCAAGAGCCTTTTTGAGGTCACAGGTCCTCTCAAAATGAGGCGGGGCCTCCTGGAAGATAAAATCCCACCTCAGCTTTGGTTAGGCAGGGCGAAGAGGGGCACAGAGGAGCCCCTCAGGAGAACGGGCTTCTGACGCAGTTAGCAATGGGTCTGGCCAGTTGTAGGAACAGCTACTTGTGATCTCTTTGGGGAAGTGGCTCTTGGGGGGAGGGGGGAAGGAATCCCTGGCTTATGGAGGTCCGTGGGGAAGGGGCGATGTGGGGAGCACAGGGTGTCCAGACTGAGGCTCTGAGGGTCACACTGAGAAGGTCTGTGCCCATCTATGAGTTATAGGCAAAACAAAGTTCACCTGATGGTGGAAAGGTCCAGAACCTTACAGATCCCCCGGGGATTTCGATAACCCACCACCACCCCAGGCACTGGACTTCTGGCCAGTGGCCTTGGGAAAAGAGCAACATAGGCAGATTTGGTTTGACATTTTGAAAAGTAATTCTCTGCAGAGCAACTGGTCGTACAGAAATCTACAGCAGTGGAGGCACAGGGGCTGGCTTTATGTGGGGAGCACTGGTCATTTTCCTAGGAGTATCCCTGAGCTCCTCCACAGACAGGAAGGAGCAGCCTGCACAGAAGGACAGGCTGTTTGACCTCATGATTCCCAGTTGCTTCTTCCTTCAGAATTTTTTTTCCTCAATTTTTCTTCCAGTTTTACTGAGGTAAGGTCCACAAGTAAAAACTGCATACAGTTGGGTTGCACAATGTGTTTTTCGGAGCTGTATGAAGTGATGACTTAATATGCATATATGCATATGTGAAATGGTCACCACAATCAAAGTAATTAACATATCCATCACTTCATACAGTTACCTTTCTTTATGGGTGGTGAGAACACTCAGGTTCTACTCTCAGCAAATTTCAAGCATCCCTATTTTTAAACTTGTAGAACAGAAGTCAACATTTAAAAACCAAACCAAAACACCCATCTATGGTAAAAAAAAAAAACAATAACAACAACAAAAGACCAAAAAAACCCACAAAAAAACAAAAAACCAAAAAAACAAACCCACAAATGATTCTAAGCCAGAAAACCTGCTTACACAGGAGCAAAACAGAATATGCCCATAGTTTAGTGATGCTGATAATAATAGTAACAGTAATGTTATCCTGAGTGTCATTTAGTGTCGGGTTACTCAAGGAGCTTTCCGCTCATGGCCACCATTAATTCTATGATGACCCAATGAGGCAGGCATCACTCATTGCCCCCACTTTAAAGATGAGGTGGTTGGGGATCAAACAGGTCAGTTAGCTTGCCTGTATTATCTCTGTAGTACATGATTTTGCCTAACTCAAAATCTCTGTGATCATATTCTACAGATGAACAGCAAGTTTTTTTGATGCATGCATCCAAGTAGGTAGAGTGATTATAAAAGACTTTGCCTCAAATCTGGACCAGAGCAATGACAGGCTGTGGGCAGCTGAGCGTGGCACAGGGCCCCAGAATGCGAGTGTTATGGGGGTCCTAGGGATCGCCTAGTCTAAACGTGACTCTCACTTTTTTTTTTTTTTTTAAGATTTTATTCATTTAAAGATTTATTCATTTATGTGAGAGAGAGATCACAAGTAGGCAGAGAGACAGGCGGGGTGGGGGTGGGGAAAGCAGGCTCCCTGCTGAGCAGAGAGCCCGATGCGGGGCTCGATCCCAGGACCCTGAGATCATGACCTGAGCCAAAGGCAGAGGCTTTAACCCACTGAGCCACCCAGGCGCCCCCACGTGACCCTCACTTTTAAGTGGACTTGATTTTATCTGCTTGCTCTTGCCTGTATATAGTCAGTGCTTTCAAATAATATCATATGCTCAAAAATATCTGTCAATCAACAGTTGAGTTAGAGAAACCATGAATTTCCACCACCTCCTTTAGTTTATGAAATAATGTTTGGTTTCTTTTCCTTCTGACTGTAATTGGTATTATGGTCTCCACTCAGCAGATGCAAAAACAGAGGCTCAGGACAGCTAAGACAAACCTGATGGGACTTTTCCAGAGTATGTTTCACATTTGTGTGAGTTTGACATGCAATCGATGAGAAAATACTAGCATGAAATCACTCTCATTACCCCTTGATCTTTGGGGGAAAGAAAATGATCGATGATGGCCCTAGATGAGTTGAGAGTTGAGGGGGACATTCCCATAGGATAGATTGCAAGGCGCCCCCCCAACCACTGAAGGTTCTTACTTTCTCACTGAGGAAGGGAAAGTAGAGAGATGACTAGAAACCACCAATTTGCTAAGACAAATTCTCCTACACTCTGCAAGGTTTGTGGCGTGCCAGCATCATTTACCGAATATCGGGGTAAGATTGAATCTCGCCTTCCATGGTGGTGCTTCTCAGAGGTCATACACACCGCCCAGGCTCTCGAAGGTGTAGATTCTGATACAACAGGACTGGGGTGGGCTTCAGATTCTGCACTGCTCATAAGCTCCCAGGGAGATCCACTCAGTGGATCTGGGAGCCGTGCTTTGTGGAGCAAATCTCTCAGGACCCTCACAACGAACCACCCGAATCTTGAAATTTCAGAACAGACGCAGGCAATCCCTCTTTCCCTGTCCTTTGTTTGTTCTAAGTTTGAGATGGAGAAATTGAAGAAAATAATACAAAGAATAGCAGAGAAATGGCCCATCAGTCTGGGAAAGCTGAGGGGCTGACAGGGTCCAGGACACGGGTTTCACATGCCCCCACGCCCGTCCCCTGAGCTCACAGTCCACTAGCTCAAAGTAGCGCGCACATCCTTTATGCAGAAATGGAGAGGAAAATAAGCTCCTCGTCTTTGAGTGCAGTCTCAAGTTTCAAATGACAAAAGTGGACCATGAACAGAGTCGGGGATTGAGGGGATGATCCAAGCATCCAACAATCATGGTCTTCTTTATAAAGGGATTCCATGCCTGTAAACGTAGTGGGAAGTGCTGATCCCAGTCATCGGATGGTTGGGTGTATTTTCATAATCTCAGGGCCAAAGCATTTCCATTTAAGTGACTGGGATAATTAAGGGAAAGGGGTGTTTGGCTTTGATTATGTCTCATCGCCCCACAATCTGTTGATCCATTTGAACACTCACACATCTTATCACGGCAAGAATAAACCCAGAACAATGACAAAGTTGATGAGTCAGTTACTCCTTACAGAGGTTCCCTCAAGCATTCGCCTCCAAACTACTGTGTCTCTAATTCCTGAGAGTGGTCTCTACTCTACATGGGTTCATGTGTGTGTGTGTGTGTGTGTGTGTGTGTGTGTGTGTGTGGTAATTAAATATGAAATACACTACAGTTTTGAGGAGAATTTAATTCCAGAGGAATCAATCACTGTGATTCATGCCAGGGAGAAAATCATGAGAAGTCATTTATTTCTGTCTAGTGACTGTCCACAGGCACATACCGCACACAGATACGGAAATAAAGTGGAGGCCACATTTAAATAGAAATCAATTCTACCGGGAAAGAATGTCAATGTCTCCTCACAGATACAGGGTCAGAACTTCTTTTGATAATTTAGAAGGAAATACTGGAAATTTTGAGTGAAAAGTTACCTCTCACCCCCAAAAATAGTGCAATGACTTAAAAAAAAAAAAGGCAAAGAAGGGGAGCATCATCAATATAGGTCATATCCATGCACTGAGATTGTATCGTGTGTCTATTCCCTTCTCCGTGACTGGGATGCTGCCTTCCACGAAAAGAGCTCTTGTATTTGCAGTGTGAATGTCTCTCCAGGGGTCTCCATCTGCGCCTTCTCATCGGAGGCTTCTGACCTGCCTCTAGAAAGTATCAGGCTTTCTCACCTGCCTCGAAACCTTCACAGCTGAAGGATCCTGATGGTGCTGCTACTTAAAGGATAGGTTTTATTTGCTTCTTTGTGGCCTATCAAGTCAATGATCTGCAACCCGAGAAGTGTGTAATTAGGCCATGACATGACCAAAGGACTTGTTACATCTTGTCTTGTCACTGGCAAAAGCGTCTACGCACATGGCTGTGACAGCTATGGTCTACTGGGTTTGGAATTTCCTTTAATGTCTCCCCAACTCCTTGTTGGTCCAGTCTGTTGACTATTACAGTCTTGGTTCCCTTTTTTAATGGCTTCAATTACATACATGTTCAGCCAATAGCACATAACAGTTGTTAAGAAGCCATTATAGATTATGGACCAAAGGCAATTAGTTCTTGAAACCAAAATTTGAGCACTTTTTCCTTTAATGTGTGTGGGTGCATGTCTGTCAATTAAAAATAAGAGAAATTCAGGAATTCTACCAATAACAGCCGTGTTTCTTTTCAGCATTGGGAGCTTTGTGTCCATAAATAAACACGAGTTTCAAAAATCATATTGATGTTGCCATCAAGGGCTGTAATATACATCCTCTCCTTCACGATTTCCGAACCATCTCAATGGTTACCAAATACAGTCACTGTCGATCTGCATAGCAGGTTGGCAGAAAATATAATTATCTTTAAGTAATTGTAATTTCTTTCTTTTTTTGATGAACATTGAATGGGAACTATTTGATCCATAAGGGGAAATAGATAAATTACTGGTGGGTCTGAGAGCAGGAAATTCGACTCTCTTTTTCATCACTAAGTCATGTCTTAGTTATGACTACTTGAGGCTGCAAACAGGCCTCGCCCTGACTTTGTTAACAATAGCAGAAGGAGGCAGAGACAGTGCAGGACCAGGAGCGATGGAAATTGGGTTCCAAGTGCCATCATCGGATGTCCCAGAGCACGTGGGTGAGTTCTGCTTCTGCTACCTGAGAAGCAGAAGCAGAACTACCTGAGTAGCAGAACACTCAGGTAGTTCTGCTTCTTTCTGGGACAGTCCACTTGAAGCCTGTTGTCCTGAACTCATCGTTAATAACAGGGCGTCCCTTCTCTGTCTCAAGTGTTGCATTCTGGAAAATCGTTCCTAGGGTCACCCTAAAGACACTGCTTATCTCATCTGGTTGTTCCAATGGACATGGTAACTGACACACAGATACGCTACCAAAAAAAATGGACTTCAAAATAGAAATCTACATGGTGAAAAGAAAAAAAAAAGTGTCAGGGAAGATACTATAGGACTGCTTGCTTCAAGGAAAGCTGACCTATCAAAATCGAAACATCAGAGAACTGATAAATTGACAGGCTTACATTGCCCCTCCCCCCAAGTACATTTGTTCCTGACAAACCTAAACAAAGCAAAACCAAACAAATTACTCCTGGAACTCACTGGATTCAGAAGAACTCAATTCACGTATACTACTACCTACTAAGTTTTAAAAGACTTGCCCACACCATACTCAGTTGCACAGATTGTGTCACTGTTCTTCCTAAACTCTTTGAGTGCCTCCAGAATCTGGTAAGGAAATAACAGATTCAAACCCCTGAATTTCAGAGATTCAGGTGGAAGTGACAAAACCTAGGGATTTTTGGTTTCCTCAATGCTCATTCTGGCCATCCTGATTCAAAGCTCTGAAGGGAAGACACAGAAATAAAAACAGAAACACTCTACGTAGTGCCCTTGACGTGCCAGATCTTTCATAGCCACTGTCTCAATACGTCCCAACGCCCTGTGAGGCGGGATCAACACACCCCTAAGAGACAATGTGATGGAGTGCAAGGAAATCACTTCTCAAGACTGCTCCAGTAAGACGCAACAGAGCCCCAAGATTAAGGGCACGGACTTCAGCTTTCAGGCTGAGCCGGAAAACTCGCTCGACTCTACCGAGCTCCCCTTCCCAGGCTGTAAAATGAAGGGGCAACATCCCCTGTGCCGTGCCAGGTGACCGCCTGACAGCTCGAAGCTCGACGGGACCCTGATGAGCGTAATTGTGCTGCCGCTGTCACAGACGATGATTTCACCCCAAGATTGCTCACCTCCTACATCAGACTTCAGGAAGGCTGAGTGAAATCATGTGACTACGCAGGCCCTCTATTTCCACCTAACGAACATGGGACAGGAGCACCGTCCTGTGTACTGCAAGTTTCACTGAAGAAATTTATTTTCATCGGGTGGGTGTGCCTTGTGATGGGAACCTCGCAGGCAACATAGGTCTCTTTCTAGTCACCCTAAAGCTGCCTGGGATAATTAGCTTCAGTCTCTCCTCCTGAGGGGACCCTGACTCACGGAAAAAAAAACCCCAAAATACAAAACTCCCAAATGAACCAATTAAGAAAGTGAACTTCAAACCAAAAAGAACAAGAATATAAATAAGAATATACTACATACTTATATATCTTATCTGTATATATGTATGTATGTGTATATATATATCCCCCCCTCCAACCTGGTGTTCTAATTTAAAAAGCTGGACGTATTTTTCTGGGCACTGGGGTATAAGATGTAAACAAAGGCATTAATGACTCATTTCTATTACAAGCTGACAGAGTGTCTTCTTAAATTGCAGAACCTGGGAGAACTCATCAGGGCATGTGAAAACAGCAGAAAAGATAAAGAGCTGAAATCAAGAACTTTACAAAGGCAGCGTCAACAAAGGTACAGAGAAGTAAGTGCAGTTTCCTGCTATGATTTGATTCAACAGGTGAGAATGTGAATCCAAACCAATCTCCTTCTGACCCTGGATCTTTGTCTCCGCTGGGAGATGCCAAGGGCCAGATACACTTCTGTCCCCGCTGAGCCTCCCTGAGCTGAGTCCTCAGTTCCTTCTTCATCAGAAGAAGGCCTCACCCTCAGTCTCGCTCAGGTTGATAATGTGCTCCCACTCTATTTTTCAACAGTGGATTTCTCAGAGACAGTAACTCAAAGTGTAAACGAAAGATAATAGGGAAGCTACTATAGATTTGCTAGGTTTTGTTTTGCCAACTAGGAACACTAGAACTAAAACTGAATGAAAAAAGAAAAAAACAAAACAGGGGCACCTGGGGGGTTCAGTCATTTAAGTGGCCAACCCTTGCTCTCAGCTCAGGTCTTGAGCTCTGGGTCTGGAGTCCGGCTCTGAGTCGGGCTCCATGCTGAGCACAGAGCCTACTTAAAAAAAGAAAAAAAAAAAAAAAGAGAGAGAAGAGAGAGAGAAATAAAACCTAGCCCTCCCCCAAAAGAACAAAGCTACCATTTGCTGTCATCATCATTTCCTAAAAGAAAATCTCTTTTCATGACATCTGATAAAAAAGTCTGGCTAAAAGTCTGATGGTTCCCAAGACCAGAGAGCTACAACACCTGCTTACATTATGTTGCCTGGTTCTTCTCCTATCCCAGCGACCCAGTACATAGGTCATCAGAGGGAGTCATCAGGTCTCGCACTGGCCTTGGGAGACAGTGCTTTATTTATTTACTTAAAAAAAATTTTTTTTAAAGATTTTACTTATTTATTTGACAGAGAGAGAGAGAGAGAGAGCGCGCGCACAAGTAGGCAGAGAGGCAGGCAGAGAGAGAGGGGAAAGCAGGCTCCCCGCTGAGCAGAGAGTCTGATGTAGGACCCCGAGATCATGATCTGAGCTGAAGGGAGAGGCTTTAACCCACTGAGCCACCTACGGGTCCCAGGAAATAGTGCTTTACACAAAGCCCCAGGATAAGATCTCTGAGATCTCTCCCAGCACACATCACAAAGAATGAGTGCAGGGGCTTGCTGCTGATTCTTAACCCCAAAGAGTTTCAACCTCTATTGAACCTGGTTCAGATAGCAGGGCTGGGGAAAACAATGACACTTCCCTCCTTTGTCTGCTTTGCATTGTCTAGCCTCATTAAGGGATCTGCATTATCCACAGAAGGAGCTTTCTGTATTCTATGCCAGGATGAAAAAAGCAAAATCTTTAAGTCCCTAAAGTATGACAATATATTTTAAATTAACCTTTCTACCAAAAAAAACCCCGAAAAATAAAAAACCAAAAAACAAACCCCAAAACCGAAACAAAAAACAAAAACCATAAAACAACCTTTTAAAAAAACCCCTCCAATGGTAAATTAAATGTTCCATTCAGGATGCTCATGTGCTTTATAAGCTGACAAGCCCTTAGTCTATATCATTTGATAGGGACTCCAAATAAAATGCTACATCACTTTAAATGTAATACTAGCCTTCTTTTAATGATGACATTTCTCTATTATTTAATCTGAATCCAGGAAGTAAAAAGTCTTAAAATAGATAGGGAGCACCTGCACTAAATGGAAATTAATGCAAATTCTTTTACTTTTTCAGTTTGGATCAAACTAAGATTTCACGTAAACAATTTATTCTATATCCTTTAGCTCTATAGCCTACGCTTATGATGAGATATGATGAGAAGGCAGAGAAATGCTCTTTCCCTATCTGCCCATATATCTATCTTCCTCTTTTCCTCTCTTCCTTTCTCCCTCCTTCCTTTTCCTCCCTCCCCTTTCCTTCCTTCCTCTTTCCCTCTTTTTGTTCTTTTGCTCTCTTCCCATTCATCCTTCCACACATCTATTCATTTACCTGTGTAAGTACATGTTTTTATCTCAATCACCTATATAAATTTATATTGGAGTAGACCAATTTCTCCATGACCTCAGACACATGCCTATTAAGTTGCTTAGAAAGAACTACTAATCTATTTCTCTCTGAAATAAACTTTTATTCACAGGCTACGACTATCACACTTAAAAAATGTTTTAGCATGTGGCTTATGACTACCTCAAATTGGTAAGTCCTGACCTCCATGTATTAAGATTTACCTAGATACTCTTATGAGTCCTTTGTGAGGGCCTAAGGCACAAATGTGTGTCTGTGTGCATGCCTCTCTTAGCATGTATGTATGTATACACAGACACACAACATACACACACATATATATATGAGTATGTATATATATTCCAAACGCAGAGAAGAAGATAATTGATACTAGGGCATTTTGCTTCAGTTTCTATTAAGTTGAGCTATGAAACTGCCAATATTCTACCATTTTGTCACAAAAATAGCAATTTTATATGATACAGTCTAATACTACATTTCCAATGAAATGTTAAGGTCTCAAAAAACAAATCAACAAAAAGGGTAGAAAATAAAACAAACAAAACCTTGTTGCTTGTTGTCTCTTTGGCTCAGTCTAGGGGCACCTGTGCAGCCTGTATGTGCAAAGCTCCTGACCCTGGGGGATCTTTAAAGGAAACGCATGTCTTATGGGAAAGAAGAAATGGCTCCCGGTAACTGCAACAGGATCGTTATGAAACTTCCGAGTGAACCACCCTGTATTACTTTCTTCTCTAGCTGCTGGAATCTGGTTCCCCTCTGCCCTAACGTGGGGGACAGTCTCATGCACTGGTTGTTAGGAGATGTTAGAAGGTTCAGCAAGCAAGACAAGCATGACAAATGTCTGCCTTTCTGGATAGAGAACATTTTCATCAAAGCTATATACACATCACACATACACCCCCAAATATTTGTGGCACAAGTCACTGAACAGGGAATATCCCCTCCCGCCCCACCTCCTGGTTCGGCTGCTCACAGATGCATCCACAACCAAGTCATAAGACACAACGAAACCAAGAGCCAATCCATAAAGAGAAGCCTGCCCCGGGCTTAATTCAAGCAAGCCATTCACCGAGCTAATGTGATGGTGAAACTGTCGAGTCCAGAACGCATCACAGACACATCAGCAACACCAAAGTGCATGCAATGACCAGATGACCGTCGGCCCTGCTGCCATGCTTTGATCGGTTCAAGCTCAGAAAACAATCCCCTTAGAGAGTCTGGACAGTTGGCTTTCCCACAATCCAACTGAGATTAAAAAGGAAGATTTGGTGAAGCCAAGTGCTTACCACCCAGTTCCTAAATGCCAAGGAGAGATATTTGCCTATTCCCATTAACTCTGTCAGGGAGACCATCAAATTACGTAGTCTAGGCAGGTCTCTTGCTTTTGGGGAACTCTGTGCCCACACCAGATGGTCTTCGTTCTGGAGGTCAGCATTCAGCAACTCTCAGGGTGCTCCCGGATAATCAGCATGTGATCATTTAACCAAGAAGATGATGCGGAGGGAGCTGCAAGGTGCCCATCAAGGACCTTCTGGACAGTCCTGAGGTTACTGGAGTTCAATATTTTCCAGAGGTCCCTGAATCTTTAATTTGATGAGGGTTTAATTTGTGCTGATAAAAGGTAAAATCCTATCAACTGGGGACACTGAGCTTCTTTTGCTTTCTACGTGCCTGAAGAGCGAATCTCCTGACTACAAGTGAAGCTAGTTGTGGTTTCTCTTTTCATCCTGTTGACAACCAGTAAGCATTATTACCAAAACGCTCTGAATTCCTGCTGATTTTGTTTCCTATTCTGAAGGAGTTTCTTTGGGTTAAGAAGTTTTTTCTCTTTGTCATCCTGCCTGTCTTCTAGATGAGAGGAACTCAGAATCACTGCTGATACTAAGCTGGGACCATGTAAAAATAAATTATTACACAACTGCTTCGAGATAAACTCTAGAAATTTGGCATCTTTCATCCAGATTCAAAAGCTATTCTGATAATTTCACATTCTTCCCAAATATGTGTATTCTACCAAAGGGATGGGTCTTCCTTCTCTTCACCTGCTTACTGGAAATATAAGCAAGTACCACTGTACCATAAATATGCTTTATACATCAAACCAGAAATATCATTTTAAAGATTGTTCTCTGGTAATTTGCCTACTACTGCATTTACCTCAATGCAATAATCCCATACATGGCGAATGTCTTGCTTATAATAAAATTAAATAGGGCTGGTAATCAATTTCCACAGCAACCAAGAAGACCCAATGTCCAATTTATTTTTCATGAACAGCAAGTGGCCAATTACATGGACAAGAGTATATTTACTTGGTTTCTTCCACAGAAACGATTTCACTAACGTGGGATTTATAGAGTCATTCAAGATTTGCCAAGCCAAGAATGAGGGCAATTTTCACTAGGACACATTGCCAATGAGAAATCTCAATAATGTTAAAAAACAGATTTTATACACATACTTGCACAGGGTGACCCCTAATGCAGTAACGCTTTAACTTAATTTTCAAGTGCATGCCAACAGAGATGGCCAGATTCTCAAGTAATTCTCTTTAAGAATAGTATTAAATATTGTTGTTGTTTTTTTTTTTAAGTCTCTAGATGAGTCTTATTGAATAAAGCAATTTAAATTATATCTTGATAATTAACCTTTTTCCAACTTGGGGGAAGATGCGTTTAGGCTGAGAAGCAAGATAAAAATCCAAAGAAATAAATCCGTTTAAGATTCTCATAATTATACAGCAGGCTAAAGTTACTATGATTATAATTATATACAAAGTGGGTGTTTGAGAATTTAGCATCTAGAGATATTTTCATAAAAATAATTAAGGGTTGTAGATGAACCACATTACAATTGATACTTTGTGAATCTTCGTGTGCAGAGTTTAGTAGCATTAAGACTTTTCATTTGTAGAATGAGCTCTAGGATTTCAAGATTGCCATCAGTTTTATGAGCTTTATTGACCCTCTCTAGTTTCCTAATCCAGTGCCAAAGTGTACTGAAGATAGTAACGAACACAAAAACATATTTTCTATCTTGGCAAGAGGATATTGGGTAACTGGATAATTTATGTATTTAGAACTGCATCTTAACAATTGTTTGGATTTCTTTGGAGGCTCCCTCCAGGCCTTGAGAACTCGTTAGGGCTGTTTATAAGGAAACGGTAATAATACCTACACACGACCCGATACCAGATCTCACTTCTATCTCGCCCAACAGCCATGGCAAACACGTGTATGCGTGGGGTTTTCAAAGTGCCGCTTTTTAGGGTTCAGTTGTTGATTTTGCTTTCTTCTCCCTCAGAAGAAATCTGCAGCTACATTGAGCTAGAGACACATCTCGTGGGAAATGGGATGGAGCCGCAGAGAAAGCACACCGCAGCAAACCGAGAGAGGGTCTAAGTCACAACAGACCAGGGACGAAGGAGCACCAGTGGCTGCCGACACGTCCCACTGGGAGGTCCAGTACACTGCCTGCTTACCTGTCTCACCCAGCATGCCTCAGCCACACATGCAAATCGTTACCATCACCGTTTTATCCACGAGACGGATTTTTAAAGGAGTCATTACCAAAAATAAGCACCCTCAATGACATTTGTACATGCAGAGCCTCTGAACATTCACATTTATGTCCTCAGAAAACAGAGCCAACGGGTTGCATTCAAATATGTAAACGCATACTTTTTCTTTTTTTTCTTTTTTCCCCAGGCACCTACACAAAAATAGCTGTGCCTTGCCATTTCAGAAACCAAGTCATCTGTCAAGCCTGGGCAACGGGTAATGGAGCTCCTCCCCACCCCCGACCCCCACCCCCACCCCCGCCATCCCTTCTGACTTCTGCATTTCTGAGACCCTCTCTGTCCCCCTTCCACTGCCAATCTTAACACGTGGTGTGCATTACAAACACACCCTGGTTTATCTTCGTAGGCTCGGACACGGGGCACTGCTGGGTAGAGTGGACCTCTTTAGGAATGCCAGCTACATCTCCCCCATTCCTTTGTGTTGGATTAAAAAAAAAAAAGGTAACGGAGGGAATGCTTTACTGAGTATAAAAAAACAAAAAACCAGAAAACAAAAGACAAGAGAAGCAGGTGACGGAAGTGGAGGAAAACCTGAGGCTCATCTCCTGGTGCTCTTCCTCGGGGTTGGAGGAGACCGTGGGTTCTTCCTACACAGAAGACTGTGGGAAGGCTGTATGGGGACAGTTTGTGTGTGCATGCAGGGTGCGCTGTCGCAGGGATTCAGAAAGATCAAAAAAGCAACTACGCTGGCGCAAAACATAGCATTTCGGGTGAGAGTTTAGGATGGTCTAGGCTTGATGGCTCATCTTCTGTGTGGCACTGTCTGCCTTCCCCATGGGACCTGATTTGGGGGTGCTGCCTCCCCAGCAGTCATGCATGCACACCAGAACCAGACGAGAACCTTGTTTCCCACCAGCTAAGTTCATTTCCGGGTAGTTGTCAAGCAGGAGAAGGGAGACTCTTACCTGTCACTGTAGGCAGCGGCAGTGGCAGGGGCTGGCTGGGCGTAGCGGTATGCAGCATAACCACCCTAAAATGCAAGGAGAAATCAGACTTAGGAATGCAGACGAGGCCAATCAGGGGCGCCCAACTGGGAGGCCACCAGAAGAGCAGGAACCCCCATCTACCAGTCTAATGTGGAGGTTAATGAAAGCTTAGTACCAAAGCAGAAGTACCAAACACACCGGAGAGACAGGGGCTTGGATACCAACCCCAGCTGGATGTTAAAGGTTAGCGGTTATAAGCATTTCCCAACGGAAAAACCCAGACGCCCTTCTAAAGAGATGTACCTAGACGGTTAATGGTGACTGTGCCGGGGTGTGGGGTGTGGAGGATTACGGGGGATTCTCTAAACACTCTGTATACTTTGCTGAACTTTCCAGATTTTCAAAAATGATTATGCTTTACCTTTACTTATTAGCTACTAACTTACATCTTATTCAAACTCTCCTCGATTACTTCCTTAAAAATCCAACATAGGTTGAAGTAATGCCCTTCTGTCTTACACTGATATTTCTAAAAAAAAAATACGATAACGCTTTGACTGAAAATTTATTAGTCATCTTTCGCCTATGTAGCTATTCAACCACTGAAGCAATTAAAGAAGGCTGTGTTTAGCTTTCTAAGTATTGCATAATTATTTAAAAAAATGGAATGGTGAACACTTGTTAAAAATTCTGTCTTTTCCACCAAAGATATCACACTGGTTCAGATAGGGAATTTGTCTGGTGCAGAAAATATGATAAAGCTTTCCAATTTGTAAATAAAATCATTAAGAGAGGGGAAAAAAACCTGAAAAAATAATTAACATTTAGTTGCATGTACCAGTTATTGCAATTGTTCAATTAAGCAGAGGACAAGCAAATGGTCGTATTCGAAAGGAATTGTGTTCAGTGGAGCATTGATTATCAAACTGTGAAAATAACCGAGCTTCTTGCTCAGCGGACCACAGCGATACATCAACCACTGTCGAATGCTCTCAGCACAATTAACAAACAGGATCCAGTCTCTACCGATAACACGGGGAACACTCGGGTTCTAATGAGAATTCACGGTCCCACAATCCTCTGAGGGAACGGTTCTTACCCTCACCATAAAGGGGCAACTCTGAACAGACCAATGTGTTCGAGGAACCCCCTCCCCCAACAGCCAAGTTAACTCAAGTGTCAGAGGGGATCTAACAACAAAATCAGGAGTGAGGGGAATGCTACATTCATGCGCAGGGGACAACCAAGGGGTAAGACAAGGACGCAGACACTGCAAAGAGCAGCTTTTGAAATGTGGACAATGTCGTCTCAGTAATTTATTTCTACCCTCTTCTAACTTTCAGAATAAATCTGCCATGACTTACATAGCAATTCAAAAATCCAGTTTGTCCTTAAAGAAATTTGTCCTTTAGATCAGCCCTGGAGAAGGCACAATCCAAGACATCCAATCACCAATCATTTGGAGGCCGTTATTAAAAAAAAAAAAAAGTCTCCCTTGAAAAATAATGTGGAAGTTAAAAAACAAC
>CM052805.1:5699536-5788130 GCA_028533885.1 Nasua narica | reverse complement strand
GGGGGGGGGGGGGGGGGGGGGGGGGGGGGGGGGGGGGGGGGGGGGGGGGGGGGGGGGGGGGGGGGGGGGGGGGGGGGGCGCGTGTGTGTCTTTTCTCTGCCAGAGCAGAAAGCAAAAGCCACTGCAAAGGTATTTGCATCGAGGGCTGTGTAAATCAATCATGATTCGGTGACTTTGAATTTGGTCCCAGCCAAGATTTCTAGCAACATCCCCTCCTTGCACAAGCTCCATGTCTGAACTCTGTACGTGTCCCCAGCTTCCATGATTGTTTCCACCAGGGAATGCGGGTAGCCAGTTTGACAAGTGGAAAGAACAGCTGTACAGCGAACAGCAGATAAGGAAAATGAACCTCACCGACCTCCAGTTGATATCTCTTGTGTGAACATAACATGGATGTGTGTGCAACTGCAATCCTTCTGCCTGGCAGATGTGCTTGACTAGGACGCCTTGGGAAGGACCTGTCCTCTCCATTATTGTCCTGATACTTGCCCACGTAGACAAGGTAAGTGTGTGTCTCTATGTAAGACAGGCACAAATGGTCATGCCCTGACAATATCCTGGTCTGGATATTTAGGAATCAGTTCACCACCATTCCCTATTTAAGACGCAAGGTCATAGCTGGATCAAGTCTGGGGAGCCAGTGGAGAGATCCTGACCTTGAGCAGTAGTCTCCTTCCCGTCCAGTAAGTCCGTTGGTGACGACAGCCATGTTCTGCCCCTGAGCTGTCCAATACAGTCATCACTGGTTGTGAAGTGATGACGGAACACTTGAGATATTGGCTGCTGAAACTGCCATTTTTAACTCGTTTGATTTGAGTTAATGTGACTTTACACATCAAGGGTCACATGGGGCCAGTGGTTTCAGTATTGGACAGTCTAGGTCTAAGTGATCCCTCAAATAGGTCATAAGCAAAGAAAGAAAAGGCTCAGGGGCTTGCTACCATCACATGTAGATACTGCATTGCCTTCTTTTCTGATTTTTCTTGTGTATGAAATCCATATTATGGGAATAACAGAGTGGTGTATTAACTCTGTGTATGTGTGCATACACTGTAAAATGATCAAAAAATACAAATTGCTTTAATTTGCCTTTCTAACAGGTGACTCTAATCAATTTTATTGCTCCATATTTTGCAGCTCGCTGAGCATAGCCAGAGCTCCTGCAAGGTTCTGTGCTAATGTCTGAAAAAGGAGCGTTCCATTCCATTTGCTGGCACCAAACCACATTCCTGTTGAAATCTGTCTTCCTGACCTGAGGACAGAGATGCATCCTTGACGATTAGATTTTTCCCACCACAGAACCAAATGGCCAGCACAACATGGTTCTGTGTTCCCTACTCATAAAATATACTCGTTTTTCACCTGTTGGGTAGCAAGCTATAAATGAGACCTTATATAAAATTTAACTCTTGAATGGCCATTATGAACTCCCCCCTCCCACCTCTGCCACCATCACCGGAAGTGGCCTTAAAGATCCGCACTCGAAATTGAAACATTTCCTTTGCTAGCGGGACCTCTTGGAGGTTGGGGCAAGTTACCAATGGGGGACCTCTAATGGTTCTCCAACAAAGCATTTTCAAAAATGCACTTTACGGGATACTAATAACGGCAGGAACAGCAACTTTTCATGACCAAATAGGTTTGGGAAATGCCAAATTAAACAAAATGAAACTGGCTACTCCATCTGTGGAACTTTCTAAAACAATATTGATGAGCTCTATGGATCCTTAATGCATCTCACAGTCATTTGACAAAGGAAATCACATTTTCTACTTTGGAGCATACTTTTGGAAAAAGATGTTCTAATACTCAAATGACTTAGGAAGAGAGGTGAAATGTTTGTGTGCTGGTGAGGATATGGGGATAGATAGCACTGTAATGTGTGTGTGTGTGTGTGTGTGTGTGCATGATTTCCCTTCCACCTAACTATATAAAGTAGCAAAGGGCTTAATCCTAGACAGCAGCCTCCCCGTTGCTGAGAATACCCAAGGATCTCACTTTGTGCAATCTACAAGGTGGACTGGTATATACTGGTACATACATATTTTACTAAAACAGCATCTGTAAGAACATTTCCAAAATGAAACACTTAAACATAAACAGTCACTCCCTAATTTATCCGCATCATACATTCGGCTGTTTTTGGAATGTGGCAATGAAAATCAGTTTTCCCGAAACATAAAAATAAAAGTTGATCTTGGGAATTTAAATTATTTTGTTCTCTCCTAGGTCCAAGCACCCCCTTTTTGTACTAGATTTCTCATTAAAACTTGATTAATTCTCATGTTTAAAAAGGAATGTACTTTCTTAATTGACTTAATACAGAACAAAAATGGGAATTGCATGTTACAGGGACATCCATGTAATAAAACTCCCACTGATCATCCTTAGTTTTACATTCTTCTTTGATTTTATTTGACAGTTTTAATGTTAGTTATAGACCATATTGGGAGACTGGGCCAGGTACACTCTAATGGATATGTTGCTCTTTTTTTCTTCCTACAAATTGGTTCATTTGGGGGTTGCCTCAGCAGTGAGTAATAGGTTTGAAAGCTATAGCAATAGGTATGAAATAAATTTATAAGAAGCTACAATGAAATCAGGGAAAGTTATGTTAGCTATGCTGACCCTCAATACTGGATGAATACGTTTGTTGTTTAACCATTCCATTTGACTCCAGGAACCTACTACAAATTTACCAGACAGTTGATACAATGAAACCTTGTAAAGTCTTTTCACTGAATTTGTATTAATTGGGCATAGATGCATTTTAAGCCAGGAAATGTATAACCAAGTCAGAATCTCCATTTTGATACACTCATGATCTAGCAAACAGGGAAAATCTGAGGATGTGCATCTCTATTCTAGAAGCATTCACATTGAAACTGGAAAATTCAGTCAAGTCTTTACTCCTCCTATGTTAGCGAACATCTCCCCTCCCCAGAATTGTCTTGTTAGTAGGATTTCACAGCAAACCCACAATCATAGTGATGAGTTTTTCCACCAGTCGGGATTTCATACCTGCAGCAATTTATTGCCATACACAGGCTCTTGATACACTACTCTATAAGGAAACAGAAATGTAATGTTTTCAATGCAAAAATGAAATTAAAAAAAAACGCGTAAGTCAGACAGAAATTCCAGAGCAATTCATTTACAAGTTTGCTTCTCTTCACTAAGACCTGAGAATGACCCATTGAACCACAAGAAGGTTTTAGCTGCACAGCTCCGTAACCCAGAGTATCCAGAAAGCGCGGGTGGGAACCGAACCCTACTGCTTGTATTTGTGCCATAACCTGTGTTGAGTTTTAGAGAAGAACAAAGGATGCTTCCATGGCTTCCTATCCTCCTGAGCATAGAGCAATGGTTCGTGTTAACGACTTCAAATTTCTCGCTTTATCTCATGATTAGGATTCTCTGGAATACCTGAGGATTTAGCTTTGATGCCTAATTACTGAGGCAGTTAAGATGACAGTACATAACTCTATCAATACTTTAATTTTAAAAGTTTAATATCAAGTAACAACAGAGTGCAACTCAATTTCGTAAATTAATGAATCACACTGAGTTACCAAAGCTACTTTTAATATATATGACTGGAAAAATTATGTGTGTGTGCACGTGTCTAGAAAAGTTGCTGCTATATCTATCTATCTACCTATCTATAGTGGACATGTCACAACCTCATTCAAGTCCAATACCAAGAAGATCTCAAGTAGAACCCCTCAGACAGGATGCAATTTTTGGATGTGACCGTTTTTTGGGGCAAGCCTAACCTTTCCTGTGAGTGGTTCTAGTTTAAAGTGAAATGTTTCAGTTCTAGGGCAGACATGGAGGTGGTAGAACACTGTAAGAGATTTAGGAACCTGCCTTGTAAGTGTGTGTGTGTGTGTGTGTGTATCTTAATCTTTACTTGGCCTTAGATATAATAAATTTAAGCCTGTGGACCTATGCCTGTCAACATTCTAGGCTTCTCTCTCCTCCCCCCACCCAGTGCTTATTGGAAAGTGTCAAGTAGAGATAGTATCCCCATGAACTGGCCTACCCCATTATCCTCTCCATTGTCCTCTTATTTCTCATCTCCCCCCTTTCCTTTCACTGCATTTGAGTCCAGCTCAGGGAGGGCAACAAGGTTACCCTGTCGGCTCTGGGCTTCGGGTACCACGTCATGTGGGCTCAGACCCCAGGGTCAATGAATGCTTCTGGACAAATCATTTCATCTCTTTTCTGAAGACAAGTTTGCCCCTCTGAAAACCAAACTGGAGGTAGTGCGTGGAGGCTATTCCTCCCCTCCAGGGCTGAGGGGAGGAGGTGAGGCAGTGAAGGCCAACTTTCTTGTCCTACACAGGAATGCCTAACTCCTTAGTGGGCGGTTGCCCCTGGGGTGGCTGCCCTGCCTCATCTTAGTTGACCCGCAGCCAACTCCCCTTGAAAGTGGGGTTCTAAGAATAAGGACTTGGGGTTTATTTGGAGAACTCCTGGGTTCCAGTCTGTCCCTGTTTACATGGGTGAAACGAGGACAGCTCTTTAAGATCCCTGGGTGGCAGAGGGACACAAATTTGGAAATAGTTGTGTTTAGCCAGGGTGTCAGCCAGGATCTTGCTCTATCGGAATTTAAGAATCACAAGAACAGGCACTGGAATCTCATGGAGACATACGAGCCTCACCAAAAAGGGAACATGGTTAACATTTCTATCCTCTATCAGTGCTTCTCTCTCCGTGTGCCCTCTCCCCACCTGTCTGCTCTTCTTCCCATCACTCTACGATCTTGCCCCACTTTCCACTGAGTTAATACCTTCTTTTTAAATAGCTCCATTATAATGGCCTTATTTCCATTTTCGATAGTTATCTTTTGATCAAATGCCATACCCTTGGCTCTCTCCCTGAGTGGGAGAAGACAAACGTCTGGCTAAATGCAGTTAAGCCACACTTACTTTCAGCTCCGGGGCCCATTCTGGCCTTGTGAGCTCCAGAGCTTCACTCCCGAATAAAACGGATTGCTTTACAGGCCCGGGAGACTTAGTCCTTCTACTTCAACTTTGAAATGGGTCGTCAACCCCATGGATCACTGCTACTACTTTTTTTTTTTTTTATCTTGACTCACTTTCTCATGAAAAAAAATCATTTAAATGTACATCACTGAACAATCATGGTGAGCTTGCAGATTTGATAGGAAAGTAACTGAAGCTAAATTCTTATCTTTTGAAATAAAAGTGTGTGTGTAGCATGTCTTCGGGTGGAAAGGACCCAGGTCAAGACCTTTTATACTGTCCTTCCCGGCTTCGAAACCCGCTACATCCTCTCTGACGAGTGGCCGTCCACACTGGGCCTGAGCACGTCCCCTGTGGCCAGAGTCCGAGCTTCTCCTGCAGGCCTTTCAAACCCTCTGTGCTCTGCTGCGACCGAGAAATGCCCAAGGGCTCCGACATCAGGTGGGGGAGGGATGGAAAGACCTTGCAGGACAGAGAAGGGGTGGAGGTCCGGTGCACGGCTGGGACAGCCTCTGAAGGGGAGAGTGCTTGCGCAGGAAGAACTGGAGGGTGGCCTGTCTCTGCCGTCCTTAGCAGTGACCAAAGCTAGAAGCTCCCTACTCTACCCAGTCAAGTTAAAATCACAGAGGAGATTTAAACCTATTAGAGGAGACCCATGTGTCTATCACATGTCCCAGGACCTCTCAGGATTGCCCTGACCCTATTTATTGTGCACTATTTTTAATGAGATTAAAAGAGCAAGCCAGAAACTTCCTTTAGATAAAAGAGAACCTCACAAGCGTTCCTCTGAGCATTGTTACTCATGAGTCCTTTGAGAAATGGTGCCCCGGGGACAGTTCCAGTCATTGGAACTGACCAGTACCGCAAGGGAGGCAGGGGAGGCGGTTTGAAAAAGCATATTCCAGATTGTAACATACTTCTAGACAAGAGGGATCCTGGTCCATCAACTTTAGGGGGCAGGAAATACCCGTTGTCATTCTTTCCCCCGAAATGGACATAAGGCCACCGATGATCCCTCGTTCTGCTGCCCTAACGGGCGGTTCGTCACTGTGACCCACAGACACACAGTGAACCTGTCATCTGATGCAGAGCCGGACACTCAGTAAGGTCTGCCAGGTCTAAGTTATCTCCCTGGACAGAGGACAGAAACCAGGGCCGGGCCGATAAGGCTCCAAGTCATTTTAGTAAGTGCTTCTGGCCCCTAATTGCCTATTCAGAACCACCCCCTGAAAAATCTTTTGTCATATAATATGAATAGCAGGAAAATAATATAAACATTTTTTTTAGCTTGAAGAGTGGCTTGCAAAGAATGAGAGACACCGTCTTCTAAACCTGGACACCGGGAAGAGCAACACTGCAGAATCAAGAAACTCTGCCCCCAGACAGAATCCCCGGTGCCCACCCAGACACTTGTGGGGGCTACACCACTGTGCCCAGCAGGCTTGGCCCACAGAGGATGAATCCGGGGCAAACAAAAGCCACTAAAGGAACTTAAAGCACAGAGGGACTTTTTTTGGTAGCTTTCCTCCTTGGACAGAATTTATCTCCCCGCCTTAGTCCGGAAGCTGGCACGTTTGCTCCCTTCTGCGTGTCTCTGCTTGCTCCATTTGCTTTGTTCTCGTGCATTTCTATTTGTAGGCTCTAGAACCAACCAGCACAGACATGTCTGCCCACTCCTCTCCCTAGTGCATCCTTCCCCCGTGTCTGTGATCCGACAGACTCTCCCGTTGGGCAGCTCCTCCTTCCTGCTACTCAAACATCTAGGAGGCAGCGAAAGAAACCCACCGGGAATATCCACAGGATGGCACAAAATAATAATTTAGTAAGTTGCTGTCGGTTTACGAATGAAGAAACTGAGGCACAGAGAGGCAGACACTCAATAAACAATACCTATTTCTGTTTTTAGCTAGGCTTACTAACGTATACTCCCTCTGCTCCCACTGGTGGGTGTTGATGGAGATAGTTTTTTGTTTTTTTGTAGACTGCTTTTTTCGCCCTCATTTTTCATCCCTTCTTTCCTATTTTCCAAATTAAAAAAAAAAAAAAAAAAAAAGCCCTAAGAAAGCCCCAGAGATACGCTCTATCTAGAGGATACATTGGGGGAGGGTGTAGACTGATGTTGGGTTTGTTGGGTTTCTAAGGATGTGAATGGGCTCGAGGATGTCCAGCCCCAGCCTGCCTCTCTATTTATAATGGTATACACTAAAAGTTGTTTGTTTCTTAAAGAGAATATTTGGAGGCATGGATTAAGCTACACAAAAAATAAGAAATTTGTTTTCCACTGGGTGTAGGTTGTTTGTTCATTTTATTATGAAAAAAGTACTAACCCACAGATTACAGTAAGTGTATTTGATGCAATGATAGAACTCAACTATATGCATCATTGATGGAGATTAATATTGTGCTTCAAATTTGTAATTATTTGAAACTCAAAAGGAAGTAAATAGTGTCTTTCCCATTTCCCAGTAAATGCTATCAATTTGGTCAGAAGTATGGTTTTATTTTTGTTATCTAGTTTATAAGATGACAAATATGATTCCAGTGAACGTATTTGAGGTCACTTGTAATAAAAAAAAGTATATGATTTGAAAAATAGCCCTGACCCTGCCTATCTATCTTAAACTGAGTTTATCCCAGGTTATTTTCCTAATGTTGCAGCGAATATCATGACGTGGGAGAAAAAGCACCTCTGATCCATTTAGGTAAGTTTAATGGCGGTCCCCATAATGAGAACCATTCTACTCTTTTCTGAAAGTGAAAAGCTTAATAAAGTGGTACCATTTAATAACCAATTCTAAATTTAACAAACACTTCTAAGTCAGGTAATAGTTTGGGGGGAAATGGAAGGAATAGGGAAGAAAATAGGGTTTCATGGTCAAGCTGGCATACATTTTGTTAGAGACGTTTCCGGCTAAAATCATCCAGAGGGAGTGGGAGGGGTTCTTTCTGGAGCTATTACTATGAACAATTATTTATGGGAAAACAACAAAAAACGAAAAGCCGCCATGAAAATATCTTTTAACCCTCTATAGCTAATAGCTCCAGCTGTTATCCTAAACGCTCTACTGCAAACACACGTACCATACTGAAAACTTTCAAGAGAATGATTTTGGGGTGGGGGAGAGTCTTTAATTTGACTTCAGAGAAACACCGTATCTTTTAGGGGACATGTCTTCTGAAGTTAACAAAGGAGCTAATGCCACCCCACAACAGCCCTGATGGCTGCTGGGAGCAGAAGGTCTTCTGCCCTGCGGATCCGCCCTGAGACCCTTCCCCACACACCGAGAAGAGGAAACTTGTAGCAAACTTGTAAACAGAATGACTCCGGGAGGAAACGGGTGGCATGCACGTTAATGAATACTTACATAAATGTCTGCACCATAAAATCCATCCTGGTAAACAACACTGCAAGGGTGCACACACAAAGAAAAACATCCATATTAGTGCATTTCCCCATGCAGACACACCAACCCCTGCACTGGCGAAGTTAGTCTGGTCACAAGATCCAAAACACAAGAACCGAGGATAATTTTCACGTTGGTTAAGGAGGTTGGAGACAACAACTGTCCGTCAGCCCGAGAAAATTAGGCCAGGGTTCGGTGCTGGCCCAGAAGCAGGACGCGATGGCATGCTGGGCACCAGACTTGCCACTCTTTCAGGAAGGGGGGTGGAAATGCAAGGAGGAGGTCAGTTTAAGTGGCCTAGACAGACAGAAGGGTCAGAGTTTGCATTCAGTCCGACCACGGAGCAACCCCCAGAGGGAAACAAAATCATCTGCTTAAGGTATAAGGTTGATAAAGGGTAGGGGGACAGGCTGTCATTCTCAGTACGCGTGGGAGCTCAAGGACTTCAGGAGAGCCAGACAGCCCAGAGGATTCCAGAACTGTTCTTCTATGTTCTTTCACTCTGTAGTATTCTATTTGGTAATTCCGGGTGCCACTCTTCAGCGGTAAATGTCCCAAAGTATCTCTGATTATGTGTGCGTGTGAGCATGTGCGTACGTGTGCACGACGATGCATTTTTGCACGTGTGTGCTGTGTGCATGCATGTGGGTGGACATGTGTACCAGGCGCATAAGTGTATGTGTGTTTGCACATGTGCACACGTACCCGTACTCCCGTGGACACACGTACATGCATACATGTACCTTGTGTATATTTTTCTAAATTATATCCAGGCCAAGCAAGCCCCACACCGTGACTGAACAGCCGTGGCCTCATTGTGGCTCTACTGTCACCCTCATAGTCACTCGAGAGAGAGAGGACTTCGTAGGAGGTGGAAAAGACCCTGGACTTCCCCAGAGGTTTCTCCGTACACCTTGAGTGGAACAGCCAGGAAGGAAAGCTTAGAGCTGTGTGACCACGGGAAACCGGCTCCCAGTTCCTAAGCATTACAGCGGGTTTTGTGAGGATCGCACGGAGCCTGACGCCGCACACGGCTTCCGGGGGGATCGCAGGATGGACGGACTACGAAAGCAGGTGTCACCGAATGCATGTTTTCCACAGGATGGAAGCTGTTACTAAGAACCTTCCCCGAGACCTTCCCATGGAGTTCAAAGACGCCTTATGATTCTGGCAAAGGACCGATGAGCGGTGAGCCCCACCATCGAATGGAACTGGGTTCTGACAGAAACACCACTTTGATTACCAAAGGGGGGGCCAGCAGGTTTCGGGAGGAGAGCGGACCCACAAGTAAGCCAAGCATATGCAGCCAAAAGAAGGTACTCGAAGCGCGCACGCACACACACACACACATACACACACACACACGGCTGTGACACTGGTTTGCTGGAGAACCCTGGAGAGCTTCTCAGAGCTTTTCAGACCTGATCAGCTAGACCCCAAGTACCATTATCCTTAAAAACGTGACAGGGATTTCACACGCTAAGGCGGTTGGTAGGAACCACTTTCGGCTGTTTTCATTTTGATCCGTGAGGACCACAGTTCACAAGAGCCGTCGTCAAGCAGCACAAAACCCTAATCCGAGGTACGCAGCGTCCTGAGCTATGCTTTCAGCATTCCCAACATGAGGAGGGAGTGTCTGCTGGGGGTCAGAAAGCGGGGCCAGCCTCTGCCAGCAGGACCCGGAACAGGTATGAGGAAACAGGGGAGAGACGCGAGTATTTAGTCTGGCTCCACAGAGGCGAGTCGTGTCGCCATGGCGAAACGGGTTCTGCTTGTCGCATTCTTTCCCTGCTAGGCCTTTGCTGGGGGAACCCCCCCCCATATCCTCCTCCAAAAACAGGTCATCATTAAAGAACCAAGTTAGACGGGAACCACGTCCGCATCTGGGCACAGCCTCACCCACGAGCAGCTGTGAGCCACTGAGCTCGTCACTTAAGTTCTTGAGCATCCCGCCCACATCTGTAAAATGGGGGCAAGAGGCTGGGCAGTGGTCAACTCTGAGGACGACCCAGTGGGGTGCTGCGTGCAATGAGCACTTTCTGGCATCAGCGTACAGAAAGTGATCTGGGGTGAACAAAATATTCATATTTTAACTACATGTGAATATAAACATGGTAAGTAATGCCTCTGGCTATTTGTAGATGGAGACCCAGTCTGTGACTGCTCTTCGGGGAATAAGGAAAAGCTGAGCCCGGCCTGGACTTTGGGGCTGTTCCCACGTCCCCCACGGGGACGGAGAGTGGGGGCTTGGGCTGGAAGGCACCAGCTCTTGGGCGCGGTGGCTGGCTGCACGCCTCCCTGTCAACTCCACTGGCACCAACAACACCCATAAGGGAGGCAAGAACAGGCCCTGACCTTGGCCTCTGTTCAGCAGGGGAAGCTCTGTGCCTGGAGTGGCCCTCCACCATGGGCCATAGAAAATTCTCTTGGGACTAGGACATCCCACATTTACGAGACAGAGAACCAAAGAGAGAATATGGCCCAGCATCCCCACGTCGACGAGCTCCCACAAACTGAGTGATGAGTACTCTTGGCTCCCGAGATGCTTACTGGCCTCCGACAACTGTACTAACGCGGAGACAAGCCAGAGTGTGTCCATCACTAAACCTGCCCTCAGGGAGCTTTACAGGGAGGGGCCACATCGTCGCAAAGCCATGTGCATACAAGTACGTAAGTATCAAACTGAAACTTGGATGGGGGTCGGGGAGGAACAGGTGCTCGGAAAGGGTAGCAGGAGGAGGGCTGGCAGCAGAGGTGAGGATACCTGGCCAAGTGCCTCGTTAATCTTGGAGCCTTAGCCAGGAAGAGAGGGAGGAAGAGCAGTCCAGGCAAAGGGAATAGACTACGAAAGCCGTAGAGTCCAGAGGGTCCTGGGCTCCTTACGGGGGCCTGCAGGATTCAGAGGCCCAGCACACTGCGCAGCTTCGCAGAGAAAGCAAACTGAGAGCTCCCCGCGATTATAAACCACACCTCGCACAGAGTGCCTGTGTTCACCCAGTGCTGCACCTGCACATTGTGTGTGTGGGGGGGTCGGGGGGTGGGGACGGTGGAGAGGATGAGCGATCTATTTTCAGGATAACTCTAAAAACAAGAACCCATACGGCTGGCCTTGTCGGTGGTCTGAAACAAAGCCGACTGATGGGCTCCCACTTTCCCCAAGATGCTGTTTCTCCTCCTAAGCTGCTGGTGACAGCCCAAACCCCAACACTACTGGTCCTCACATTTCTAGAATGATGACTCTGTGTCAGTTCCTGGTCTGAGCATCCTGTGCTCATTAGCCCATCTCACCCTCATCGTACCCCCGTCAGCTGGAGAATACTGGCATCACCCTTCGCATACAAAGAAATGAAACTAGAGTGAGGCACGTGGTGGCTGAGCTGTGATTCTAGTCCAGGAAGTCTGGGCTTCTCAGTCTTTTTGAACTGCTGTGGGGACAGTAGGCAAACTTCAGCGTACAGGCAGGGTCACCTGAGGGCTTATTAAAATACCGATGGCTGCCCCCACCAACCCAGAGCTTCTGACTCAATAGGTCTGGACGGGAGTCTAAGAATTCTAATTTCTAATAAGGACCAGGGGCCAGGGAATGCTGTTTCTGCTGGCCTGGGGATGACCGGGCTCACTGATCTATGGGACACCGCCCTCCATGTATTATTCTCCTTCACACTTGTGACAGCACTGACCTAGGAGACGGACCAGCCTCCTAGGCCCCATTCTAGAGGGGTGGTTATAGGAAACCTCTTCCAGACTCTCACGCTGGTTTCCAGGAATGCGTCCAAATGCTTTTTAAAGCCCCCATGAAACAGGTGCACTTAAAATATCAGATGTGTAGGGAAAGGAGGGCAGGAATCGATGGCTAGTACCGATCTATAGATCAATGAGTCACAAGCCCTGTACAACAGAAGGGAGCTGCCATCATGCATTGAACGGGGGCAGTGCAATTTTAATGCAAAGGCAGTCTGTCTAGCCATGCAAAGGGAATCGTATTGCTTGCCAATCACTTCGGGCCTCTCATATGCTTTTGCGAGAACATAATGCAAATGCACAACTCATTTTCTTAGAAAGGTAATAACAGTAGTTAAATATTTGGTTGAATGGAAGCAGGGGATGATCGTGCTATAGCAAATTAGCACTTAAAAAAAACAAAAAGGAGAGAAAGTATAGGATCCCCACAAAATCTGTTTGTGTGACAGAATATATCTCCACCACAAACGCATTCCTGAAGGAGTGTTTATTTAAAACCGCTCTACCTTGCTGCCCCTTCCAAGTGAAAATAAATTAAAATTTTAATGTGTTTAAATCTAGCTGTTTTTGGAAAGATATGGGTCCACAAATTCCCTGGCATCTGTATATTACTGTGTATGCTGTGTATGGATATATGTATGTGTACACCAACACTATCCTAGGGAAGACGCATTTTTAATTAGATTAGTAAAGGCATCTGAGACATAACTTCTCCTCTCCAAAATAAAATTTAAGAACCACTGATTCCTGGTGGTTTTATCTATAGAGGCATTCAATTCAGAGCCTTTTTTTTTTTTTCTTAAAATGTAACTTTAAAACTGGCTGGAAATTTGAACAAAAATTCACACCAAAACCAAACATACAAACAAAAAGCTAGAGAGAATTCTGGAAAAATATTCGATAATGGGTGATGGCTTTATTTCCTAGTGTTCATATTAAATGAGAAAGGTCCTAAACAGTAGACTGTATAGTCTGAGGATTAGACATTCAGGACTTAGGCCAGAAAGCATGATTGGTGTATAGCCAGAGAGGCACACACACAGAGCCCTAGAGGCTGGCGTTAGATGCTTTCCTGGGACCTACCCCGAAAGTGTTCTCAAGGATCTGTGTGTGAATTTCATTCTTGCACTGGGCCAGTTTAAGAGTTTTTTTCCTGGGATACTACCATCTCTCTCCCATGCACAAAATAACACAGAGTGTCCTCAAACCACTTCTCAAGGTCACTCTGAGAAGTTATACATAGACATGTCATAACAAATTTCCTGAGAAAGTATGGAATACCTTGTACAAAGATACCCAGAAAACCAAGACCAAAACCCTGTAACAGTTTTTAAAATATTCTTTGATGCTCTCTGAGAACACTCTACTGTGTCCCCAGACAATACGCACGGTACACAGCAGGCACGTGATAAGTAGTTGCTTAACAGTCAAGTAGCTAATTAAGAGCAAGAATTTGGTGAGGCTAATCTCACGGGGTTCCTTTGGGAGGGTTTTGGGGTTCGGTTGCTGTCTTTAATATCAGATGTTTACTGAGTCTAGGGGGAGTGTTTCCAGTCCATCTACCTGGTACCTCCATCCACGTATCATTACTCCACAAGCTCCCGTGGAGGGCAGCTACCCAATGGGCGATTTCTCCCACAAGGGGGTCATAGGAAGACAGACTGGACATTGAAGCTTCTCTATCAAAACTGACTCCAGGATCTAATGTGTGGAGAAATATGGTAGACCTGGTGATTCAGCTCTCTCAAAAACCATTCGCTAGTTAATATTTTATTTATGATCTTTATATCCCACGAACTATGAAGGTGCCCCCGACCAAAGCCAACTCTGTGGCTTGTGGGGAATGGGGGTCTGGGAACTGCAGGAGCCTCCCAGGAAAGGGGTCGGACATTAGGTTTCTCACTCCTCGCCTGTTCTCATTCAGTTAATGTTGACAATCAATGTTGACAATCAACAGAGAGTCAATCTAGGTTTTCCACCCATTCCTGTGGTACTCCCATGGTCCAAGCAGAACCCTCTCCCCCAGGGCAAATGATCACCTATTAATGTCCCAAGAAGCTTCTTTTTACCTGCGTGAGAAAGAAGAGAATAGGGCCCCCCAAAACCTGTGCTCTTTACTTGCTGGGAGGGACTTCAGAGAATACCAGGATGTGGAAGAGAAAACCAAATCAATCAAAGGAAATGGGTGAATGGGAAGGCATGCTTGGTGAGCCTTCCTGTATGACTCTCTTGATGTTGGGTACCTCTGAGGGTGACCCAAGGCTCCACAGAAGCAGCCATGGAGGTTCTGTTTTAAAGATTTCTTTTTTAAATATTTTTTTTAATATTTATTTGAGAGGGAGAGTGTGTGTGTGTGTGTGTGTGTGTGTGCACGTGTGTATGAGTGAGAGGGAGAGGGAATCTAAGGCAGACTCCACACTGAGCATAGAGCCTGATGTGGGGCTTGATCCCACAACTGTGAGATCATGACCTGAGCCAAAACCAAGAGTCATATGCTTAACTGAGCCACCCAGGTGACCTGATTTTTTTTTTTTTCAGTATCTTGGGAAAACTTTTATGGAAGCCATACATGGACGTAGGCTAAATGACATATTTTTGGTTGGAATTTCAGTAACAGAATATATATTGTCTACTTCATGAAGAGCAGAGGTTTAGGTTGGCATTTAGCTTTCTGTTCAACTGGTGACAAATAAAAAATCCTAATAAATGCAGCTCGCTGGGTGACAGCTTAGAAAAGATGGGATCCCTGGGTGTGAGGGAGAATGGCGGAATGGGAGAATGATGGAACGGGATCTCAGTATGGCAATTTAGGAAGCGATTGGACTTCAGTGGATCTTACGTTTCTTCTTTTTCTGGAAGCCTTCTCTAAAAACCCAAGCTGAGCTAAGGGACCTTCCGTGGTGCTCACACAACACCCTTATCACATCTATTGCAATTATTAGCTTATAGGGTACCCCCAGCCCCTAACTGGAAGGACCTCCTCGAAGGTGAAGACAGCACACGCAACTGAGAAAAGGGATATTAGGCTGAACTGCACCGGAGTGAAGGCATTAGTCGACTCTACAAACCTCCCTCCAAAGGACTTTGGAGACAAACAGCTACAGGAAATCCACGCTATCCCCCGGACCACCTGAATCCTGACACTGTCCCCTTGTGGAAACAGCAGTAGGCCTCCAGTCTCTCTGCTGCCACCCAAGCTCAGGGCTCTCTCCACTGCAGCCACATCTGCTCTGTGCTGTCCTCCGCTATTCTTTCCAAAATGAGGTGCCCCCTCCAGTCTCCCGCAGCCTCAGCCAACAAGCAGAGGAAAAGGGAAACCTTCATTTAAGATGCTGGGTTCACACGTTCTCATTCGGAGCCGGTGCACTCCAGGCAGTTTGTAACACCGCAAACACATCCTCACTGAGTTTCCCCATTTTCGACCAGCACTTTGCTCTTACAGGACATGCAGACATGGATACAACCCCCCCCCCCCACCAGCCGGTCTGCTCCTCCTCCTCCTCTTAGATTGAGAATTTCATCTTACTTCCAAGGGTGGTTTCAGGATTCCATCCAGAATATCACCAGCAAAGAGGCACAGTGTACCATTATAACCAAAGTGATTAGGAATATTGCCGGAATATTTAAATTAAGTCACGTCTGAAGCAGTCACAAACACATTGCTTCACCATTTGGAGATGCCTGTGTCTCTCCCTGGTGAATGTGGCATTAATTAGTTATGCACGGTTATTCCCGGCAAAGAGCGAGATCATTGTAAGTTAGTGAATTTCAATTTTATGGCAGGTGTGTGATTTTGAGATTTTTATAAATTGTTCATGTGAGGATAAGCCATATAATTTTATTTTTTTCCTGTTCAGTATAGTAGTAAGATACTGAGGGTACATATACCAAAAAGCTACAATTACCATCTACTAAGATAATAATTTCCAGACAAACTAACGTGGTATAAACATGCAATTTTGTATTTATGGCTTATGAATCTTGCGTTAGTAATTACGTGAGCCTACAGGGTAACGTGGTGGGTTTTTTTTTTTCCTTTATAACAACTTACTGTATGACCTTGGGAGTAACATGTCTTCATTTCTGGGTCTATAAAACAGGCTCAACACTGTGGGGCTGGAAATAATGATCAACACTCTGAATGCTTCCTTATTACCATGTGGTCAGATAAAGGCTTAGGAGGAGCAGATGCATGTTTTTGGAGGGTGGGCAGGAGTTAGGGCAGATTCGTCCTTGGTTTGCTACTGTCCACCCCCTTTCCGTGAGGAAGAAATTTTCACTGTTGTTTTGTCCACTAAGAAACTGAAAAGTGACCCAAGGCTACCGACACCACGAGAAACAACGGACGCAGACTGATCTCTTTGCCTTTCCTTTCTCCTCCTGATAATTCCATCAAGTTTCATTTATTTATATTCTCAACTTTGTCTCGTTGCATTTGTGTTGGAAACACTTCAGATGCTCTCCTCTGCCATAGGTGAGATATGAATAATGAAAAAAAGAGTGGTCCCTTTGTCATCAGTATAATAGAGAGATGATCTAGGCTAATTCAGGTTTTCTAAAAGACTTATAAGCAACAGAGCTTAAAAAAAAAAAAGGCATTAACCCTTTTCATACAGCCTGGAATACAATCATACTCTTTTTTTTACAGACCAGAAAGCCAGTCATTGGCTAGGAAAGCCTTGTGCCAAACTGTCTCGGGCATAGATGAGTTTTTCTGAGCAGTGCTACTGACATTTGGGGCCTGCTAACTCTATGTTGGGGGGCCGTCCTGGGCGCCGTGCATGTCAAGCATCGTCCCCGTTCTCCACCTCCTGGATGCCATCGCACCTTCCTGCTCCTGCTTTGTGACACTGTGACAGCCCACAATGTCTCCAGACGGTCTAAACATCCCTGAGGACCGGCAGAGACATCTCTTTCTCCCTAACTCCGGCAGTGCCGGAATGTTCCAGAAGGAGCCCTTAGCAGAAGGAAAGAAAGGGTAGCATCACGACGTGGCAGCACACCCCACCGGGACCACGGTTTCTCGGCATTCCCCACCCACCCCCCACCCACCCTTGCTCGGCACTTGGCAACACCAGAGTCCACGCACACAGATATCAAACTGCCGACGGGAAACACATTACCCCACATTTCCTTGCAGAGGGGAAAGGGAGCCAAAGGCCCATTTTGGAAAATCCAACTGAAACGGGTCTTACTCTTAATTTCTTTGAATTTTCGAATGTTTGCATTTGACTCCACACCTAATTTTCTCTTCTCAGGCAAGGGTTCATAAACCTTGATGATCAAGGTGTCTTTGGGGAGGAGAGGAAGACGACTCTGTGAACTTTTACGTTTCGGGACTTCACGACCCTCCGTGGACGGAATTCAAGGGGCAAATGGGATCCAACCTCCTTAATAACCAGATGTTTGCAATCATCAGAAATACATCTTTGGCTGCAGCTATTTTTCTGTTCTCCAGCATTCAGTCTCAGAGAATTTACATAACAACATGTGACATGTAGAATGCTTAAAGGCACCAACCATGACAGGACAAATTACACTCATTTTTCAATACTCTTTGCAAGGTGCTCGCTGCAGGCGCGCGCCGGGCTGCATGCTGGGGCGGTTCTGGTGGGGCAGTCAAGACCGGCATGCACTCACAAACGGGAGGGGGTGGTGCGGGAGGCCCGCCGCGGGGAAGGGGGTAGGCCGCCCCACTTACCCGCCATAGGCCGGGATCGGGGGCGGGGGCGCCGCGGCGCGGAAGGTGTTGTACACGGTGCGGCCACGGCCTCGCAGGTGCGCCCCTCGGTAGGCGGCCGCGGCGGTGGCGGCTGGATACGGGAAGCCGGGCACTGTGGGGCGGGAAAGGAGAGAGCAGAGCAAAGGCTTTCAGAAGCACACCTGCCGTGGAGGGCAACCCGCCCTCCCAGGACCCTTCTCTCTGCAGCCCGAGGCTGGACACCCGCCCCTGGAGAAGGGAGGCGGGGTTCCAAAGGCGGTCAGCAGGGAGGAGGTCGAGGTCCGATTCCAGACAGAGTGGGTTACTTAAGGCGTCTGTCCCTGTGCCCAAGAGAACATGGTAAATGACAAGCATTTACAAAGAATTCGTGCTAACAGGAGACAAGCTCACTGCACAAAGTTAAAATTCTACAAAGGCAGACTGCAATCAGTATGTACCCTGTGTTGCCAACATCTATGTATCTATCTACACATACATATGTATATTGTGTGTAAGAGATATTTGTGTCTAAGCACACAATATACATATAAAATGTATCCAAACACGTGTGCATGTGTAAGTGAATATTTGTGTCCGTATGTATATTGCATGTCTACACACGTATACGTGAATGGGTGTTTTTATGTGTGTGTATATATGCATACACTTGTGTTTCCATATGCATACGTATTTCAGTGTGTTCCTAGTTATCTCTGGGGCTCAACGGTGTGTGTTAGTTGACTACTGATTGCTTCCCCTATCCCATTTTTCTTTCCCACATTTTCCTTTATGTACACGTACTGCTTGTTACGATTTTTAAATTGCAATATAGTTGTCCTACAGATACACGCATGCATCACAAGTGTGCAAATCCCTTACGTACCAAGAAACGAACAGTTACAAATGTCCCATCAGCCCCTAAACCATTTGACAGCTAGGAACACACACCAGCCATAATTACAGAGAAGTCTGGGAACTCAGTTCTTAAGAGGGTGTGGGCTGAGCTTTCCTCCTTGGAGGAAAATTCTCTGAGTGGGATGGCTTGCTGAGGAGTCAAGAGGAAAATTAAGCCTGATGCCAGAGACCCCTGAAAATTCATTCTCTTGCCTCTGCGTGGGATGTCCTTCCTCCTAGGGTGTCTGGAAATCCAGACACACTGGGGCCCAGGAAGCCTTCGGGAAACCACATCTGCGCAATCTCCCAGCGCTCTCACTATGCCAACCCTGAGCGTGCCATCCCCACTAAACTGCAGGAAGGGCGCCCAAATGGCATCCCAGGGAGGAGGCACTTTTCTGGGAAATCATACAGGGGAATCCACTGAAGCAGGAGATCTGTATTAAAGGCCCAGAATACCCAACCTCTCATGGGTAATGGTTTTGAAAAGAGGGGGTCCGTCAATCTGTCAACTTTTCTCCCCTCATCAACCGGCAAATTCCTCCTGGCTTCCCCCCACCCATCCATCTTCACTTCTGCCTGTGCCTCCCTGAGTCGACGGAAGCCCCCAAATTTATCCACAGTATGTTCTAAATATTAGACACCTGAGTGTGTGGCTTAAATACATAAACAAGAGAACAACACTGCAAGTTGTGGGCTGGCCAAAGGATGGACAGACTCTAGTCTACCTCCCCTCCTTGTTCCAGGATCTTTTCCCCGACTTGCCTCCCCTGACGCAACAGGAACTTTCCAGAGGGAGGGAGAAACAGGTAGAAGGAAGCAGGGAGGCAAGGGTTTCCTTCCGTGCATGTTCCCCCCTTTCTCCTGGGAGTTCACACAGTGTTTTTAGGACAGACGGAGCTGGGAGGGACAGGACCCTCCACACTCGGAACATCCTACCACAAGGGAGGCTTGCAAACGTAGGTAATCAGCAGACACACGCCCCTCTCCAGGAGCTCCATCTTGGGGAATACCTAACTGTTCGCACGATGTTGTGCCTCATGCTGTGAAGCTGCCTCCAGCTTATATCCCAACTGCCAATGGGGGGCTGCTCCCCTTCTCACCCCACATTCAGGAGCAGAAGCCCTCCATCCCATCGGTTCATTAGCCCAGGTGTCCTTGGATACACTGTATCCTAGCTGCGGGGTTGGGGAGACCAGGTGGGCGGGGTCCCATAGCAGCCATCCCCAGTCCCTACACCCCACAGAATCGCAGGGGCCGGAACAGAACCCTCGAACCCAAAGCGCACACTGACTGACAGTCATCAGCGATTCTCCGCGTGGTCTCACAGATCCCACCCGATCCTTCTCTCGAGATGGAGGTACAACGCTGGGATTGTGCAACCGAGTCAGAACAATTTTATCTTTCCATTTGTGTCTGCAAAGACCATACCCGTTGTTTTTAACCTCTTTTTTTCTTATGGTCACTCAAGTCAAATCGTGCAGCTGTCCTTAACTCTCAGCTCGCTGGCCCCACTCACCCTCAGCCCCCGGCTTGTGTTTCGGTGAATGTGGGTGAAATCATAGAGAGGGGTCCAACTTAGTGGGGAAAGCCAGGAAGTCCTAACACCATCAAAGCCCCGAAGTAATGAGAGATGAACTCCCTGCTTCAGGACTGGCGAGAAAATGAGGAACGGGGCTGTGACACCGACGCTATCTTGCCACAGTTCAAATATTAAGTTTTCATAGGAACGCCCTGGATTTTGAAATAAAGAAAAAGAGAAATTCGCAATCTGGCAGCAGCTGGCCGCCTGTGCGAGGAGACATGGTAATTATGCTGACCCATTCATTATCGCCGGCTCCCGCACAGAGTGAGCGAGACCAGATCCCTCTCAGCGACAAGCAGGTTTTACAGTAATTCTTGGAGGATTTAGATGTTGAGATACAACAGGAAACAGCAGCTTGGCTGCGGAGCGGGGGCAGCACGAGCTGTTGCAAAGAGTGGAGCCGGGGACTCCGTGTGCCCCTCTTGCCTACAGGGGACAATCGTCCCTCCCGAGGTGGGAGGAGGTAGGAGAAGTCTCCACAGAGGGCTTTTGGGGCCCCTCCAAGCTTAGCATGTTAGAGGGATTCTTATTTTGTTAAAGGAACAAAGGAAGGACAACACACCCACTCCTGGTTTAAAAAAATCGCTTTTCTGGGAGGCCACGTGTCCTTAGGCAAAATAAGGAGGTTCTGCAGGTCATGCTTTGGACCTCGGGCTTCGTGGACCAAGCATGAGTATCTCCCAGGGGGATGGCCTGCTCAGCTGTCCCTTTTTTGTCATCACTCTCGTGCGGCCAAAGGGTCTCTTTATGAAGCCTCTAGTTAATCATGATTAATGATGAATTTCTTTTTCCCCTTCTTACTTTGCTTCCTTCTCACTCTGATACTCCTTTCCCCTTCCTTCTTTCCTTCCTTCTTCCCTCTCCGCCTTCCTTCCTCCCTCGCTTCCCACTTTTATTCATGTTTTAACCTCCTTTGGAAGGAAGCGGCCACAGAGCTCTCCGGTGTCCTAACAAGTCGCGTGGAGGACAGAAATGAAAGAGGACTCCCACTGTTGCTAGAAGGTAAACTCCGCAAGGCGGAGGTCTCCATCTGCTGATTCAGAAGAGAGCCCGGCACAGAGCAGGTGCATGGGTACCCTCTGGAGGTGAACCAACGTTTGTCTCCCTCCTTCTGGGACCGTAGAGGCACGGCTTCTTCACCATGCCCCTTCCGGGACACTGCCCTGTATACAAACTGTCCTGCCCGGGATTCGCACATACATGGAGGCCAACGACACAACTGGCCCTCAGTCATGATCCCTCTAAAAGTTACTTCTACAGCTGGGCTCACAGGTGCTGGGCAGGCCCAGGAATGGCAACCACAGTTGGCGGATGTGTGGTTCTGATAAAAAGGGACTTGGATAAAACTGCTGTACTTGGAATTATTGCAAAACCTTAATTCACTGAAATTCATGTTCACTGCTGTGCTATGTAGGGATTTGGGAGATCAGGTTCTCCTTCTGGGGAAGAGCAAGACTCAAACTCCGCCCCCCCCCCCCCCACAGATACCTGTGAAAGGGCCTGTGGGTCAGGTTTTTCCCTTCACAGAGCCCCAGACAGTGCTCTCTGGCAACCGAGCAAATCGGAGTCTCTGAGGGCAGTCAATGTGTGCCACAACGAACAAGAACACTGCTAATAACCCCTCACTCCTCTGATCTGTGGCTGAGCCTTCTGTGTTCCTCCTCATCTCCACTAGAAGACCCACTCCAACCCCACCCTACCCCACCCTCGCTCCGAAGCTGATTTAGGATTCTGAGTGGCTCTCTTCTTTTGCCACTAAGACAAATGGTCAATTGCACGGGTAAAAACAAAAACAAAACACCCCACAACTATTTGTTAAACTTCCTTTAGATTCAACTGAGGATGGAAAGAACTGATTTGTTTACTTGCCTACCATGTGCACTGGCTTGTTGATGCTGGGACACGGTTAAATGCATATTTGAAGCAATTACCTAGACAGATGATGCAGATACAGATGAAACAAAACTGAAATGGCTTTATCCTTGAACCACATAGAAAGAAGACATCTCAATTATGTGCTTACTTTGGGGACATGGCACCTATCTTTTGTTGAGTCAAAGTTATCACACTATCAATGCACCAGTTCAGGAGTTTGGATCCAGTAAGTAGGCAATAAATGTTTAATAAATCTAATGCAAAAATGCCAAATGGAAACTCACAATGCCCTCTGATTCTAGAACGGAGTAAATCAATGTTAATAAAAGTCATAAAACTGTCACCTTGTCCCATGTTTGTAAAAGCCTCTTTGCTAAGAACAGGGTTGAAAGAAAAAACACCAGATTATAGGCATTTCTAAATCCCTGGTGCTGGAGCTGGATTTTTTTTTTTTCTAGTTGAACTTCCAGTTAATAAACATGTAAAGAGAGCATCATTGGGAAACAATGGAAAGTATTCAGATTGTTTTGTGGACCCAGTATAAATCATTAGTTGTTGGCATGAGGGACATAAGGGAAGAAGGGAGACAAAACAACAACATAGGTTCATTATACTGGAAAGGTTCCCTCTTAAACTCTATCCAGCATGAATCAAAGTGAGAAATCTGGTATCACTGCCACGAAAATTGGATTTGGCTCATAAGCTAAAAATGAGTTTCTTTCAAAGAAAACAGGGCAAGAGCTTTTAGAGCAAATACCAATTGCACATCTCGGTGACGCATCAACGTTCCCTGCCGACCCAACTCCCACCCTTGAGCTAGATTGATGCCCGCAGCATATTTTGGGGGAGTGTTAGTGGAATAACTCGCTCAGTTCTTGGGCACGAGGAGTTGTATAGCATGGAACTCAATGAAATGGAAACTTCAGGAATGTAACAAGAGGCCTGCTGTGATGTGCTCAAGTATCAAGGCGAGTCAACATTTTTAAACAGAAGATGTGTGGGTGTATCAACCAGCCAAATGGGCCATTTACCAAAGTGTCAACTGCTTCCTGCCTGTCTCCCATCAAAGACAAAGCCTCCACCTCCTCCCACCTCCCCCCAGTTCTGCACTCGGTGTATTTACCGCGACAATCGTGCGCGCTCCCCCTCTGTCTCTTTTACGAATATGGTGCTTACCTTCGAAATAAACACAAATGAGATCATCTCACCAGCCCGGAAATCCCCCAAGAAGAAACACAAAACCAGTGGAAAATACTTGAGGGTTATAAAGTGCATATTAAAGTTTTAGAGCTTTGGGAGAGATCGAAGAGTAGCAGATGCAAAAGCCAACAGGGGGGCAGAGTCTGCATCAAAGCCATAAAAA
Organism: Nasua narica; assembly: GCA_028533885.1. NCBI lineage: Eukaryota > Metazoa > Chordata > Mammalia > Carnivora > Procyonidae > Nasua > Nasua narica. The sequence continues at coordinate 5,764,576 of CM052805.1, read as the reverse complement.
TATACAGCCGCGGTAATGGGCAATTATTCTTTGCATTTGTGCGCTGGTTTGAATTTGCATGAGGTTGCCAGATGCCCCAGCAAAGGTGTTCCATCAGAATGGAGGAGAGGGCTGCTCTTTGTCCCCCTCTTCTCCCCCTTTGCACCACAGTGCCTCCTTTGCCCACCCCTGAAGTGCTCTGAGACCCAGAGCTGTCCATGCTGATTTGGGGTTGAATTGCTCTGTGGGTAATTTAGGGTAGGAAATGTTCACTTACACAAGTCTGGGGGTGCACACGTGCTTTCAACAGCAGGTTCACGGTTCTGTAGGATTCCCCTTAGGGGAACTCCTGTTTCATGGGCTGGACCATAAATTAAGAAGTGGCATAATAGGTAACATGCCAAGGTGAAATAAACAACCAGCTCGAGCTCGGTTTCAGAGGCAGAGCACTGTGTGATAAACATCACAATGAATAGTAAAAAAAAAAAAAAAAAAAAATTTCTCAAACGACAAAAACGTTTGCTTATTTTTTTCAAAATGAATCTCAAACAAAAAAGTACATCAAATTGGTTTATAGCAGAATTTATACGCAACTGGGTCACTCTCTTTGAATGGCACTAAATGGGAAATTTAATATGATGGAGCACATTTAGTTCTAGGTCAAATCAAAAATGGAAAGGCTTTCAATTTTGTTAAAATTCAGCAATTTCAAGGTTTCGGGAGAGAAGGGGGGGTGTTCCACAATTCACTCATTTACAAAAAGACCAAAATAGCCACTTAATTTGTTGGAATCTCTGATTCTTGTTTTCTCATATATCTGTCCCTGAAACACACATTTGGGACTGGCTCTTGTTTCATTTCAAAATGCACGTTGATATTAAACCCTGCTGTTTAGAAGTGAATAAATACACATTTTGGACAAACAGTTCCTTACAGGACATCCTCATTTGAGATGCATTGAATAGAAAAACAAAAATTTCTAATTAATGTACAAGTCTAATCACCATTCCCCACATGGAAGAGTAATTTTTCACTGTTCATTTGCTGGGTTTAATCTCAAAACTGACATAACAGAAATGCAATGTACTATAAATCTCCGCTCATTTGTTTCCTTAATATTCATATCCCATTGAACTGCAGCTGCTTGTTGCTGCAGTCTATTACAACTTGCGAAAGTGTCGATAAAAATATTATGAAAGGCAAGATGTGTTCCTTCCTGGCTGTGCGTGCCATTTATTTGGGAAAAGACAATAAATGGCTCGTGGATGGTCCCCCCAGCCTGCTGCTTGGTGGGTGATTAGTGATTAATTACCTGGCAGCAAATTGACATGGCACGAGGAAATTGACACAGCCCTGATTAATTAACTTTTTATGGGTGGTAGTTGCTCACAAAACATTGCGCACCCTAATTCAATCTCTCTACGTAGCATCGTGGTACAAAAGTTTTAGTCAAATCCAAATTAGCCAGAAGTTTCTTGGCTGTTCTAGGTCTGATTAGGATGTGTCTAAGGAATTGGCAAGAACTAGCAGTTGGAAAGAAAAGCACATTATTTGAAAGGAAAAAAAAAAAAAAAGATGGTGACATTGTACTGGCTGGACTGCCTGAGCTGAATTTACTGACCTAAATCTTTGCTGTATGAGGCTAAAATGCTGCCTTTTGCTCCAGCCTCCTCTGGCCACTCCATCTCTGTGGCTTCTGCATGTTCTCTTTCCTTTGTCCCTAAACATGGAGCTGATCGGCTCACTCAAGTGCTGGCACCATTGTCACTTCCTCCCCCAAGGGCTTCTTCCCGCCTCCTTGACGACTCCCGGCCACTCACGTCCCTAACCATTTTCCTTCCCTGGACTCATCTGGTCTTTACCACGTCATCGGATTGCACCGTCATTATATAGCTCTCCATGGGGACGTCCTAAGGACTTTATTTTGGTCAAAACTGTGTGTCTCTTGCACCTCCAGGATTACCTGGCCTAGGGTAATTACTGCAATGTTTATTGAGAATGTTGTCACACGAACTCAGAATGCCACAGTCATTCAGCTACGGGGGGGAGGGGGGGAGGAGGGGGACAATCCTTGAACCTGTGAGCACTGCGACCACGCTGATTAGGAAAAGCGCACATGAGAAAGTCGGGTTTTAGCGAGGACATGAGTAATGAGAGACTCAACCCCAGTTGAGGAAAGTCCAGACAACAGTAACTGGAAAATCCAAAGCAAAGTCGTGATCACGGTTGGGCAAAGTCCAACCTCCCATTCTCCATTAGCAGACAGAGGAGATTCGACTGTAGAATATGTCAGCTACGATTTACTGATACTTGCTAACTGTCAGACCCAAAGGTTAACTCAGTAAATCTTCAGGAAACCACGCAAGCCAGGTAGTACTGCTACCTTCACTTTCCTGGGGAGTGTAGGCAGATGTATAGCAACCCAGAAACTCGCCCAGTGCCCTCAGACAGCCCGACACTAGAGCCCATCATCTTACCTATTCCACAAAAAAGCAACGAGGCAATTGGGACTAAGGCATGAACTTTCTACTTTGGCCAAGCTTTGGGCAAACACTTTCCACTTTCACTCTCTCCCTGCTCCTTCAGGACTCTGTTTTCACTTCCCTCCCATGGTCTCCTGGAGCAGGACAAGTTGCTACATCCTCTCCCTACATTCATACCACAACCGAGACAACAGGCCCAATTCGTCATGGACAGAGTGAATTTGCAGGGATATCTGTGGACAAGCCTCTAGGAGACCTCAATATGCTCCTGGTTGGGGGGCAGACGCTAGAAGGAGGGGGAGGGGAGGTGCCATTTCTCCTGTTCTCTTTTCAGGCACTGAGATTTCAAAACACCTGGAAGGGCTTTGCTCCTTTTCCACTAATTGGATACAGGCCACAGGGATCACTACTGATTTATGTTCCCCCTAAGAGTCCAAAATAAGCTGTTTTCCTTCTCCATTTTGGCTTATCTCCACATTTCCCAAAATATTGGGGAAATGGACTCTCCTAGCAATGGGGACCTGGGGTACCCTAGCACGGTGTTTATACCGTTAAACCTCATTACTGTCAAAATAACGAGCTCCTTATGACTAACTTCCACTAGAAATTTTCTCCAAGATTTGAGAGACCTGCATAAAAAACTTTCCTAATATTTGGGATAATACCCTTTTTTTCTCCACATAATTGTTTTCTTAGTATTATCAAATATCACTTCACTCATAACTCCATTACAAACACTCTCTTCTTTAAAAAAGGACACAGATAAGTCATCCAGGAGTAAAAAAAAAAAATAAAGAAAACTAAACGCAGTGAACGCACGAGGATGACCTAGTCTGAGCAGAGCCCCGGGCGTTCCCAAAGCAAAAACGCTTCCTAACTTAAAAACAAACTCAAAACGCGGCAATAAAACCCACACACAACGCTTACGCGAATATTCTTTCATCGCTAGGTCTTTGAATGAGGACGGCGGCCTCGGTTTTTAAAGAAAATTGCCACATTATTCCCGCTTACCTCCCGAAGTTAGCTGTTGCCTCCTCTCCCCTGGGTCGCAAACGGCCCGATTAACGCAAGGAGCATGCGCGGTGAGCGCAGTGGCTGCCGGGAGCGCCCAGCTACACGTTCACTTTGCAGAGGACGTATTTGTGAGCTGCCCGCTCACAGGTGTCCGCAATACCCACCCCGGGCAGGGTTTCTGTAACATTTCATCCAGCACAGCGGGAATGAATCTCAATCTTGGACGGCTTAACCTGGTGGGACGGCGGAAGGCATGTGCAAAGGTGCTTTCTGTTATTTGAAGGAACGCTGGAGACAAGGCCGAGAGAGGCTGAGATCTATTTTGATTTGGATGAAGCGATTCGCCACACTCCATTCGTTTGACGAATTTAGCTTTTATCAGGTAGCCATGGGGGGGGGGGAGGCAAATAATTTATATAAATAATTACTTTATCGAGTGCATATACACAGCAAAGTTCCAATTGTTAAATCGTTCGAGATCTGGCTAACAGGTGGCTGAAAGAGCTAGCTTGGTGAATTGAGTCTCCACGTAGGAAACAAGGCAAGGGAGATAAATGAGCTTCATCTGGGAGGCCGCATTTCCCGTGGTTCTCTGGGGCTGCTCCAGTTCCTGCAGGTGAAGCCCTCGGAGGGGGTGGGAGGGGGTGGGAGGGGGTGGGTGGGTACGCGATGCAATTCCAGCCATCGCAGTGGGAATAGCTGGTCAGTGTGGGGGATCTGATTTTGAGAGCCAGTTTCCACCTCTGAAAGGCTGAATCCCAATCCTTTGAGTCACCCCATTCAAAACTTGAGGATAGGTATCACTTGGACCTGCGGATTGCCTCCCTGATACCTGAGCTGGAACTCTCCCCAAACGCCCGTCTTCAACAGACTAGAGGAAAACCATTCAGCAATAGGTTGTCCAGTCACAAGACTAACATAAACATCCCAGATGAGCCTCATCCGTGAACCTTAAGAAAGTCCCAGAGAAGATGGCTTCTATGGAAGAAAGGGAAAGTATAGGGCGCCTGGGTGGCTCAGTTGGTTGAGCGACTGCCTTCAGCTCAGGTCATGATCCCAGAGTCCCCGGATCGAGTCCCATATCGGACTCCCGGCTCTGCGGGAAGTCTGCTTCTCCCTCTGACTTTCTCCCCTGTCATTCTCACTCTCTAATAAATAAATAAAAAATCTTTAAAAAAAAAAAAAGAAAGGGAAAGTATAGCCATCCGTTGGAGGAGATACAACACCTCAAGCAATCTGAACGCCTCTTCTTCACACAAGGAGGCTCACAAGTGGGTAGGAGTTCACGAGTCTGCCGGTAGCAATCAGACTTCGCCAAGGTCAGGCCCGCTAGTGCACTATGAGGGTACAGACCCACCTCTGGCTGAATCCAGGTCTTGTCATTAACTAATTGTTGCTCAGGGAGAATTTTGTAAAACCAATACGGGGGGGGGGGGGGGGGGGCGCTAGGATTTGCCAGCAGAAAAGAGCCTTTGGGAAATGCTTCTTGGAACCTGGGAGCAATTACCGAGGGTGGGCATGATTTATATCCTTGGGGAGGTGTGCCTATAATGGGGGTTCTGGTATGTTCGTGTTTACATAAAAATCAATTAGGCTTCAAGACTCTACACTTCATGCAAACAAAACTCAAGGAGACGGACTGAAAACCTGTGGTGTGTTAATTGGGTCCTGGAAACTGCATTTTGTTAACACTCCCCTCAAATTCTCCAGGAGCAATAAAATAACTTTTGGCATGACAGTCCTTTTGACAGAAATGAAAACATGACTTAAGAAAATGGTGTTTTTGGAGAGAAGCAAGGGTTTAAATGATTGTGTTTAAATGAGCTATGCCAGGCTCTTTTCCCTTCCATGGGAGGCAAGCTCAGCTTCCTTCTGTGATTGTTTGCACTTCACAAGATTTGCTTTTGAAAAGAAAGAAGGTAAGGGGAGGAGGGGGCCACTTCTGTGGCTGGACACATTTCTGGGCAAGGAGCCCCTCTCTAGGGCCTGAATTACATGTCACTAGCCATTCTTACTCCTCCTTCTAGGCTGTTTGTTCCCAGCCATGCCAACTTTGAGAGAGGACTTGGCTCTGTTTACATAGCCCGGTCCCCCAGGAACACACATCTGCCCCAATGCATCAAGCTGCCCCCTTTATATTCCAGGCATCAAACAGGATCCTATTTTTGGCCCCAGAAAATGTCATAGTCAGTCTGAACACGGAATAGCTATTTTAAATCTACATTAGTTTGAGAAAGCAAATGAAATACAGATGAGGGCTTACAAAAAAAAAATGAACTCTAAAATAAGCTGCCCAACCCGTTGGAGGATTTCTCTCTCACCTCTGCCAAGGGCCAGCGGAAGGCAGGCATGGCCCAGGAGTTCAGCGTGGGAGCTGCACCCGAACGTTTGTTGGCCTCACAAAAACGTGAGCATTAAAAAGTACTTCCTGTCAACGCTATCGTAGGACTTGGGGTTTCCAGGGAATTTCCCCAGAACAACTGCCTCGCTGCCTTTCAGAAGCATCTCGTCTCGGCCTTGTTCTCTGGCTGCTTGTGCACGGGAATCCCAGGGCAACGTAGTTTATTGTTTTAATATCTGTCTGACACAAAGCAAACCATCCTCCAGTGACTCCTTATCTGTCATATGTATTTCTGTGAAAGAAATATCAAGACAAATAAGATGTTTGGGGGCACACCACGGGATGGTAGTTTTTGCAACTGGCAGCCTTTTGCAGAAGGGAGACCCCCATCTGCAAAAGACGAGAGCCACCATTCTGCATTGAGATTAATCGCTTATTAATCGCCAAGAGAGCTCGACTGCCGCTGCCTGAAATGTGGCTGCTTCTTTGCAGATTCTTCCCTGTAAACAACTGAGGAGGTTCAACTAGTGGGTTTTTTCCCCTCTGAAATTGTCTTTTTTTTTTTTTTTTTAAGAGGGCAAAACAGTCACAACAAAGGGGTCCAGGAACCTGAGTCGGCCCAAGTTAACCGCAACTGTGGATGAAGGCGCTCCTAACCCAGTTGGGACGATGCTGGGGTGTGGACTGAACATACGACCCAGCCTGTTCAAGAGGCTGGTGCCCGGGTGAGATAAGTCAACACAGGAGCGAGCACAAACCTCTTAAAAACCACCTGTTCAGAAGTCAGCGTGCTGTGCCACGCCATGGGAAAGCGGGACCGATGGGGGCGCTTGGCAGAGAGTTGGTGCTCTGGTGGTGGAGACAGAATGACACAGGGGTTCGGGGAGCAGGGAGGGGGTAGCTGCATAGCTGTGTTGGCCTGTGAGCGATCGCTGGGCATTACATCGGGCGTGTGCTCTGAGTGAGGCTATAGGCAGAGCATGGCCCCGTAGATGTCTCAAAATCTCCCTGTCGTCGGGTTCCGTGAGGGAAACAGGATTTCAGTGGCCAAGTGCATCTATCGATGATGCGGGAGGATGGTGAGAATGTCAGTATTTAGCTGAGCTACCAAGAGGCGTTAACAACCCTGTGTTAATGGGGGTTAAGTCTCCTGTCGGGTACGTCCCTCAAATACCGATTTGTTTGCAATTCGGAAGCATTCCCATTATGTATCTATCATCTGTCTTGCCCACGAGCATGTGACACTACAGAGGCTGACTTAAAGACACCTTGCTTAATTAAACTGAATTTAAATAAAAAATGTTTAAAGAGAGGACACCTTGCTCACTTAGTATTTACACTGCATGGAAGGGCACCTGGCATCTAGAAACAACTTGACAGAAGTGGGTTACATGAAGTAATGCATTTTAACCCCCTCCCCCATCAAAGGACTGATAAAAAGTAAGCAAAGAATGGAAGGAGTTATTTCAGAGATGATGACATAGAGGACGCCGGTCTATTGTCACCATATAGAAGGAGTGAGGCACGGGTTCCCGATAAGAAAGATGCACTCTGGAGCCTCTTTTGGGCCAGCATTACTGGAAATTGTCAGAGAAGCCAGAATCAGCCCAGGCAAACAATGAGGTATCCTGAGTACATTGAAGGAGTCTCACCATTTATCCCAGGGAACCTGGGACAGGTCTTCGAGAAAGGCAGTAGCACCAAAATGATGCCTCCAACTCCACATTTGTTTGTTGTTTGGTAGGAGAGCAAAGCTGAGCCAGTCCACTCTATTTAGACTGAATTCATGTAGCTATCTTACTTTGATAAGCACCAAGAGAAGAGTATTCTGTTTACCTGCCTACCTTCCATTATTGGTTTTGAAATGTGATAAACGGGTGCAAAGTACAAAAGACCCATGAAGGTGCACAATGAAAAGAAGGTCCCTTTTGATCTCCTCCCCCTTGTGGCCAGCTGTCTGGAGTCTGGCCCTTTCAGATCAGAATGCTAGCCCAGCAACGGGGTTAGCAAACGACGGCCCTTGGGCCACATCTGGCCCGCAGACTGTTTTGGTCAATAAAGTGTTATTGGAAGCCCAGTCACACCTGTTCCTTTCTGCACTGTCTGTGGCTACTTTCAAGCTATCGACAGAGTTGAGTGGTTGTCCACAGGAACCAGATGGCCTGCGAGGCTGGAAATATTTACTCTCTGGCCTTTTAATAAAGAACAGTTTTGCCAACCCCTGACCGGACCGATCAGATGCAGAAGAACTGCCTCTCCAGCAATCCAGGGATGAAGAGAAGAAAGCACAACATTGGCCTGAATGCAGAGGCTGGACAGCTGCCTAGAAGCTGCACTTGACTGCTCCCTGCTTGGACATTTCCAGGAGCAGAGCGCGTGGCTCCTTCCACATGCCCGGGGATACATTTAGAGACTAGTGAAGACAGAAGGCCTGGGATTGAGTTAGGCTGGCTTCGCAGTGGATCTGGCTGGGTCACCTTGGGCAAATTTCTTAATCCTTCTAATCCTAAATTTTCGGAAGCAAAAAGGGTAATAATCATATTTCATACTTTTCTTGTGAGGATCAGAGGAGAAAGTTCATGTGGAGGGCTTTAGCAGAATGCCCGATATAAAGTAAGTGCTCAATAACCATGAGTTAATATTAGTATTGTTACTATCTTTTTTTTTTTTAAATTTCGGGGTTGGGCTAACATAGGGCCAGTTAGGCACTCACCTTGGGTACAAAATTTAGGAGGAGGTGGCGCCAAAAAACCCAGTAATCAGGATAAATCATACTTCAATGTAATTTTTTAAAAACTTAAAATTATTATTAAAAAAATTCATGATGAACAGACTCTCAAACTTTGAGCAAAGAAGTGTTATGCTGAGCATATTGGACCCTAAGGTCAAAAATAAATTAATAATACTCGTCCTGGCTTAATGAAAGTTTCACTATTTTGTTCATTGTCAATTTTTTCCATTAATTTAGATTTTTTAAAATGCCGCATTAGATTATTATTTATCTCGACTATCAAGTTTCTTGACACCCTTTAGATTTTGTCCAAAGTGACTCCCTCTCTCACCTCACCCTCATCCTGACTCTGATTATCCTTCTTTTCAGTGATTCCTCCAGAAAATATTAGAAAAGGCCTTTTCAGAGCCCCACAGAGCTCTGAGATATTGGAGAGGGAGAGAGAAGACACAGGTCTTTAAACCATTGTGTTAGTAACACAGTGACCTGCACGTGTACTTTCTATCGACTGAACTCAGTCCACTGACACTTTCTGTATTGGGCAGAAGAAAGAGGAAGCCATAAATTAATTGAGGCTGCTACTTTAATTACAGAACCCAAAGGAAGTTCTATCAATTACCTAAAAGTAGAACAGCGCAGGCCTGATTTATGTATGTTTCTGCCACTTAAATCATTGCTTTATGAATTCCACACAATTACTTCCATAAAACCTGCAATCAATACATCAATTAAAACCATGCCACCACCGCTCGCCCTTGAGTTTCGTAAAAGTGAATAAATGCATTTTGATAACCTTTAGCATCCTGAGCCTGTGATATCAGACTTTCTCCCCCACTGTGGTCAGGAGTGAAAATTTCAGGGGGAATTAACAGTCATCTTCCTTTTACGTTAGGACTCGTCCTCACATGGATCTCAAGTTCATCTGTGGCTTCTGTTAACTGTGTGAAAATACACTTACTTGCAGTGATAAGCATAAGAAACCAGCCATACATTTTTGCTGGAAAATGCTTTTTGTTTTTTTTTTTGCCCGTTGACAAACAAAACTGGTACCTCTGTGTCAAAGCACTCACTATGAACTGAAAAGTAGCCTGCCCCCCCATAATTACATGTTGATCCCCTGACTCCCAGGGTGGTGATGTTCAGGGATACGGTCTTTGGGAGGTAATTAGGTTGAGGTAAGCCATGAGGTGGGGCCCTCACCAGAACAGACCATGCTAGGACCCTGATCTCAGCCTTTCAGCCTCCAGAAGAGAGAGAAAATAAATTTCTGTTGTCTAAGCACCCCCTCCCACCGTCTATGGTATTTTTTATGGCATCCCTAGAAAAATAATAGAACGCTAGTGAATACTTGCTTCTGGCAGGGATTCTGTGACCTAAGTGGTGTCTAAAGCTATGAGAAAAGACGGATATATGTGACTGTGTGTTTAAAAATGTATGCTGGAATATAAGCAAGATCAAAGGCCCCAAATAGGAAATATGTTTGCAACATCTATGCTCTTCACAGGTTATTCCCCCTAATGAATAGTTCTCGCTCAATGTGAATTAAAAATAAAGTAAGAATCAGCGCAGAGGATCGTAGGGGAAGGGAAGGACAACTGAATGGGAAGTCATCAGAGGGGGAGAAAAACCATGGGAGACTCTTAATTCTAGGCAGCAAACAGGGTTGCTGGAGGGGAGGTGGTGGGGGATGGGGTAATTGGATGATGGGCGTGAAGGAGGGCCCGTGATGGGATGAGCACTGGGTGTTATACACAAGTGATAAATTGTGTATAACACAACTGAACACTGCATCTGAAACTAAATATGTACTATATGTTGGCTAATTGAATTTAAGTAAAATAAAATCAGAAAAACACAGAGGAGAAATGGGCAGATGTGTACTGGAAATCCACAACAGGTAATGTCCACACGCTGAATGAAGTAGTGACTCTGATGTTCGTCACTAGGAGGAAGGCAAATGCAGAGGAGAGCAAATTGAGGGGCTATGTTTCACCCACTGGATTTTCAAAATTAAAAAGAGCAGAATACGAAGGTGCTGGCAAGGATGTTGGGATGGAACCACCAATCTCGTGTTTGGGAAGCTGGATGGGGGATTTGAGGCACTGGGATGTCAGGGTAGATATATGTGAAGACATGTGCTGCAGGCTTTAGGAAAAGAAGGTAGTTTGAACGAATGTGGACAGGGAATGGCTGAAGGACCATCCACAGCATAGGACAGAATGAAAATACCCAGACGGCTGAATGGGAGAGAGCCCAAATCTGCTATCAAGTGAAACAAAATACCATTAATATGTGTACTGTGTGCATAATACATATGTGTAACTCTCCCCTCTGTATAAAATCAAATGATTAACACCCCCATTTCACGTGTGTATGTCCTTCTTTGCGTTACTATGGAGAAAATGTGGAAAGATACTTCCTAGGCAGTCAAAATGGGTTACTTCAAAGGTGTATGTTTTTGGATAAAACGGGATATTATTACCACATCATTTGCATGCTTCTCTAATTACAGGGAGCACATGTTCTATTTGTAATTTAAAGCCTATTCATAAAATTGTAAAGAAAACAGAATTCAGTGGGTAACAGTGACCTGTATTTTGGAAACAAGGAAATTTTTGTGGAAATAAGGATCAGTGAGAGCTGGCTTTGCTAATCCAAATTAGAAAGTGACTTTGCCACTCATGGAACTGCGGATTTACCTCTTGATATTCCAACTAATAAAAAAATGGAGGTAATGTTTTCATTTGGAAGAAAGTTGACATGTTCTTTCGATTCCTAGTTCGGCCTGGAGTCATTTTTGATAGCGAGCTGGTACTCTATGCAAATACCACTTACAGTAAAGCGGGTGCCTTCCCCCAGCCAGGAGGAGCCTCTGATCACTGGCCCCAGGAGGGGGAAGGCAGTGAGCTAGCCCACCAGCTCTGCCCCAGCATTCACCAAACCCCTCTGCTAAGGAGTTAGATGGGGGCTCTTCAAAGCAAACATGACACTCCCACATTAATTGAAATTATTTCAAAACTAACAAAGTAGTTCATGTAATTAATAGTTTCACCGATGAAAAGTTAATGTTCTTAAGACAAAAATACGAATAGTAAATGTTTTCCCTTTGGCACAAGGTGATCTTGCCTAATCCTCCGGAGTTTTGCTTCGACTTCATTTGTCTGCTGAAAAGTAGGCCCACTTTACACTGCGGATGCTAGTGGTTCATCGGGACACGGGAGAGGATGCGTGATGTCCCGTGACACAAGTTGAATTGCGGTTTCACACGAGGATAAAGGTCAGGATGAGGGGGAAAACTGGGGTCAGTTGTGGAGATGGGAGAATCTGTAGGATTAAGTTGTACTGACTCGGAGCCGTGAGTGGAGATCTTTCTCTTAATGCTTTCATGTCTTCAGTCATATTATTAGGATGATTCACTTAAGTGGGGGGAAAACCCATTATGTAAAAGTGCATCTTAAAAAACAGATAATCTCAAGTAGGAATTATTTTCATTACAGAGGAATTCAGCAGGGTTCCTTTAAAACCCATGTCCCCTACTGCATTTAAGGGTGTTATTTACAGATGATTAGCTATTTGGCTAGGCGGAGGGGCAATTTAAGTCTAAAACATCCAAGGCCAGTTAAAGACCCATGGGGGAAAAAAACCCAACACAAACTCAGGAGTAATCATGGACGTCAGTAAACACATAAGATCCAATTTACAAAAGTGTAATTTATACACACCTTTTTTCAGGAGTACAACTATTAGATAACCATGAGAAATAGAAACATTTTCAAGTTAAAAAGCAAGTGCATCCTATAAGATTGCTGAGAAGTAAGGGATCCTCAGCTTTGGGTAGAAAGCCAGATTCTTAGCCAAAGAGGCCACACCGCTCAGACCTCAGAGACAAGAGAGGTAGCTCTCAGCCATGTGAAAGTCATACTCAGAGAGGAGATGAACCTCGGTGGCCATGTGTGTGCCCCCATTGTGTGTGTGTGTGTGTGTGTGTGTGTGTGTGTGCACACATGCGCATGTGTATGACAGAGAGAAAAGAGCGAGAGAGAGAGAGAGAGAGAGACGAAGCAAAAGTGAGGGCAGGATTGCTTCTGGAACATATGACTTTGCACTGGAACATGTACCTTAATCTGGAAGAGAAAACCTTCAAAGAAGCCAGCTAACCCTACAACCCAAAAACTGCATTACTAGGTATTGATCCCAAAGATACAGATGTAGTAAAAAGAAGAGGCACATGCACCCCAGTGTTCATAGCAGCCATGTCCACAATCGCCAAACTATGGAAGGAGCCAAGATGCCCTTCAACAGATGAATGGATAAAGAAGATGTGGTGCATACATACAATGGAGTATTACTCAGCCATCAGAAAGGATGAATACCCCCCTTTTGCACTGACATGGATGGGACTGGAAGGGATTATACTAAGCGAAGTAAGACAAGCAGAGAAACACAATTATCCTCTGGTTTTACTCATGTGGAACATAAGGAATAGTGTGGAAAACCACAGGGGAAGGGAGGGAAAACTGAATGGGAAGAAACCAGAGAGGGAGACAAAGCATGAGAGACTCTGGACCCTGGGAAATGAACTGAGGGTTACAGAAGAGGGGGTGTTGGGAGCGACGGTAAGCAGGTGATGGATATTACGGAGGGCATGTATGGTGTTGTGCACTATTGTACAAGCAACTAATTAGTTGCATAAGCAACTAATGAATTGCTGAACACTACATCAAAAACTAATGATATAGTACTATGTGTTAGCTAAGTGAACATAATAAAAAAATAAACCAAACCAAAACCAAACCAAAACAAAAAAAAAACAAAGAAGCCAGCTAATGGCAAACAGTCCAGCCTCAAAAGGTATTACCCACTTGGAGAACTAAACAGAATGCCTCAGCAATGTGTCTCAGGGGGGAATGGATCATCTTTACACTCAGCATTGTTGCCTAGAGATGGAAGTGATCGACAGTCCCTCTGGCCACCCAGGTGAGGACGGAGAAGCCTCAGAGTTGCCTGTCCTTACGAAACACCCACTGAGCTTGCCAGCCTGGACACCACTGCTTACGGGATCGACACAGGAAGGTTCTTATTGGAAGAATCCAGGGTTTTTTTTTTGTTTGTTTGTTTTGTTATGGCGTAGGACAATTAACTATTAATTGTTGTTTTCTTTAACACTACTTTACAGAAGGATAGTTCTGTAATATGTCTAAAAAATTCCCACCAACAATGGGGGAGGGTTGATTAAAATGTAATATTGTGAAATGATAGGATATTATGAGGCCCTTAACATATTTTCATAAAGTGCCCATGACGTGATAATCGGTGAAAAGAATAGGATGAAAAATGTGTAGGTACTATGATTGATTATGCAATTTAAAAATGAAGGGTGTTGGACACACATTATGCAGTTTCTATAATTATTATAAATTTTTACTTTTAAACTCAGGGAAACAATGTATCGACAGTGAAGTGATATTGTCATTTTGGATTTTCAATAATAAAACAGACCCTTTATATCTGCGATCAACATACTTTTTCTGTCAAGAGCTGGAATGACAATATTTTAGGCTTCGCAGGCCACCTCTGCCTCTGTCATATGTTGTCTTGTGTTCTTGTTTTGTTTCGACATCCCTTCAAAGAATCTAAGACCCATTCTTAGCTTACAAGCTTTAGAAAAACGGGCTGTGGGCTGGACTTGGCCCCTGGACTATAGTTTGCTGACGCTTGCTTCAAATGACTTTGTCTCCTCTGGATGCTTCCCCTATTTTAATATGAAGAATTTGTGATAGATTTCCACGTTTGATATTGACACACTTCCCCCAAAGCTGCCTTAGAATGGCTATACCGATTCAAACCAGCCCTTATTTGGAATTAATGTGAACAGAGAACCGAAATAGAAATGCGTATTTCTTATGATCCTTGAGAGCCATGCTTTTCAATACGGTAGCCACCAGCCCCACATGACTAATTAGAGTAACATTAATCAACATTAAATTAAATAAAAAAGGCAGCGCCTCTGTCCCATGAGCCCAAATACTGGGTAGCGTAGATACGGAACATTCCATCTTAGACAGTTCTACGGGACAACAATGTCACAGAATAAAACAAAATAACCCTCTGGAACCCAACTGTGGTTAAGTTTTGGATTGCCAACGTTCCTTTGGAAAATAACGTTGATAGAGATGGTAGGGGAGAGAGACAAGGGAATGACCAGGATATTTAGGGTCAAATGGAGCCAGAAAAGCAGTCAATAGTTGAGTAACTTCCCAGGTTCAAGAACCAAATCTACCATATCGTGGCTGCGGGATCCTGGGTAATCACTCCTCCTCAGTACCCCCTCCATTCCTCTGCTGTAAAGCAAACATTATAATACCTACCTGGTGCAGAGTTTGAGAATGAAACAAGGTTGAGCATGTGAAAATGTGAACTAGCATCCTAATGCTACGAGATACATGCACACACATTTACACCACCCAAAGGAGGCAATGTCCATACACTTAGAAAGAACCATTTCCTGCCAGTATGGCTGGATGCTGGCTGGATGCTGGCTTCTTGGGGACACCTTGCATTGAATGCATGCCCAACCTGCTGCTGAAGGTGCTATGCTGGTTGGGAAGAACACCTCTGTACTCCCACAACCTGGTACCTTCTGAAATTCAGGATTCCCATAGTCATGTTTTTGGTTTCTGGCGACTGCCTCTAACCTGTGCCCCCAGCAAAGAGTTTGGTTTTTCTGAGCCTTTGGGAATTAAGATGCTTGATCTTGGCCTTCAGGGAGGATTCCCCTCTGTCTCTCATCCTCCTAATCATCACATGCCCATTACTGCTGCTTTCCATCAACCCCCCCTTCTCTAAGCTGGTCTCCAGCAGTCCACCTTCTCTTACCCCCACACTCACTGTTGAGCACTGATCCCAATGAGGACCAATTCCATAGTTATGAGGATTTCATAGGGTCGTGTCTGATAGTCTATGAAATAGACAAGGTCTCAGCTGTGGCTGGGGGGTCTTTCTGAGGAGGGGCAAACCAGCTACGGCTACCATGATGGAATCCACGAGAACTGTGATTGTTCAACTTGTTCTGGGAACTGGGGTCGGGGTGGGGCATTTTCCACCCTGGAGCATCCATCCCAGGCAGAGAAGTCCTCGGTTTTTCCATGTCAACATTATGATCTATCTTCCGTATTTATTTTTGGTCTTCTCCCCCTTGCACTTGATGGCTATATTCAAATCTATCAAAGTGCCTTTTCTTGTTGTTCCCCCCATCTAGTTAAATGGGGGAGAACCACATTCTTCTCTCACCTCCTCCTGTTCCATGGAATCACATAGCAAAGGGCAGAACAGGCTTGCAAATAAGTCGTCATTTTCCACTGTGAGAAAATGGTGCTCAAGCACCTTTTGTTACGTGAGGGGGCCACTTGGATGGCCTGTGTATGTTACATCAATTATTTTCACGTTAATTTGCAAAGCTGTGACAGAAGGCAGGCAGTGAGCTTTAGCTCCACACCCCTCCCCGCCATGCGCCAACCCCCAGACCAATGCCCCATGTCCCATCCATTGGACCCGATCCTGCCAGGTGTTAACAAGGGATGACTGGGACATCTGGGAAGTGAGCGTTCAGACGTAATGAGCAAAGGGGTTCAAGGCTAAGGTGACAGGGAACACAGAGACATGCTTATGAGAACCAACCTCATCTTGTGGAGAGCCACAGGGAGGGTGAGCAGAGAGGGAGGGGAGGAGGAGAACTTACATGGCAGGGAAGGTGATTGGACTCAGATTTATGTCACAAAACAAAGAGAGCCACAACAGCGGGCTTACTTGCGGAAGTATATACAAGTGAACTGGGGGCACTGTACATGGAAGATCCCTCCTGGTTTGCCTGGCACAACAGCACCGTGCCTACGAAAGAGAGAGAGATAGATGGCATCTGGTTTGGGAACAGGCACACTACACCTGAGAGATCACGGCAACGCAAACAGGAAAGGCAGAGAAATGAAAACACAGCCACATCCCCGTGCACGTGGTGGGGACACCCGTGGTCACGGTGGCCGTGACCACCCCCTGGCTTAGCCGAAGGGAGTCGGGAACCCACCTTCCAGCCCTCCAAGCATGGGTCACTCCTTTTCACCTGGGGCTCCCGTAGTGGGAACCTGACCACCCCAGGACCCACTTTCAGATCAGTGATGGTGGCAGCATGGCATACGCCGAAGGGGGCTTGAGAAATACCAGCGAGAACTAGATGACAAGCCTGGCTCGATGCCACTTAGCTGTGTGATCTTGGTAAGTCACTGTACCTCTCTGTGCCTTGGGATTCCCATCTGGAAAATGGGGTGAATATACCTACCTCCAGGGAGGGTTGGGAATCGTATGGCTAGAGATGTGCCCAGGGCAAGGGCTGGCATGTAATCATCGCTCAGTAAAAGGGAAGCATGTGAACTGCTATGTTTGGAGAAACCTTTTCCTCCCCTGCCATGCCTCCCCGCACCCCACCACTTTCGACTGTCTGAATCAGTTCTTCAAGGGAAGAATAGAAGTGCAGCGGGGAAGAAATGAATGCAACTTTCACCTTCCACGTGACCCACCCCAGACTCACACTAGGCTTGGGGTGAGACCATCTTTGGCTTCTGCCTATCTTGTTTCTTCCAGAAAGCTCTCAGCCTTCCACCAGGAGAGGCTGCCTCACCAAGCAAGCCTGCACTGCAGATCTGACTGTCCTCTGCCTGATTTAAAGCAAAGGGCACCAGGCTTATCCTGGCACAATGGAATTTTACAGCGGAGAGGAGCGGTGGAATCCTGAGATATCTCCTCAGTCTGTGATGTGTTTTGAACCACCGCCCACTCCAAGGATGAGCAGGGTCAGGAATCCTCAGGGTATCAATTCGTTCTCCTGCTGCTACAAAGCTCATATTCAGACTTTGAAAAGACTGAGAGAGACTTCTGAGGAGTTGTCAGCCCATTACTGATAATGGAACTGCATTCCTGTGGTTTCTGTTTACTTGCCCCCATTCAGTTTTGGGTTTTGGGGTCTCCTGCCATCAGCACAACTGGAAAGCTCCCCCCATGAGAAGAAGGCTGCCCACATCTTTGGAGACCTCACCCACATCTTTGGAGCTCACACACATCTTTGGAGACCTGCCCTAGTGCTCACTAACGTGTTCTACAGTCCTTTAGTATCTTTCCCAAGGTCAACAGAAGTGTAGTTAAAACTTGTACAGTGAGTGGGGGGAGTCTGCCAAACAGAGAGGGATTGCCACATGAACCATGAAAAGATGCCCATCTTTCCTGAACTAAAAAAACCAAATGTAGTTCCAGAGGTGGTCTCCATGACCCCACTCCCCCTGCTTCAGGTACGGAGCCAGAGTAGATGGATCCTATGAGATCCATCTCTGAGATGGATCTGAGATGGCTGAGAAGGTTTCTGCAGGTTCCTCTTCTACCATCTGTTCCCTGTGTTTCCCTGGATTTTGTACATTATCTCCAGGTAAAGCAAAGATGGATTAAAACCCCTAAGTGGCCCCTCTGTCACCAACTCAGCCACCCCCATCCATTCTTTGGCAAGGAGAAGCAGCCCATGGACGGAAGTTCTATCTGAAGGAATGTCCCCTGGTCTTCTGACATTTACCCTGATATCCTATATTTCTAGCTGGAGAAGAGCCCCCACAAAAGTGTGGATATAAGAGTAAAACTGACTGACCTTCTCTTGGTTGTAAATGTATTCAGAGTCTGGTTGGGTCTGAGTCACAATCAGCCTTTGCTACGTTCATGGTTCTTTCTTCTCTCTATTTTATTTAAAGAGTTTATCCCAACATATAAGATGGGACTTTACATGGTCTAATTTCTTCTTGGTGAGTATTTCCTGTTTTGGCAAGAAACTGGCATAGTTTGGTAATTAACAGCAAACAAATGGAACACCAGACCATGGGGGTGTGTGGTCTAAAATCAACTAACAGGAGTGGCACACCCACCCGAAGGACATGCCCTGACCCCCACCCTCCTTTACCAATGAGTACTTCTTCTGACTTTGCAGAGGCCATTGGTCCCTCTGTTCTTGCTCACTGCTACAACTTTACATAGAAATGAACGTCTCTATAGGATACACAGAGAGCTGCCAAGTCAGCATCTTCCAGGATGGGACCTGTGAGAAAACTCAGTGGGTCTCTCATGTCCACCTCTGGTTCAAAACCACTTTTAAAATGAAATCTGAAGTTTCTTGGGCGTGCCTTGGTTTCAAAAGAAAGACAGCATAGTCGTAGCAAAAATATATCCAGAAGGACATTTTGGTATTGTGCAGTTAAAACCTTAGGGTCAATTTTCAACACTCTCAATGCAATTTAGAGAATCCCATTGGGACATAACACAGATTCCCTCTAGGAAGCTAAATCCTGGCAGGGCATAATGAAGCTTTCCTAATGCTCTTACGCTGTAGATCCTGAGAAACTGTATTGAAATAACTTCTTTGGATGCCCTCTTGGTAGTGAAAAAAAAAAACCTCTTTATGCAATAATTCTGACCTTTGTAAAACAAAATCTATGCTGTCACAGGACTTGCTTTTTATTTTACCTAAAAAACATTCTCTAATTTAATTTGCAAAGTACTTATTGTATGTTCTCTTAGTACTTTGTGACCTTTTCTTAAGAGAAAGCTTTGAATTAAACAGAAACAAAGAGGCAGAGAAGAACACTGTAACCTCCATGCATTTTTGGGGCAGGGGCGAGTCATGCGTGTTTGCTTAGAGAAGTAAGTCAAATAGATAATAGGATACAAGCAGCAACATAAGAAGTGTTTACAAGGTCATTCAAGGCACCTTGTGATGCAGCTTTCTAATGAGTCCCTTGCATTGTGTTTTCTATCTGCACCCCGTCCCCCCAACATAGACCATTTGCCTCTAGCTAGTATGAAGTGTCCACCACCATAGTGGCATTGTAATACTTCTCAGACTTCTGTACCTTTGCTTATAAAGCAATTTTACTCTAATATCCAGGCTTTTGAGAGAGGAGGGGGAAAGAGGGCTTTCCTCCTTACAATTTAAAGATGGCAACTGTGTTCAATTTATACCACAAGCCACCATTCCCTACTCAGGACAGACCATTCATCGATTTCCAAGTGTCCTTTCCCATTTCCCCAGAATCCTCAGAATCATTCTTAACACAGCTTCCAGGCAGTTGCTAGTGTTTGATTTTAGTGGGTGGACAGGATGAAACCTCCATGCCATTCCTGGTCCTACTGTTAGGTTAAACCATAAAATTGACCTTTTTATGTCAGATAGGGTTCAACGTTGGGAATTTCATAGGGTTTAATTTTAAAGAAAGGCCCCACTGCAATTCCTACTGTGTCTTTTAGAAGTTGCTTCTTTTCCCAGTCCCCAGGAGCTAATGGATCACACCCCCTTCTATGCTCCCATCACACTTAAAAAAAAAAAAAAAATCTCCTTGGCATGCCTGAGTGTCTCAGTCAGTTAAGCCTCTAACTCTCCATTCTGCTCAGGTTGATCTCAGAGTCATGAGTTCAAGCCCTACACTGAATGCCACGCTGGCATGGAGCCTACATTAAGAAAAAAAAAAATCTTGGGGCGCCTGGGTGGCTCAGTGGATTAAAGCCTCTGCCTTCGGCTCAGGTCACGATCTCAGGGTCCTGGGCTCCAGCCCCGCACTGGGCTCCAGCCCCACATTGGGCTCCCTGCTCAGCGGGGAGCCTGCTTCCCTATCTCTCTCTGCCTGCCTCTCTGCCTGCTTGTAATCTCTCTCTCTGTGTCAAATAAATAAAATCTTTTAAAAAAAAAAATCTCCCTAGTAGATCCTTTGTCACACTCTACTGCAACTTTTCATTTATGCATTGGTCTTAGCCATAATGAGCCCCCTTGGGTCAGAGCCAAACTAGACCCATCTATTCCCAGGCCCTAACAAAATACTTGACTCTTGGAAGGATTAATGAATATGGTTATTATGTTTTTAAAGACCTCTTCATTTCTATTTTCTTGGCTAAAAATAGTACTTTGCCCAACCACTTGTTCTTGAGGGTGCCTTCTCCTGCCCCTTGTTGATTGCTGGGGACATGCATGCCTAACGTCCAGGTGCAGTTACGAGCCCTCTCTATGGGATTCACTTGCTTCCTCCTCTTCTCTGGTTCTTTTAGGGTTGACTCATGCAGCTTCACATGAAATCTGAGTAGTTCGTATCTGAGCCTGTGAGGACCTGGCTGCACGTGGCACACCAGAACTTCAGAATCATCAGAGCCTTTGCAAAGCCTGTCCCACTCTCATCAGCTTCCCAAGTTCCGGCACGATATCCATGGGGCCACTCTCGGGCAGGATCGGGAAGCCTCCAGCTGCAAGAGGGTGAGCCAAGGTCCATGTGCAGAAGGGGTAACCCAACCCCTTCTTTTTAACTGGAGACTCCCCACAGCTCTGGGGCTCATTCCTCCCCTTAAGGGGCAGGGAGAAGCCTCAAAGGGGTGATTCCTATCACAGACAGGGGAGAGGAAGCATCCAAACTTTGTACTCTGCTGCCCACTCCTAGGTGAGGAAATTGGACTCAAACCAACTGGAACAACGGGGCATTTGCACACCTCTGCCTTTATGGAGGAGAAGCCTTCTCCCTGGAATCCCTGCCAATCCACCCACCCCCGGGTAATCCCCTTCCAGACTCGGCTACGGCTTCTCCTCCTGGAAACCAGATCTATTTGCCTCCACCTGCCAAGTTCAGCTTCCTTCCTCTGCTCTTCTAAATTGTGTTACAATCTATCACATGAGTGTCTTCCCGTGGATGCGGTGAACTCCAAGAGGTCAGGAATCACATCTTTTTGCCCTCTCATTCCCGTGGGTCCAGGGGCCTTGGCTGAGAGGGTGGGGTGGGCGCCTGACAAGAGCAATCAGAGGGTTCTGGATGAGCAGCAATCTTGCACTTGCAAGAAATAAAATTAGAACGCAAGAGGGAAAGGAAGAAGAGAGGCTCTTTTGAATGTCTGCCCTTCCATTCTAGTACCGAAGGGCAGCACTCCAAGCCAGCCCAGGGTGAATGACTAGACCCATCCTGTATTTTCTGAATCACACACACACACACACACACACACACATACAAGAAAAGAAAAAAAGAAAAGAGAAAGAAGGAAAAAAAAACCATGTCCAAGAAGCACCCCAACCGCCTAGCAACTGGGAGTGGCTGACTCACTTCATTAGCTCCAAACACGAAGATGAGTTAGAATACGAGGAGACGAATGCTCTTATCGCTACTGAAATGGGGGGGGGGGGGATTTAAAGGCACAAAGAAAAACAACCGCACTTTATGAATTTTCTGAGAGCCAACAGGGATTCAGGAACCCCTGCTGTGGAAGGTTCTGGGGTGCCAAGTGCTACCTGAGCTTCTTCAAGCATCTGTGTGCTGATCCCGAGGCCCCTGCAAACAGAGCCCTTTGCTGGGGTCCGGCTCTCCCAGTGTCACTAGGCCTGGTGACTCTGCAAAGAGGGCAGAGAGGAAAAATCCTACAGGCAATGGTGAATGAATGCAGGAGGTCATCACAGAGCTACTCTGTCATGAGTGCTCAGCGAAGAAAAGGTGGTCTGTGAGGGCTGCCATTCATTCTGCAAGTATTGGCCTGTGCCACCTGCCGGGCACTGTGTGGGTTCTGGGGCACGCCCGCTGAGCCCCCTGTGCCCTTGAAAAGAATGGCATGCTGTCTTTTTAAGTACTTGTACGTTCAGGAACAAATACATACAGAAGAAGGGAACAAAGGAATGAGTCTGCATTGACCCCCAAATCTGAGACCCTATGGTTATTTACTTTGCTTACTGAGACCAATAAAATTTACAAGTAATTTTGGCACAGTATTTATGACATGACTGTTATGACTGGCAAAATGTCTATTTCATATTTCTGTTACATCCTGCAGTCATAGCAAAAAAATGTTTCATAGTAATAGTAATCACTAGGAAAAAGAGCACTTTCATTTTATACAAAAAAAAAAAAAAAGAAATTTTTACTCAATGTTTCCCCACACATTTTTACATTGCATTTGCTCCTCCCTAATAAGAAAGGACAGACAGTATTAGTCCCTCTTTAGAGATGCGAAAAAAATGGCACAGAACAAGGATGTGGTTTACGAAAAGCCTCATCAGTCAGAGGCAAATTCTGGGTGAGAAACAAAGCTATCTAGGCTCCTAGAACATGACTCATTTTATCAATGACTCTTTCTTGCTTCTACTGTTACAGAATGATTTTTAAAATATATTTTTAAATTAGAATAAAACCAGGAAAACTTTGGTCATCATTGAAGGAACAAGCTCTGAGCTGGTGACAAAGGGACACACTTCACTAGAGGGGAAACTTGCGAAAGTCTTCTTCATAAGCGTGCTACTTTCAGAAAGGGGTGCCCTCAGTGCCCCATGGATTCTTATAATCACCTGCATCATGAGCATCGCCCAGGGGATTTGTTCAACACAGAACGCTAGGTCCCATTCCCAGAGTTTCAGACTGATTCCAAAGGTCTGGGGTGGAGCTGAGAACTTGCATTTTCAACAAGGTTTTGTGTTGTCAGAGGACCACACTTTGAGGAACACTGGAAGAGAGCCAGTCCCCCAAACTTCAATGCTGTGAGTTCTTGCCTTCCTAACACTGGAGGTTTTCTAAGCCTGTGAGACTTTAAGAATCCACCTGGGAGGACTGAAATGGGATGCCTTCAAAGGCTCCGCCCCTAAAGAGTGGGACTCAGCTGGTCAGAAATCTGCAACCCAGGTGACTGGCCTGCTTTGGATGTGCTTTGATTAATCCGGGCCCAAGGGCATGTCCACAGCTTTTGGAAGGAAAGTAAAAATGGCTGACTATATCCGGTTTGAGTACTTCTGTGGGCAAAGAGGTGGAGCTTACTTTTTATCGCTGCTATTTTGTACATGGACAAATTTTGCTTTTCCTTTGTAGCATTTCAAACACGAAAAGTAACTCCCAGTCCTAACTATTCCGTCAAAGTCTCTGGAGGTGGGCTGGTCAAGAAGGTAGAGGAGATCACCGGCAGCATAATCCTAGCAAGGCCACTCTTGGTTTCCCATCCAAACAGAGCCTACCCACTCCTGCCCCACTATTACAGACTGAAGTGGATACGCTCCACATTCATACATACATTGAAGTCCTAACCCCCAGTACAGGATGTGACTGTATTTGGAGACAGGATCTTCAGAGAGGTAATTAGGTTAAAGTTAGGCCATGAGGGCAGACCCCGATTCCATGTGGTTGATGTTCTTATAAGAAGAGTAAATTATAACAGAGACACAGGGGGAAGACCGTGTGAGGATTCAGGGAGAAGATAGCCATCTACGAGTCAAGGAGATAGGCCTTGACCCCTTGGAACTTCCCAAGGAACTAACCCTGCTGACCCCTTGATCTTGGACTTTTAGCCTCCAGATCTGTAAGAAAATACATTTCTGTTGCATAAGCCCCCCAGCCTATGGTGCTTTATCATGGCGGCCATAGCAGACCAATATCCCGCTTCCCTCCTAATGAGCTCTGCCCTGAGGA
This sequence comes from Nasua narica, assembly GCA_028533885.1. NCBI lineage: Eukaryota > Metazoa > Chordata > Mammalia > Carnivora > Procyonidae > Nasua > Nasua narica. The sequence goes on along the minus strand of CM052805.1, from coordinate 5,740,537 downwards.
TCAGTGAGGCTCTGTACTACGTGAGGGCATGCAGTATAGGCATGGCATAGAGGTCTGGGAGGTTGCCGTGTGCTATTCCTTGCCCATGAAGGTTGCGGCTTCCAATGGACACATTTATCCAAAGCCCTCATGGGTTGCGGATGCTTTTTGCAGTTATGCGTTTGAACAGAGACTAGCATTGAGCCAATCCATGTAAGACTATTTTCACAGCTAATACTGAATGCTTTTCTACATGCCTGAAAGATGAGCCTCTCTGAAGGGTTATGGTCGAGCTTTAAATACAGACGTATTTCCACTACGGCACAGATGTTGTAGAAAAACGTTGGATGTATATTTAATTCTTATAAAGTGAATCATGTTTTAATTGTGTCAGGGGATTTCCATATTTAAAGGAGCCCTGAAGTAAATCTGTATAGAGTGTAAATAATCTCTCACTCCAACTTATGAAGTAAGTTTTGATTTTCATAACAGTTAAAGAGAAATACATGATTTTGAGGGGTTTTTTTTCCTTTTCACTTTACTTTTTGACATAATTTCAGACTATCCCAAAAAAGTTGCAGGAATACTACAAAGAATCTCTCTACAACATTCTCCCTGATTGTTTGTTGTTTAAAAAAAAGTCATGACTTACTTGAGCAACTCTTATTCCCATCTCCCAAATTTCAACTAACAGTGATTTTTACAGAAAAAACTCAATTGACTCAATATTATACTAAACACATCAACAGTAGCAATTCCAAAAATTGCTCACTAATTACCCAAAAAGTGCCAAGCAAACCCATTCAGCGTTTAATTTGGACTACTCCCTACTCTTTACCCTGTAAGACAGGTACTATCATTTCTATAGAATAGATGAAGATCCTGAGACAGAGAGAGTTTTAGAATCTTGCCCAAGGTCACACAGAGACAAATCTTACGGTGCTGAATGCTGGTTAGACCAAATGCATCCCTGGGACCCACGGACTGAAGGCTAATCTTCCAAATCAGGTGTAGGCAAACTACAGTCTTTCGGCCGAATCCAGCCTACCCCATTTTTTGTATGGCCTGTGACCTCGGAATGGTTTCTACATTTTTATCTGGTTGAAAAGCAATCAACGCAAGACTGATATTTGGTGACAAAGTGAAAAAGCACATGAAATCCAAATTTCAGTATCTGTAAAGACTTATTAGAACAGAGGCATACTTGTTCACTTTCGTATTATGTATGACTGCTCTTAGGCTGCGAGACAGAGACCTTATTGCCCACAGAGGCTACAATATTCACTACCTCGACCTTTACAGAAGAGGTCTGCTGACCCCTGTTCTAATGTCCTCCTTCTGTTTGGAAGATACCAAACAGAAAGAGCATCAGCCCCGCCCTGGGAAGCTGTCACGGATTATTTCAGAGGGTATCATTTTATTAATACTTGCAAACACTTATTTTTTTTTTTTGTTAAGATAACCAAAAAAATTTAAAGACACGTTCTTTGAATGCTTGCCAAAAATCTCTTTCTAATTCATTGTTGTTCAAGATAATAAAACAACTAGAAAAAATTGCCCCATGAGGTGTTTGTGGAAAGCAAGCAATTTAACTACAACAAAAATAATGGAAATATGTTTTATCTCCTTCAGGTTTATGGCTGTTAGCATTTAGGCAAGGGCTACCCTAAAGCCCGAGTTTCAAAAATTCTAATAGGCACTGAATCACTTGGGGACCCTTCTAAATGAATATTCTCAACTAGGAGGCCTGGGGGGGAGGGGGCATGAGAATCTGCATTTCCAATCAGCTTCCGGGGATGCCCACGCTGCTAATGATAGTAAAACGCTAGGGACCACGTAAAGAATGTCAAGGAACAGCTAATATTAATCGAGCCACCATTAAGATGCCACTGAGTTTCAGGTACTGAACCAGGTATGCTGTGCACATATTGTGATTCTTTTTTTTATCAAACCCACAAGGAAAATAAGGCCCAGAGAGAAAAAGACCAAACTGAAATCCGAGCCAGGCTGGGGTGACTCCAAAATTCAGACTTACTCACAGAGCTGCATCGGCTTATTTATGGTGATACTTGGTCTGGAGGTGTTTAAACATCCTCTCCAGCCGTGAAGCGATAAATATCCACCAACCAACCCCATCTGCACTAAGGCCACTTCGAAGAGTTCCTCAGTTGCCTTCTGGCTGGAAACGCCTGACTCTTTCAGGCTAAGAATGTTGGCTAGAACCTTATGATCTCCTGTAAGAATCTGTGATAGGGTTTTAAATCCCACCAGGGAAGCCTCTGGGCAAGTAGCTTCTAGAGATAAGAAAATCCCACTTGCAAGATCACAGTAATACAGGTCGGAAGGAAACACCGAGAGAGGAAGAGTAAGAAACCCTCAAGGTCTGACAGTGCCGCTGAAAAAGTATGGGCTTTTACCCTTAGTTTTACGTTCTGACCTCCGTGACTGTAAATTTCTTTGACCTTGAGTAAGTCAGTTAAGGTCCTAGACTTGGCTTTCACATCTGTAAAATGGGGACCAAAAAAAAATTCTACTTCATTGAGAACTGTTGTAGAGATCAGATCTGTTATATGGAAGGGGTTGACAATTTGTAGGTAGTAAGTGATCTCGATAATAATAATAATGGTCTATTAACGATCATTATTTTTTTGAATCTGAAAATACAGCACTTTAGGGATTGATTTTGCTCCATGGCTTCTTGAAGAATGGGAGAGCAACAGGTCCTGAGCTGGTGGGTTTGGCCATGTCCCGGGCAGAATGCTAAACATAAGAGATTTAATGGACAACATTTTAAGATTGGGGATTAACCGCCAACATTTAAACTGGGGAGGTTTAATGTCACAAGACAGATGTCTGGCTTCTCTTAAGGAATCGGGATGGAGCCACATGGATTTGGGCCTGCATGGTTATACAGGGCCACGCAGGGTGCCAGGGGGAGCACTCCTCCTGATAACTGAGATGTGTCCCCTCCAAGTACACATTTATCTCCCAGCTCATTAAGATATTTTAGTTTGCAAAGTATGAGGAATGGGAAAAACAAGACAAAACAAAAAAACAAAACCAACAGACAAAACAAACCAACAACCAAAACCAAACCAAACAAACCAACCAAAACCAACAGACAAAAACAAAACCAACAACCCTCTTCTTCCTAGGGATAAGAACCTCTGAGATACTACAGGAGTCCAAAAATCCCTCCTGACAGGCTTCCCTTGAGCCCCCTCTTCTATTTCACTTGCTAGTACAGAGCTGTATTTTAGGAGGGACTGGAAATATTTGTGGAATGGGGGCAGAGTTTCATCTTGAGTCCCCTTCCATATATCCCAGATTAGCTTTAAACTCCTGACCCCACTCTTTTGGTAAGAGCAGAAAATACACTTTGACTTTGAATCTCCCAAAGAGTAATCAGATACATTGTTTAAACATGCTTCCCCCACACACACACACAGCCCCGTGGGCTGAAAGCAAATAGAATATTTCAGCTGGCAAAAATGGTTTTCAAAAATGACAGGGAGTTAATACGGAAGGTTTCAGACTTTACAATATTGTGTATACCAAGCAAACACTAGAAATGCACAAATAGACTCATCTTTTTTCCCCAGAGGAAGTATCAGTGATATTGGGTGTTCCTGTTTTTAGAATGATACTGGGTTTAATACAATGATAAGTGTACAACGATTAACCTCTGCGTCAAGTTTAAATGTATAACCCATTAACTAATTTAATCTCCTCCAAAAAACAAAACAAAACAAAACAAAACAACAAAAAAACAGCCTTTGGCATTATTCTCTGAATAACCCTTGTTTAGTTTCCATAATGGTATCTTGTTTAATGAAAAACTCATTAGAATGTAGCAGACGGCATAATTAATTCTGGCTGATTCTTTCGGTGTGAACAGCTAATGCAGATGCGGGGTTCTATTTTCCACTGGCTTTATTAATTTTTCATAAACCAATATTTCGACCATAATGGGTGGTAACAGGTCCACAGAAGTTCTAGAAATGCATTAACTGTCACCAATGTAGTTAATTGAAGTAGGATTTTGTTATTTGTGTGTTGGTCCTCCCACACTACATTTTTAAAAGACAGCGTCATTTGATACTCGGAGAAGGAGTATCTACATATAATTAACATACAGGGTATTAAACAATATTTGGCCAATTTGTCTTTATTTACACACAACTTAATTGGTTGGGCTCACAATGCTGAACTATAAATTTTGAAAAGACGCTAAAAAGTAGGAAATACAAGATCGTCCAAACAAAATGGTTTATAATAGAGTGGCAAAACAAGTTAAAAATACTCAAAAAAATGAAATTGTGTCATTTTTAAAGTCTCTGGTAATCTGTTTTCCTAGGAAGAGATCGGGACACAACCAGGAAACGAGTTGGATCGTGGATATTAGGCACCAGGTTCGTAATCCTGGGGTCTGTCAGGGGCCCTATCTCTGGGAAGGGCGAGAAGTTGCTGATTTAGTTTTACCTCTTTCACTTTTTCAGGATTAGGTTCACATATTCGAAAAAGTCCTTATGATAAGACTATTATTTGTTTCAGGTGTAGATATACATGCTAATCCATGACGGGGTGTTCCTGTTTGTTTTAAGCATATTTTTTACCAGAGTTATCAACAGTTGCCTGCCACTCAGAGCATAAAATCCAGAATCTGCATTCCTTTACACAGCAATGTCAGATCTTTTGCAACTTTTCTCTAGAAGGTACCCTCTGATCTCAACAGACCTGTATTTCTCAGCCTTTAGGGGAAATCTGACTTTGCCTCAGAAATTTCTATACCCAGTGAAGATCAGGCAGCTGTATTTTTCTTTTCTTTTCTTTCTTTTTTTTTTTTTTTTTGGTACTTCTCAATGGATTCTGAAGATAAAGACTGAGAAACTCCTTTGGACTCTGCCAAACTCCTCCTTATTCACCCCCACAAAGATCTTTCTTCATTTTCTTCCCAGAAGAACTCTTACTTATCCCTCAAAACCCAGTTAGTATCCCCTCTCTCTGGCTCTTAATACAGAGAGAGTTGTTAGTTTTTCAGGGTTCTGGCAGGCAGGTATCATTGTTTATTATACACTAAGCTGGTCTGTCTGTATCCTTCAATGCTCTAAGGAATTCTCCAGGGAAGAGGTGCTCCCCCCTGTCTCCCCCCCGCACATGCTCAGTGCCTGGCACTTTACAGGCCTTCAGCACTGTAACTCTGAGCTAAAGGATGAATTAACAGAATTAACAGAAGCCAGTGATACGTGTGACTTCATACATAGCCTTTCTCTTTGGCCCTTCCTTGATAAGCATGGTGTGGCAGAATGACAAGCAGCTAAGCTTGCGGGTTCATGTAAGATTGTAATTGCTACAACGGCGCAATGCTAAAAAAAAACCCAAAACCCCAAAAAAACCCCAAAACTCCCCAGGGTGTAATTCAGTGGCTTTGTGTTTAGCAAATCTGGACTCTCTAAGCCAGGGGTCAGTGAAGGAGGGCCGTGACTTTCACATTTTTACACAGCTGGGGATGGGACGAGGATAACTATTTCATGACCCATGAAAATTACAGAAATTTCAATGTCTGTGTCCTTAAAGTTTTATTGGGACACAGTCATGCACACTCATTTATGCGTTGTCTGTGGTTACTCCTGCGTTAGTGTCAGAGGTGAGCGGGTCGGGGAGACTGTAGGCCCACACAGCTGAACCTATTCACGAACTGGCCCTTTACAGAAATTTGCAGATCTCTGCTCAAAGTGAAAAATGCACATATTTTTTTTTCTCTTTCATAACTGAATCCAGCTTGATCTTCTTTTCTAGAACCGACACACAGTGCTATGTCTTGTCTTATATCACCCTCCCCCTCTTCCTCACCCCTACCATCATGACCACTAAGAAATATATATTATATATATGTACATATATATAATATATATATTCTGAGTCTACAGGCTCCTTTTCCTTCTGCTTCTTCTCCTTCTCCTCTTCCTCCTTCTTCTGTTTTGCAGGAAAGGGTTAACTCAGTAGATCTAGGCTGCTCAAACCCTGAACATTCCTCCAAAAGGTTTGTCTTCAGCACTGGCCCTTGGACAGCTCCCGGCAGATGAATTCTAAACCCTTGGAATATTCTACATGATTAAACTGTTTTTGGATGCCTGAGGCCTCGGGCCATACATTGCCAGTCAATAAGATAGTTTACGGCAGCAATGTGATTTATGGTGAAGGCTTACTTTTGCTCTTTGGCCTAAGGTTTGAGTAGTTGAGATCAGTCACATGGGGGTTCTGCGTCCCCGTGACCACCTCTGAGAAAGCAGACTGACTCCTGTCTGGTGAGAGGACTGCGTGTGTCATCAGACGCCACTGCCGGTAAAGTTAAGCACATCATATACTTCCACCTGGAGGGCACACGCAGAGGCTTCTGCCTGGTTTCTTCTGGATCCCATCTCCTGTGCTCTTCCCCTTTGCTGATTTTTAATCTGTATCTCTTTGTAATAAATCAGAACTGTGACTCTAAGAGCCTTTCTGAGTCCCATGAGCATATCCAGCCAAACACAGAGACTAAGGATGGTCTTGGGGACCCCCGACATAGATCCGCAGCATAAAATCGAGCTTTATGCTTTTCCCTTCTGGAATCAAAAATCACAGAGTAATGCCCAGAAGAGGAAGCACTTGGGTGAATGTCTCTTTTCAAGTTATTGGATTGCCTTTGATAACTACAGACACTTATCCATCTTGAGCAGGAGCTCAAGTCCCAACGTCAGCATTATCAACATTTTAAGCCAGATTATTCTTTGATTATTCTTTGTGGTGGAGGCTGTCCTGTGCATTGTGGGATGCCTCGGCCTCCACCCTTTAGATGCCAGTAGTGAATAACCCCAATGCCTCCCAAGATGTGACAATGACAAATGTTTCCAGGGGTTGCCCAATTCCCCTGGGGTGTAAAATTACTCCCAGTTAAGAACCATGAATCCAAGATATTGGATTCATTAAATCCAATTCATTAAAGCCTGTGTGCGGGAGGTGACTTGTAATAAAATGGAACGGGTGTTGGAATCACAGAGATTTGGCTTTGGATCCAGCTCTTCGACTTCTGAAGTCAGCAACCTAGGGCAACATAATATCACTAGATTCCTCATTTATCTGCAAAATGAGGAAAATGGCACTTATCCTCCAAAGTTCTAATCTCCGTAAACATGCAATGATTACGACACGGAGTCTGGCATGCAGCAGATAATATTACATGCGAAGAGATTTTTATTAATTATCTTTATCATCTATGACCTCGAGGATAGAAAACATGGCAGGCATGTCCCAGTCTAGTCCTACTGAGGAAGCTCCACAGCAAGGCGATGGAAAGTGTGGGCTCTGAGGTTAGAAAAAAGATGCTTATATAAAAAAATGAATTTTCACATCCTAGTTCTATGATGTGAGGGAGGAGACAAACTCTCCAGAAAGCCTGGGTTTCATGATTTCTATAATGGAGAGAATGGTGTAACATTTTTATGAGGATTCGAGGAGCTGCAAAGTTTTTGCACAGCATCTCGCACACAGTCAGCACCCAGACAGCTTTACTGTTGCTGATGTTTTGAGCTGCTCACGCATGAATGATGGCAGCCCAGAACGTTCCCTATGAGGCTGATACAGAGCCAAATATTTAAACCTCATCTTTCTCCCACGCTGCAGAGGTGGGGCTTCTCCTACAAGGGCTGTCTTGTCACTTCCTGCTTGGAGGACCTCTCCTTGGTAGACTTCCCATGCAACAGAATGGGAACTGATTTATTGAGGTGGTGTACTTTTTCGCACATAGTCAAGTTCTGATCCTATCTGAAGATCAAAATCCCCCACAGGTCCCATCACCGCTGAGGTGCATTCCTTCCGTGGGGCAGGGAAGGACACAGATAAAAATTAAGGCCAAATGTGGGCTGGGATGGAGTGAAATCTGATAAGACAGATGGGGAAAGGAGAAGAGAGAAGTAAAGTGAATTGCAACCAAAAGGGGAGGCGAAGGCAAACAGATGTATTAGATAAAGTCTTTGAAGTGGAACGTTTCTAGGCTGAAAATCCTTCGCTTGGGGACTTAAATCTGGACTCTTCTGTTCCAGTTCACTGAAGTGCACTGCATTTGAATCTGGCAGGTATGTAAATTATACAAAACACTGCAGAGCCAAAGGTCACTGTTCATCTGGGTCTAGTCGAAGCTGGTCCTCTGGGTGTATATGGACGCCTGAATATTTGCTGCTTTGAGGGGCTCTGAGGGGTAACAAGTACCTTGCAACCCACACTACATTCTTTCAGGATATAAGGTAGTCACCCCAAACGCATGCTTTGCACTCAGGATTTGGCCACATCATTTCAAGCCCAACTCAAAGTCTAGGACGGTGGCCAACAAAAGGAAAGCAGCCTGTGTCAGGGACCCCAGTTATCCCAGGTTCTGACAATCTGACTCTTTCTCAGAAGTTATTGTATCCAAACTGCAGGAAGGGAATTGGAAAGAAGTCCATCCAAAAGTGTGGCTAAAGGTCATTCTCTTAACTGTAATGGACTCAATGAAGTGAAATGGGGGGAGCGACAGGGAGAGAGACCGACATGTACCTTCCTTTGACTCAATTCTTAGATGAATCATGGTTCACAGTGGCCAAAAGCCCATAGAAAACCAATACCTCTGTACGGGTAATCCAAGGTCAAATACAACTGCCCTTTAGAGATAAGCAATCACAGAGTGCTACATCCATGCTCTTCATTTTTAAACTTTATATTGAGATCCCAATCCACTCTCCCATCATCCAGCCTGGTATCAAGGCCTGTGGTCCGTGGCCAGGTTTTTACCGAGGTGGACATAATCAATCCAACTGACTTCAGTCATCATGCTGATCTCATAGTTTTATTTTACCTTATAGTCTGTAAAGTTCTTTTATACTCGTTACCTTACCTGATCCTCTCTATAACCCCAGGATAACCTCGTTTTAAGACCCGACCACCTTTCATATGTGACTTTGCAGCCAGGTACCCTTCTTTGAGGACTTCCCCCCACCCCGAAACCAGAAATGGTTATTTTTAGGAGGAAAATCCAACTAAGGACCCCCATCTTCTTCCCTCCCACTGAAAAAAATCCCCACTAATCATAAAAGTGTCGCCAGACGACTGTTCATTACCATCTTCAAGGTTTTCAAGTTGATTTACTCTGCACCCCTCTACTTTTGACTTGAACTGTGTGTTTGTTGTCCTCGGGACCTAACTATATCTTAGATCTGCAGTGCGTTGGTAGATCTTTTCCTTCCCCTACTGATCATGATTCGTGGGATAATTTACCTCAATTCCAATTTTCCTTTGCAGGCGGGGTGCTCTCCAACCACGGAAGTGAGTTATGTGTGTTCAAGTGGTGCATCTTATGAATCTTGTTAAGCTTTGCCGCCTTATAGCCCTACTGATGGAATATTTAATCACAGAAATGAGTTGGCAGATATGATATACAGCGTGGGTGAGCTCTGCAGTGATCCTACCGGCAATTGAGAAACGGATGGATTTGCCATTTGTCAGTCCCATGTCGACAACTGTGTATAACCTTCTGTTATTTATTTTTATTTTGTTTTACTTATGTGTGAGGATTAAAGGTGCTTGCTTTCAATCAACAGTTTCATTGGCTAGCTATCGTGATTCTCCCTGAAAGACACCATGGTTTCTTTTAATCTTTTTATTAGATGGCAATGGAACCTCTCATGATGATGGGGGAACTGTAAGAACCCCCTTTAAGGCCTCCTCATTGAGATTCTTAGAGACACTATTTCTAATTATACTGCGTAACTTGAAGCATGCTACTGGGAACAGATATTTGCAGATACTGCACTTCTATTTATTGCCTTCAATTTTTTAAAAAGTCTGAAATGGGATGGTCTAAGACACTGGCTTTGAGATCCACCTGGACATTTCTTTCATTGACTTATCAATCATTTATCTTACGAATAAGCCCCAAGGAGCCTGAAGATGATTAGATGTAGGCAAAATAATCAATGCTGTGTAGCTTTGTAGGAAAACACCCACTCGTCTTTGGAGAAGATTTATGTGGGTTCATGGGATGTGCTGATTTGGCTTCTGGAGACTGGCGTTGGGTAAGCATTCTTCTGGGTAGGACTGAGTAAGAGTTCAGACAAACTGAAATGAAATGCCTTTCATAACAGCTTTCTAAATGCTTTCCCTGGAATGTGTGCAGGAGGGAAAGTGTGCGTCATAATTTATCAAAGCAAATTAATACTGTTCAGCTGGTAATTAAAGATCCTCATTAAGAGGTGCTCCTGCCCTCTCCACCCCCCATCTCGCGTTAGCAATAAAAATGCACTCAGGGCGTCAAGAGGTTATATACAAAAATCAATAACCTGCCATTTTATAATTAAAGAGAAAATAAATGTTAGGGAAAAGTCCACTAAATTAGGAAAATTACCTTTAGGAGAGATTGAAAATATTGATTTTAATTTACAAAATATGTGAACTTTTCATGCCCCGTTCTGAGAGACAATTGGAGGCTGGGTTGTTAATTCTGCATAAGCTTCAGAAAATCGATAATTATACTATGGGAATATTATGATATTTGTCATTAATACAGAATCTTATATATAGGAGTGCCTAATAAGCCTGGCTTTCTATCTCAGGCAGACACAGGGCTGGCATGCTATATGTCCACAGCAAATCAATGACAAGGTCTTCATTTTAGCTTTAAGGCACATTCGGAATTGCAAGATAAATCCAGACTATGCTTATAGTTGGGGAAATCTAAGAAGGCCCCTAAATCCTTAGTCATGGACATTCAAATGGATGATGTTAGTTAGTAATTATACCTCCATAGCGAAATGAATACACGCTACGCCCACATTTGCATATACACACTTTATCCACATAGGTGCCTTAACTTTGATTTAAGCTAGCTTGATTCTCAGTGTCGAAGGGTCTTCAAATTTTTCAAAGGAATTGTCCTGGAGTGTTGGACTGGCAGCATTTCCCTACATTTCTGTGTATCATGAACTCTGTTTACCTATATGCACGGATAATTTTGGCACAAAGGAAAGGTTTCCAATTATTAAGGGGAGCCCACGCATTGGCAACACTAACATACAGATTTTTCAAGTAACACTTACTTATTCATGCCCCATTTTAAGACTTAAGGCTACTGGAGCATCTCACAGAAATAATCATTTAGTTGTCCAGAATCCTTAAAACTGCCCCTGACACAACCAGTTACAGCGTCTGAATACGGAGGAAGTGGTGGGGCGGGGAGGGTGGTAGCATTGGCGGTGGCTGGAAAAATCCAAATTATCTTGCTCCTTTTCTTTAATTTCACTGGCTTGGACACAGAGCAGTAGCCTGATCTACCATCACAGAACACAGTCAGTAAGAATTACGACATCCAATATTCACGAAATGTATAAAGAGGCAGCACATAACCCAGTTGTAAAGAACACAGGCTCTCGATTTCAAAATCGAGCCAGCTTCTTATCCACTTGAAATCTTAGCCCTTCGGTGCTAAGGGACTCTGCATACCTTAGTTTTCTCATCTGGAAAACTGCCAGGAGGATTTAAATACAGTAATTTAGGTAAAGTGCTTAGAACTGTGCCTGGCCACAGATAATACTCGGTAAATATTAATCTTTATTATAACTTATTCTTTCCCGATAGTCCCATGATCTAACTTCTGCAGCTAGGCTCATGGCTAATCTGAATGGCTGCTCTAACGTTCTAAAAGTCAGGCCGATTAATTTATTCTTATATATACAAGTCAGTCTGAATGGTTTCTTCTGTCCTAATGTCCTCTCAAACACCCACTGATAGGCATACAGGTTTGAAATCACACGGAAAGGAGATTCTCTTGGTTGCTTTATCCAGTGGACAGGAACTATACTGCAAGGGACCAGAAACATGTCCTTTCCCTCTCCATCCCAAGTGACACATTTATACCCTACCTCCTCATCAGATGGCTTCTCCGTTCCTGTCCTTGACCCATTATTCTGGGGAGAAACCAGGCACACACACTTGCAGAGAACGTGCCTGCTTGTCTTCCCAGCTATCCCATTCCTGCCAATGCATGCAAGCTGCTGGCTGGCCTCCTCCATGCCCTTTGGAGGGATGTCCTTTCTTTGCAGCCTTGGACAGGGATGTACCCCAGCAGTATCTGTGCCCCTAAACAGACTGCCTTGCCCCTGATCCCAGAAATTAACTTCCCCCAAATGGACAAGCTGAGAACCGAAGGACCCGTCCTCTCATGATTAAGAAAAGAATCTCTTAGTTTAGTGGTTTACTCAGAATTCAGCACAGTCAGTTAATTTTCCCCTTATGGCAGAGAGGTGAAACACTAATTTATTTTTATTTGCCCAGTGCTTATGTGGCACTGGCTATGTACAGTCTTCATATATTAACCCATTTAATTCTAATAAGCACCTGTGAGTTTGTTACTATTATCATCTCCCATTTAACCGATGAAGACACTGAGGCACAGAGAGGTTAAGTAACTTGCCGAGAGTCACACAGCTGCCAAGTAGGGGGGCCAGGATTTGAACTTGGGCTGTCTGAGTACAGTGTTTATGTTCCTTACTTTGCTAAGTGTCCTCTCAGGCGGTGGGTTCCACCATATAATCATGGAAAGCCTTACAGCGAAGACATTCCTCCACCAGAATCAACACAGCTACTTCAAGGTCATAGAGTCACTGGACTTAACCCAGCTTATGATAACAATCACATGTGAAGAACAAACATCGCCTATCTGAAATCCAGAACTTAGCTATCATATTGGACCTTCCCAGATTTACCATTTTTTTCTTTGTTGAGTTGGTTATTCTGCTAGAGTAGCCATCCAAGTGTCCTATGTTCCTGTCATACACTAGGGTTGATCCATGATCCATGATCAGTGACATGGAAAATGACAGGTGGCATCCCAGAACGGACCAAACAAGGGGTAGGACTTACCACGAAGAGGTCACTAAGTGAGGGGATCTGGACCAACTCATCATTTATTTCTCCTTATTAAAGAGCAAGGGCCCCATCAAAGAAAAAAGTTCTTTTCAATCCCCATGTGGCAAATCTACTAAAGTTCTAAGACGTTAAATGCAGCCTTGTTAATGAGCAAGGGGCTAATGGGCAGAAGTGAGAGGCCAAGCAGAGCCAAAATATCCACCACAGGGTGCTGCTCCCAAAATGTGATGAACAAGTTTTCTACATGGATTTCCTGATTAACTGGTAGTTGGTGGATAGCAGGGGAGGGGCGAGGGGAGAGACCTACCCTGGAAGGCAGAGCAGAGAGATGGAATTGCTAAGGAAAACTCATTAACAGAGAAAGAAAGACCACTTTGTTTTTTCTGTTTGTTTTTTTGCTTTTTGTTTTTTTGTGGTTTTTTTTTTTTTCTCGATTTCTAAATAATCTTTCTCTTGGCAATTTCAACTCACTGCCACATTATTGGAACAAGTGAACCAAGTCTCTGCTTTGCCAGAAAGAAAGAAAGGCAACCCCACATGGAAATGTATGGCAAAAAACACAATCTAGGCAGATTGAAATAAAATGGGCATGAATATTTCTACATTTGTTCAATATGCCCTTGAACAAAGTCTCGATGGATTTTTGGGGCAAAAATCAATGTAAAATGTCATAAGGAACTCTGTGTGGTGTAAGACACACACACGATTCCCCTTTATTTTTTAAGGGGTTTAAAGCCCTTTTGGTTTTGTTTAAAAAATCCTTCAGAACTTCTTAGGAGAGGGATTTAGGTGGCTCAGATTATTTTACAAAACCTGTTCTTTACTGGCAGGCGAAACACATTTGGAACAGACAAAGAAGAAGTCATGCAAAGAGGAACTCTTTACCTGCATAGAACTCGGGGCTGTAGACCGCACCCACAACTGGATTCAATTTCCAGCCTTAAAACAAATATACAAAAACATTATTATCACACTTGATTCAACAACTCACATCACTGCAAGTGAACCACAAATCAAATGTGTTGTTGTATTTTTTTAAATTTTATATTTAGAGGCTATATAGTTTGGGAATGCATAAAAATGATTTGAAACCTATACCTGGAAAAATAGATCTACGCTTTTGATTTGCTGCCAACACAAGTTAATAGTATGGAAACTAGTGACCAGCTACAGGTGAACTTTTTGAAAATGATGTGGTAATTAATTTTCTTCCACATCAATATTTTCTAGAACCACCATAATAATTTCAATTTTTTGTCTTCTTCCATGGATCACCGCTAGATAATCCATCATATGTCCCTTCATGATAAGTTCACAAAACTCTGAAAGCTCACATAAATAGAATTCTTTGCGGCAACATATTCTGATAATTGTCATTCCTAATTATGACCCAGAGAATTCCGAAGTGCTTTTTACATCCCAAAGAAAATGACATTTATCCGCTAGAGATTGAGCGTGGAATACATTTCAGTGCATTCAGGAACCATAAAAATTCTTAATCAATGCATGATATCTAAGGTAACTTTCAAACAACCTGTGTATAAGATTAACAGAATCCTGTAATTTTCCCAGTGTTCTGGATGGAGCATTTTCTGTAAAATGAATCCTGGCCCCTTAGGAACTTTTACTCAAGAAAAGAGCATACAAGAATATTTGCAAATCGAGAAGCTGTGCACATTGTATACCCATTGGGCATCATTTAGGGAACAACCTAAAAAGAATGGGCACCTTTCAGGGTTTGGTGATTATTTCCTGTTGCTGCTGGTAAGTTTTTATGAAAACATCCATGATATAGAATTCCTGAGAGACAAAGGGCAGGCATGCTATGCTGCCTTTTGCAGAAGACCACATGTCCTTGGGCTAAAGGCCAAACACCAGAAGTCCTTTAATATATGCTTCTGAGAAAAAGCAATGGTAAAATTTGGGATGTGAGAGAAGGTATTTCTGACAAGGAGAGCTCTTCCTGGAAGGGAGAGGTATGATATCCTTTCACCTGACCTAAGCGATGCACCTAAGAACAGCCAAGAGGTGGCCACAATCTATTGGTCCCCTAAGGAATGCAGAGGCTCAATATCTCAATAGATAGGACCCCGGATGAACCAGAGAACTTTCTAGAACTTTCTAAGAATTTTTTGTTTCTAAGAACTTTCATCCAACTTGAATGAGCTAGCTAGTTTACAGCCCCCAGGATGGTCTTAGGGTAGGATTTTTCAAAGTGCTATGCTTGCCTACCTGGGAGGCTTATTAATGGAAACGTCTGGCCCCATTTTAGATCACCAGAAAGAGACATAAAATTCTGAGATGTGTTGTCCCAATGGTTTCTGAAAATCCACACTGACACCTCCCTCTGTTATATTAACCACATCTTGTCATATAGGAATTTCTATGATGATATAAAAATAAAAATGATCTGGCACATTTCAGAAAATGTGCTTTATGTTGTGGAAAATGACCTCAGTTTGACCAATTAAAATTCTACTATTTCCTAAAAAAATAAAATACCCAATTTCTATATGTGCTGCTGAAGCGAGCACAGAAAATACCCAATTTCTGTGATCTGTGGACTAATGTTCACATTTCAAGTTCATGGCATCGAACAGAAAATAGAGCAAACTGGTTGAAAATAGAGCTTCGGGATTATCTGGACATATTTAATGTTCTCCCCTAGTCCTCCACAGAAATCTCGAGTTTGTGAACAAAGTATACAAGGACCCATATTAAATGAATAATTAAGTTATGAGTTTATCACTCTTATTCTTTATCCCTCTGCTCTCCATCTTATACCCTGCTCATGTCCCTACCTTTTGCTGCTGGTGGAGACAGGGTCTTTTTGTCACTATTGAAATAAGGTTTTCTTTTTTATATATATCCTCATTAGCTCCCTTAAATATTGCCTTCTGCACACAAGACTGGGACAAATCATTCACTGAATGTGGACCCACTGATTAATTTTGATGGGAACTCTCAAAGACTATAAGTTATGCCAATGGCATAACTTTCATTTTCTCAGCGAAACAGATTTCTCAGAGATATCTAAGACTATCCTAAATCTTGTTTCTCTCATTTGCCTTTATTCTCTTCATTTCCTTGAAGCCTTCTACCTATACCTGTATCTATCTATTGATCCATCTATCTGTCCATAGATCTATCCATCTATCTATCATCATTTTTCTCTATCCTCTTTTTTGTCTATTCATCTATCTACCTATCTATCAATTGATTGATTGATCAGCTCTTGACAAAGTTTACCTGGTATTATTTAGATCTCCAGGGTCTTCCCAGGGCAGGCCACTTAATGTCGTTATCTATCTACTTACCAACTACCTACGAGCTTACCAGGTCTTTTCCTGGAAAACTTCCATTTCGTATGTAAAGAATACTCTCTCTCATTAGGAGATACATGCTATCTCATGTCTGCCAGTATTAATGGAGAGAGGTTAATGATAAGATCTCCTTCACAAGAAACTAACTCAGAATCTGTGAGCAGCAAAATGAAACGTCATGGGAACATCATTGGGGTTTTGCCCTGCTCCCCATCATTGGTCCTTCCTCCTAACCAATGCTGCTCCCAATGTATGGAAACCAAAGACCTCTCTGATCCACACCACAGGCATGAAAACACAACTTCTAGCTCCTTCCCTGCAGCCTGCTCCTCTCCACGTCTCCCCACGTCAGCAAATGGCAACTCTCACCCACCTGGCTCCTCAAAGCAAAATTCTTGATAAATAATTCCTCGATTCTCCCATTACCCTCGTACCCCATGTACAATCCACTGGAAAATCCTATTGGTTAGACTTTGAAAGACATTCCACATGCTCTCAACTTCCATTCCTCTCCATCCAGGCCAAGACGCTTCTATTTCTCCCCTGGATGAGACCACAGCAACAATGTCCTAACACGCTCCCTCTCTTCCCACACCTCTTCTCCCTCCCTTTACTCGCTCTATTCTAGTGGCCAGGCCCATTTTAAACGAGTGGATCGGATATGCCATTCTGCGGCTCAAACTTCAACAGCTTCCTTCTGAACTTAGAACACAAACTCTAGCCTTGACCCACAAGCCCACACAACCTAACCCCTGTCCATTTATTTCACAGTATGGTTCCCTTCTCTCCAAAATACAGCGACAATGTGCTTTTAAACCTTTATAAAACCGCCCGAGATCATTCTAGATCAATTCTGGATTCTATCCACGGCTCCGTGTGCTTGGAGAACCCTCCGCAGCCCCCGACAAAGTGGACCTGATGTTACGGAGGCCTCCAGAGTCTTCCCAGGGCCGACTCCTCAATGCCACCTCCTTCCCCCTGAGCCAGACCCTGATTCAATTCCCTGTTGTGTCTTCTGCAGAGTTGTTAACATTACTCAGGTTTATCTTTTTTTTCTTCCTTTCTTGTTCTTAATTGTTTTTATAACCATTCCCCTTCATTAAAATTAATGGTAAAGTGAACAGGACTGCTGTCCAATGTGAAATCCCAGCACCTAAAACTGCATTTGGCAAATAGTCAGTGCTCCATAAATATTTACTGAGATTTTGCTCTAAAGGAACAGAAGCGATAGAGAGCTTTTTCTAATGGGTTCATTCTGTTTTGGCTAGGATTCTATCTCCTTCCAACCTCCAATGAGCTGGTTCCTGATATACATCTAATAAAGAAGGACTCTGTTAGGGGTGACTGTCCTCAAGGCAAAGGAAATAAGGATCCAGACCCTCAGAATCACCCCTGCGCAGACTTACAGAGCTCATGCAGGCTTATGCAAATGTATGTAAATCACATGCAGATAGCCTCCTAGTCCCCGTGACTCCTTCCAGTACCTGGAAGACACCCTTGGGATAACCGTGCTGGAGACAGGAGCCTGCACTGTCAGGAAGATGGACAAAATGATCCCCGTTTTAAGTTCTCAGGCAGTCTGTGTACATCCTCGGGCCTTGCAAATTCAGAGATTTCCATCAGGGACATGAAACCGAACAATGCGGCTTACAATAAAAGAGAACAGCCGATAATGCCCGCTGCTCCCAGCCTCCCAGGACCGCCCGTACAACAAGGTGGTGGAGCAGAGACCGGACACAGGAGCTCTGGAGAGACACCCCCTCTGTGGCTGGGTCTCAAGGGGCTGCCTCCAAATCAGCCCTCCTCTCCTCAAATTTCGCTTCTCAAAGGTCACCTGCCAGCCTGCCGTAGGAAAACGCTGCCTAAGCTCACCAGTGTTAACTACGGCTGCATTAGCTTTTAAAAGTCAAGTCTGAATGTGCACACACACACACACACACAAAGGGCTTTGCTGGGTTGGACAGCAAAGAAACATATTCAAGAAAGTGCCCTTAAATACACCACAGGGGTTTCTGGAACTGCATCCCAATGCTTTCTAAAGACATCTCTCCTAAAGATGCCAGGCAACGCCCAAAATGAAAAGTTAGTTGTACACTGTGTTTGATTTGCCTGCTATTTTTTTTTTCCTTCTGCAACTTATATTCATGGCCAACATTCAGATTTCATTACGATACAGGATTTCTGGTTTCCTTGAAAGTTCAGTAGAAATAGTCAACTGAGATTACCAATCCCACACAGACTCATTTGCTGGAAGTGACCAGGGACCACACCACTTAACTCCCAGGTAGCCGCAGACGCCCACGCTCCCTCTTTGGCTTGGAGGCCAAATGCGAGCCATCTTTTATTACCATCCTGTCTCGCTTTTTCTTCTAATAGAGACATAGTTTGCCTTTCCTCGTATGAAAGTGGAAGATAGTTCCAAAAGAATGTGTCTTTCAAACCCTCACTGTTTGCTTATCTATTTTACCTGCCTCACCTCTGCTGGCATCTAAAGATTTGATCCTGAAATTAGTATGTCTATCAGGAAATTCAATTTACTATCTATAGCAAAGATGACTACTTATTATCGAGATTACTGTGTAATTAAATTTTTAGGGCATTTTGTATGCCTGGTCCTATGTCGAGTTCTAAGCCCAAATACCCTAGAGAGTAGGTCCCATTATATCTCAGTTTCCACGTAAGAACACTGGTGTGTGGAAGGTTTAAATAACTTGCCTGTAGTTCGGTAACCAGTGAAAGACAGAGCTGGATACCAAGTCTACTTCTCCATAGTCTTGGATTTTTTTTGGTCCAAATTTTATCATTCCTAAGCTATCTGAGAAAAAAAAAAAAAAAAAAAAAACCCAACGATCCACATACAACATCCCAGCTTCTCCAACATCCAGGGAATCCTGGAGACTCTGGTTCTCAACTTGTTTTGAACTGCAAACATCGGATCTCAGTGAGTACAACGAGCCCCAGCTCTGATCTGAGGGCTGCTGGACTCGGGAGGAATCAGCAAGACAGAAGTAGCCCAGCTTCCTCTTTGGGAAACTCTCTGATGGACAGTGTTTGCAGACCCCTAGATGTCAGTCTACAGTTTTCTCTTATATCTAAGTTCAGATGTCCTAGGAAATGTAACGCCACGATGATGGTGTAACAGAGCCCGCTGTGTTTAGGATCGGGTCTTACTCATCTCTGGAAACTGTGTGGCTGGTTAAGCTCTTGTCGAACATGTGACTGAAGGAATGCATGAATGTGACGCTGGTGCTGACAGTGATATTTCATCGTGTGAAGATGACCTCAAAACGTGATGACTCTACAAAGGTGTATTTGCTGAAGTGTAAGTTGGTAACGGTAACTTTTCTCATTTCAACTTGACTTCATGGGTCCTGATTTATCTTCTCTTCTCCACCCTCAGCTTTACTGAGGTATAACTGACAACTAAGATTTGTACATATCTAAGGTGTACAACTTGTTGATTTGATATTACATATACACTGCAAGATGTTACCACAATCAAGCTAATTTACATGTTCATCATCTCACACTGTAACTTTCTTACTTTTCTCTCTTTCTTTTTCTTTTCTTTCTTTCGATTTTATTTATTTATTCGACAGAGAGAGAGATCACAAGTAGGCAGAGAGGTAGGCAGAAAGAGAGGGGGATGTAGGACCCTGAGATCATGACCTGAAGGGAGAGGCTTTAACCCATTGAGCCACCCAGGCGCCCCTTTCTTTTTCTCTTTTTCTTTCTTTCTTTCTTTTCTTTTCTTTCTTTCTTTCTTTCTTTCTTTCTTTCTTTCTTTCTTTCTTCCTTTCCTTCCTTCCTTCCTTCCTTCCTTCCTTCCTTCCTTCCTTCCTTCCTTCCTTCCTTCCTTCCCTTCCTTCCCTTTCTTTCTTTCTTCCTTCCTTCCTTTCCTTCCTTTTTTCTTTCCTTCCTTCCTTTCCCTCTGTCTCTCTCTCCTTCCTTCCTTTCTCTTTCTTCCCTCTCCTTCCTTCCTTCCTTCCTTCCAGATTTTATTTGACAGAGAGAGACACAGCGAGAGAGCGAACATAAGCAGGGGGAGTGAGAGAGGGAGAAGCAGGCTCCCCTCTGAGCAGGGAGCCTGATTCGGGGCTCGATCCCAGAACTCTGGGATCATGCCCTGACCCGAAGGCAGACGCCTAACCACTGAGCCATCCAGGTGCCCCTTCCTTCCTTCCTTACTCTTTTTGTGGTGATAACATCCCCTTTTAATATAGTCACTCCTGTTAAGGATCTGAGAGGGCCCCATTATCTTCTGTTGTATTGCAATTGATGGGAAAGGTTATTTGTAGTGATAATACTCACAAATTATGAATTGGAAAGCTTTGAGAACAGTTGTCTTTGAAAACCAAAAGTCTCCACAATGTCTTCCAGAGAATCTAGTAGCTTTAGGTCATTGGGATTTGCATTTATTTCTTCAGTCAGTTCAGCTGAGACTGTCCCATGCTCAGTCCACATGACAGGACAAGCTTGAACGCTCCCTTCCAGGTACTTGGATGAGAAACCCACATGACTTATTCCCAGAAGCTCAGAATGCATGGCTACCTGGAATGGGATGTGGGATGCTTACGCCACAAAAACAGGCATTTGGGGCTGAACATTTAGTAACCCTTTCATTATTGTGGTCCGTTGGCATTTGTGTGCCGTCCTGGAAGACGATGGAGGGGAAGTGGTGTTCTTGCGCGCACACAGGCATGACCCCAAGGTTCGTTACTCCAGAACAAAAGGGAAAGACGTCACTAATGACTTCATCTCTCCCAGCCTCAGGTTTTGCTTCTTTAAAATAGAGATAAGTATGTCCTCTTTGTAGGACTTCGTGTGGGCCCAGTACATTTAAAATGCTTAACATGACGCCACATGGTCAGTGCTCCGCGAATGTTGGCTATTAATGGATGGGCTTTGACCTGTGTCCCTAAATTCCACTGGGCTAGTGTTCAACCCTGGGTAGGGCAGTGATCCATAACTCTTTCTCTTATATAAATGTGCATCCACATGGCTTAGAGAATAATATTTGGCTTCCCTTGCTTCGTTTTCTCACATCAACACACCTGAGCACCTACACATGTGCACACTAGCACTCCCTTGCACGCGCAGGCACACACACGGTTCCTACTTCATCATTACAAGAAATGCCCAGCAGTTGGGTTGATGTCATCAGGTATTATCTCTGGCAAGTTATAGAGCTATCATTTTTACCCGAGTAGAAAGGCTTCATGATGCATAAATCAGAAGTTTGTTTCATTTCAGCACCGGGCATTCACTGTCTGGTGTGGAAATTTTCTATACCGTTTAAGGCCATGTCTCGGGTGGTTGGAGCTGGAAAAATGGGTCAGCAGAATAAATAATTCTTCTGGTCTTTCAAGGTGGAGCCCTGTTATATTGAGGGTATATCTCTGTTTAATGGTGCCCCTTTTAAAAATAAGAACAGACTGACTTAGCCAAATTGGTAGTCAATGCACAAGGGAAAAGAAAAAGAAAACCAAACTACCAAATGCTAATACTACTGTTTATAACAACAACACGAATGTAAATGTCAATCAGTATCAAAGGAAGGCAGGACTAAACCCATTAACCAGGATGCCTTGGTGGCTCAGTTGGTTAAGCCTCTACTTTCAGCTCAGGTCATGATCGAATTCCGTATTGAGCTCCCTGTTCAGTGGGAGGCTCCCTGCTTCTCCCTCTGCCTGCCACTACCCCTGCTTGTGAATGCTCTCTCGCTCACTCTCTGTCAAATAAATAAATCAATCTTAAAAAAAAAAAGAGAATAAAACCATATATCCATTTCAGAGAATGTTATGTAACCGCTAAAAAGAATGAGTTTGGTCTGTATGCATTAAAATCAAAAGAACTCCATATTGATATATAAAAGCCAATTAAAAATGATGTGCACACCATGACACCATTAATATGATAAAGATACACTTATTACGTATATATGCATAAAAATGCCAAGTCAAAACACAGACAATAATCTATAATGGGGTATCCTCTGAGGGGGAGCTAGGACTCCAAGCTGGCAGTGCCATTATTCAAAATATATTTAACCTTTTCTTTAATGTTTCTTACTCTTTTTTCTTTTTTTTTTTTTGAATGAGTCTATATCTCCATGTTTCATATGTAACTAAAATATTAAAAACGGAAAATTTCTCTATCATAGTAATAAAATTATATTATTTTTGAAAACCTACAAAACAAAGGAAAAATATCTTTCAGTCTTGGTTCACTCAATCGTTAGGATTTTAATGCAATGTCCTCCATAATTTAGTTGAAATCCTGCTATACTTTTCCATGTTAAAATTTTTCATTCATTAGGGGACCCTGCTGAGCCCTCACCTAGCTCGTTTTAAAGGGTATATACTTTATACTTTAATTTATATACTTTAATTTGCTGCTTTTTGGTACAATTAAGGATGTGATTAGCCTATCAGCAGCTTCCCCCCCACCCCTTATGTATCTTACAAGAGACACGTTCTAAGAAGGATTAAAGAATCAAAATGGTAGAACGTTTTCAACTTTTGTTAGATTTGTGAATTCTTATCATGAGGGGTTTTGAGACGGCTCCTTGGCTAGGAAGGGCGGAGACGCACCATCCTGCAGGGGTCTGCAGTGCCTGACAACATCCTCACCTGGCTCCAAGCAGCACTGGGCAACCCAAAGAAAAGCAAAGACTGCACCTACCCTATGGAGGTCCTCAGGAGACACCCTCCAAGCCACTTCGAAACCCTCCCAGCTCCAGAGAAGACCCAAGGCCTGAACCAAATTCTGCAGCTCCTTTTCCAGAAATGACTAGGGATCAACGAAGAGGTTGTAGTGGGAAAAAAGGAAACAGAGAACTTCCATCCTCCCTTGGGACTTAATACGACAACAGTAAAGTAAATGAGCCAGGTGATCCCCGAATAATGACTGTACCTCACCCCAAACGGGAGTTATTCTGGAGAGACTGGAGGAAGGGCACGCACACTTGACCTGACAACTAAATTCGCCTCTGTCGGGAAAATTATCTTTTTAAAAAAAATTGTTATGAAGTCGAGTTGGCAGACAGTAGTTTATTAGTTTCGGGTGTACGACATGGTGATGTGACAATTCTGTCCATTACTTAGGGTTCACCAGTAACTGCTGTTTTTTAGTAGTTACCGAAAAATATCGTACTCACTCACGCGGTTCACTGTAGCCGGTCAGCAGCAAGGACACGGGAGCCACAAGGGCTTAGCCTGGTTATTCCCTGGTTAAGTTACAAGTAAGGGATTCAGAGGTAGGGATGACTTCTTGCAAAGGACTTACCATTTGTATAAGGGTTGACAGTCTTTTTATTTGTCATTACACGTGCTGTGGCATTATTTACCTACGCACACAGAAAACCCAAATGAGCACAAATTCCTGGGCCAGCCCACAGTTCAATTAGTTGCATGCATTATGACTGTGATTACTTATTAAAAAAAAAAAAACTAAAATGCATTTTAATTTATAAAAGGCAGTAGGTGCATAACAAAATCATACATTTTTATAATTACATTTACTTCATAACCATTTTAACTTACAAATCATTTCAATAAAGCAATGTCATATCATTTAAAAGTTTAATAAGGAGACAGTAAAAGCAAATTAAAAGGAACTGCATAATCGAAGACTGAAAAGCATGCGTGTACTCCATGGTAACACAGAAACAATAAATATTTTTAAACACAAAATAAAATTCATATGAAGGAACATGCAGTGGAGTAGAAGAGGGGAGAGACAAGGTACAGGGGAACATAAATGTCAAAATAAATAAATAAATAAAAGGGACAAACAAGATTTAGCCGTGTGCAACACTTTAGGAGGGAAGGACCATCAGGGAGAGCAACATCTAGCATTCAACACTTGGAACAAGAGCCTTTGACATCGCAAGAATTAACAAGATCATTCAAGCTTTAAAGTCACAGCTAACAAAAGGATAAAAGAGAGGGTGCATTGTTTAACACAATATGGAGTTAACAATCTGAGTAAGATGTGCACTGTCATATCTCAATCCAGTCAGTGCCTCCCAGGCTCGCTTAGAACGTACACTCAATTACAGGCGTACTGGTACCCAAAAAAATAGAGCATCAAGAAAACTTAATACGACAAGTCAAAAAAATCCACGTGGTATATATATGTATATAGATAATCAGCACTAAATACGTGAAGCGGCAGATGGACTTCACCACTTACCATTCACCACCATCGCCAGCATGGGTTTGTGTACAGTTACCATGGTTACTGAGAGTTTGGTGAGGGGCCTAAGCGTTATCGTCGAGGGGGGAAAATGAAAGGCAAAATATGCAACATCTTACTCCAAAGACTAAAGCATTTTTAACTGGTATTTTTTTTTTTTTTAAGTTTTAACAAATATAACCCTGTGGCCATATCGAGGGAGATCCAGTGGTAGAAAGAGTAGATTCTGAGTATCGAAATTGTAGCATTTATTTTTATTATTTTTCTTTTTTGGTGAAGAGGGGCCAGATAAGGAACTGGAAATCCTGTTTGGTTATTTACTTTATTATCAAAAGAAGGCAAAGATTCAAACTGGCTTCTTAAACCAAGAACAACAACAACAAAAAAATGAAAGGTTCAGTGACAGAGACCTCTCATTTTTTTTTTTTAAAGACAATAAATCATTGTTCTTCCGAATGCTACTGCTTTCACCATTTGACACAATTTGGACACCACTGTGGATCCCTCGTCAACCCTGCAGTGGAAAAAAAAAAAAAAAAGAAAAAGAAAAGAAAAAAAAAAGAAAAAGAAAAAAAGAAAAGAAACTCTTTTGTTTTTTTGTTTTGTTTTGCATACTATCTCCACTGTTTGGAACCTACTGCACCCATTGATTATAAAACACAGAAAAATTAAGAAAAAAAGAAGTTCAGAGTAACCTTTCTTTTGTCTCACTTTTGCCATTCACCTTTCATCAGTAATAAGAACATAATAAAGTAAAATTTAAAAAAAAAGTAAGGCCAGTTTTCCTTTTTATATATAAATATAAATAAATATATATATATATATAAACAATGAGAAGGGAGTAGGGTCACATACAAGACACAATGATGCATCTGGAACACCGAATGAGCGTGAAGCAGACATTTATAAAGAAGATGTAAAGGAAAATATTTTGAACATGCACCTCGATTTTACGGCCCTCTACCACGGTGCCGTGTAATTTCTCCCTCGCCCTGTCCGCATCGGCACTATTTTCGAAAGTTACGAAACCAAATCCCTGCATGCAGGAGGGAGAAGGGGAAAACAACATGCAGATTATTATTCCAGTCAACGACCACTGTGTAACGTTCTCTCGCTTTAATTTCTATTTCTTGTCCTGGCTTCAGTTCTGTAACATGCAAATTAGAGAAATTATAAGAATACGAAGATGTGCAATAAGTAAGCGACAAATGTGAACAAGATTTTTTTTTTCTGTCACCAGTTAGCTGTAACCCCTGAAGAATTCAAAGAATGATACCAAAAATACCTTTCTAAATGTCACTACAGAAGAAAATAAGTCTAACGGAAAGAAAATGAGATCAAAATAAATTTACAGTGTCTTCACAAAGAAGAAAATGAAATAACGAAGAAAAAAAAGGGAACCACTTTCTTGACATGCAAATTAAGAATAAAATAAAATAAAACGTGTGCACGAAATTCAACAATGAATGCCAAAATCTTCTAACATTGCCTACAGAGTCATGCCGTGTGGTCTTAAGAACATCTCTTCTTCATGCAATTTTAGGGTTATTCAGATTTGTCAATTTTACAGCCTTAACTTCTCAAAAATAAAAATTAGAAGCCTAAAAAAAAAGGAAAGACCTTTTTCATAATAAATCTTAAACTCTTTGATCTAATAAACAAAATAATCACATGAAATGAATTGAAATAAACATCAGTTGATTAATAATGCAGACAGTTCAAGTAGCCCTTTTTTTAACATTAATACTTCCCCCTCCCCTCAAAAACATACATGCTTCTGAATCTGCCATCTTTCCAGGCTACTTCATTAATCGGAAAGGGAAATGTATGTACGTATCGGAACATTCTAAGGCATTGTCTCGATATTCATTTGTCAAGTCAACAGGTAGGAAATAAAGGAGTTTAGTTAAGAGACTGTTATTCACAGTAACACTCTGGGCACTGCCTCTCTTGCTGATCGATAACACACAGACCCTTTACTTCGCCACCGGCATATTTTGTTTTCATATCTCAGCCTCAAAAAACCACCCCACTAAACGTGACATTGTCAAAATCCACCTTTTTTTCTTCACTGACACTGTTCCTAAGAAGAGTACAGAAAATATGACACGTTATTTTTAAAACCCCTAAAAATATTTGTACATCTTGTTCAGAAATATACACCAACCTTTTGAAACCATTCCAGTGCAAATTTGCCCAGCTCATTCTGGTGAAACAATGCAAGGCGTTGGGACTCCTATTTGCAACTGGGTAAACCTCAATAAAGGGACATGCTGGCTCTTCGTTTATTGGGACAGTCTCACTGATAAAAAGAGACAGTAATTACAAATACCGAAGTAGTCATAAGCAACTAATGCTAACTCCCACCCCTTCACTACGTTGCTGACGTGATTTCCAAAGCTCCGGGTACTCAGAGGGGTGCTGGCCCATGGTCTGCCTGAAGAGAGAGCTTTCCAAAGTCAATATGGACTCATCTATAGGAGATCCCAGCTGTGGATGGGTCCAAGCTAAATTAAATGATTATGCGACAGAAATCTACAGAGAAAAAATAAGCAGCTTCATTTTGGAGGACTGGACGGAAAAATCTTTTGTAATAGGACCCCCTGTGAGGACCTGTGAGGAGGACGGGTCTGGATGATTCGACCAGTATAAGACTTCATGCTCTGGAACAGAAGAAGCATATGTAACTCCATCTCCTACATCGCTGGTGGGATGCACATGTGCTGTGTCCAAATATACTAGCCTAACTGCTCTTCAATGGACTGAAGACAGAATTTGAGGGGTGTACCCTACTAATTGGCGCTGACTCTTGGTCAGAGGGATCCACACTTGGTTGCACAGTGAAAGGAAGTGGGGGGCAGGGCATATGAAACATTTGGATTCCTGGGCACTGCCGTATATCTACCCAATCAGAATCTCAGAGTGGAGGCCAGAGATCTGTCTGCTGAGAAGGCTACAGTGCCCCCCAGCAACTGCATTTCCATGGCCTCACCAAGCACCATCAAAGGCAAGTTCCAGTTCAGGGTATGAGGTAGGATATTTCATTGCAGATTTCCAATGAGCAACCTATGGAGTGGAGTGTGTTTTGGAGGTGACCGTCTGTCTGACTTGGTGATTTGGATCTTAGGTGTGCAGCCACTGTCTCCTCAAAATCGAACTCTCTGGCATGCACAGAATGTCATACAACTAACAAATAAGGGAAATAAGGACGCTGGCTGTATCAAGGGCAATTTTCTCACTAGGAAAGCAAAGAAAATCCACAGTTCGAGCCTTAGGGATGGAGGGCTTGGTGTCATCACTGCTGCCCATTGGCACCATCATTAGCACCGCAGCCCAGGGAAAGGGAACATTTAACCCACCCGCCCAATGTCACCCCAAAGAATCGTATCATTGTGATTCTTGTCTGACCCCAAGGCAAACTACACTGGCCTAAAATCTGTACTATGTGCATCAGGGAGACATGAAAGTGGAGATAGAAATAGGTTCTGATATCCATGTGAAGTTTATAAACTACAAAGCAAGTAGTTCACTACATTCATTTTGAAGTCAGATAATATATATGGATTCTTCTTATTTTTACTCTCATTTTCTGCTACACTTCTCTCTCTTTCTCTCTCCGTTTGTTTGATTTTGAGGTCCTCAATATTTCTTATTTCCAGCTGCTGAGATAACTAGTTGAGATTCTAGAAAGTTGAATTCAGAAGTGCTTGTTCCAGATGCAGTCCCCAATACCAAAAGGGACTATCCTACCTCTTCCATTGCAGTCACCCCCGCCCCACCCCCCAAAGGCAAGAAGGGATATGGCCTTCTGGGGCCAGAAGATCACCAGAATTCTTATCTGGAGCGTGACGTCAGTTACCTGGCCATTTTCAGGTACCCTCTCTCCCAAGTGCAGAGGCTGGGCAACTCTTTGAAACTGGTGCTGAGGCTACCTCCTTTATTCTGCCTCGAGGTCAGAATTCTATCTCAAGGAAACCACAAATTGGAATTCTTAAAGACTTTCTGAATATCGTTATGTCAGCCTTACGGAGAATGGAAGGAGTACATTCTAGACTTGGCCTGAGAGCACAGGAGCTGGGGGAAATGCCGTATGTGGAACCCTGAATGTTCTAGAACGTGCAGGGTGCACAGAGCATGGAGCAGGTGCTCTTTGCTACAGGAGACACACTCCCAGAGGTCACCTCAGTAGGGGTGGGGCATGTTCACTCCCAGGTTCAATGCCCCTTCTTCCCAGAAGCCTTCCCCCCGCAACGGTCTTGGCCTGCCGGCCTGCTCCCTTGCCACAGAGCACAGCCTGCACCATGGCCATGGCTGCTGGTCTTAGTGGCCCATCTCCCCCAGCACTCAGGAAAGTCGATGAGGACCACTTCAGTCTCACTCAGGACGGATTCACCCGTCTTCTTGTCCCCGAGACAGAACCAGTCCTCACGAATCATCTACTGAATCACAGATCAGACTGTATATTTCCTGGGTATATTAAGAAGTAGCTCTCTCTGGCTGTATCCCCCACAGACATTGTTTCAGAGTTCAACAACATGTTTCTAAATCCCCTAAAAGGAAAAATGAATGATAGGCTCGCTTACCCCAAAATGCTATCAAATTCTCATTTTCAAAGTCGGATTTTGAACCACATTTTAAAATGTGGTTTCCCTGTATACTTGCTACCCATGTACCCAGGGGCTACTTGTGGTATACGTTCTCGGGATAACAAAGATATCGCCTGTGTATGAATAGGGTATATGCAAACATGCATGTGCGTGCGCGCGCACACACACACACACACACACACACACACACAGAACTCACAGCCATACTCACTGAGCACTAAGTGACCTACCTCGGGGACCAGCTGCAAAGATAATGCCCAGACAGTGAGCTCCTAGCCCTGAAGGGCCCACCCGCTTCCTGGCTGCTTCTCCTGTGCCAAATGATGAACACGAGGTCGTTAACAGTGGTTCAGGTTTCTCAACCATTTAAATGGAAATGTCCCTTTAAATAAGGCCCTTTCCTGCAGAGGATAATGTCATGTCTGAAAAATATCCCTGGGTGAGCTGCTGTCCCCTTGTAGCAGTTCCCCAAAGGACTGTCTCGAGGACACTCCACTCACACTGCAACAGTCAGCCCCTGGCACCTGCCAGACAACCTTTGGGAGGCGGCCTACCCACCCAGGCTATCCTTGATGTCTCCTAATCAAAAGGAAAAAGCAGGTTCCTAAAGTCAGTCCCTGGATGCGGCAAACTTAACCGGTCTTCACTGCTAAAGCCCCAGAGACAGGCTAATCGTGGCAATGACGGAGGAAGTATTAAAAATAGTTCCTCCATTGTACTTTCAAAATAGCAAACGATATTCTTCTAATGTCCCAAAACAGCTCTCGAAAGGAATTAAACAGCTTTTTCCAACTGGCAAAAGTTACAAAATAAAATACAAATTAAATATAAATTAAAAAAAAAAAAAAAACAACCAACCAGAAACCCACAACAACCTTTAAAAGCATTAGAGCCACGAACTCAGGATCACAAGAAAGTTGGCCAACATTCCGGTTTATCTTCTAGGATTTTGCCAAGAACGCATCAGGCCTGAGTGAAAAGGCTTAGTTAGGCTGGGCACGCACATCCTTTTCTTTTTTCTTTTCGTTTCTTTTCTTTTTTTCTTTTCTTTTCACTCCCTTTCCCTTTCCTCCCCTCCCCTCATCTCCTTTTCTTTTTTAAGATGTTATTTTTAAGTAATCTCTACACCCAACGTGGGGCTCAAACTCACAACCCTGAGATCAAGAGTTGCACGTTCTACGGACCAAGCCAGCCAGGCGCCCCTGGGCACGTTTTTTCTTGATGCACTTTGCATTGCAGGTATAGAAACAGCTTCTATACTGATTTTTATCCAAGGAGCAGAGAGAAAATGAACTTACGTTTTCTCCCAGCCTAGAGGTCACACCACTGATATAAAAATAACCAAAATATCTGGAATTTTGGGAGAAGACCCCTGCACTAGCAGAAGCAGAGAGTATAATGAATTGAATTGATTTTTCCCCCCTCATCCAGCATATCACAATATCATTTTGCCTGTGGAGAGGAGAATACTGGAATTTTCTTCCCTCACATCAAGCTCCATCGTCCTATTCTGGATGGAAAGGATGCAGACTGGCCGAGGAGTAATACATGCATTTGTGTGCCCCATGGGAAGGAGGCGGGGGTTCCACGCCCAGGAGAGGTGGCACTTACCCCCTTAGAGAAAACCAGCTCTTCTTAGAACCCTCTTGGATACTGATTTGTCCCAAATTGCCTATGTGAGGAAAGTTACGGGGCTAACTCCAGTATCTCTCTGTATCTGCTAGGCAATCTGTCCCAATATCCACTTTCATAGTCTGAGGATGCAAGGGAGCTCAGAATTCCTGACAGCCTGGAGACTGGCACTTTGGAAACTGGGCAGAGTTATGGAAAGTGGTCACTTTCTAGCTGCTGAGGTCAATCTCGGAGTCCTCTGACAGGACTCTTACCGCTCAGTATCTGCTGCTAAGCCAAACGCACTGCTTTCCTCAAGGGAGATCTGATAGAGCCCTGGAGTTCTCTGTGCATGCAGGTTCGATGAGGACACGTTAGCCACCACAAAACACCAGCGGGCAAAGGGGCATTTTGCATTTAGGTGAAGCGTTCGCATTGGTCTAAAATAGGAAAACACGGTGTTTATAACTTTAACGACAGGCCTGGAAGGTTTGTTAAAACACAGATTGCTGGGCTCCCATTCTGAGTGTCTGATGTAGTAGGTCTG
This sequence comes from Nasua narica, assembly GCA_028533885.1. Taxonomy (NCBI): domain Eukaryota; kingdom Metazoa; phylum Chordata; class Mammalia; order Carnivora; family Procyonidae; genus Nasua; species Nasua narica. The sequence continues at coordinate 5,709,338 of CM052805.1, read as the reverse complement.
GGTTGGACCAGAAGAATTTGCATTTCTGGTATGTTCCTAGGTGCTGTTGTGCCGGGGACCTCATTTTGATGACCTTTGATACACGGGATGCTTTGAGAGAGTTGGGACTTTTCTTCCCCCAACATATTTCCATGCTGAAGATGCTGGAGCCTTCCCACACAACCCTTGATTTTTACTAACATGCTTAGGTCTAGGAAAATTGACTTAAAAATTGGTCTCCTATGGAAAAAGCCAAAAACTAAAACCAAATTCAAAGCAATGGCAAATTGCAAAATGGGGAGTGGTAAACACAGTAATGAATAAAATTATATTCAAAAGGTTGGTGTATATGAAATCTCTCCCCTACAACCCAGGAAAATAACTGCACTTTATTAATACAGAATAATCACATATTTACCTGCGCATGAGACTATCAACTCACTTTTTAATATAAAGAACATAATTATCACTGAAAAACAAAAATGTAGCAACAACATTATTTTTTAAGCATGGGTAATTTTCCTCTGGAAACTTGATATATATATATATATATAGATAGATAGATAAATAGATAGATAGATAGGTATAAAACAGCAATTTTAAATTACCCCCTTATACATTTAAACTGAACCCAATGTATTTCCCACCATTTTGGAAACTGGAGGAGGTCTCTAAAGAAATTCCCACTGAAGTGTATTTTCACAATGTGCTAATTAAAACAGTGCAGTTGTTTCCCATTATCCATAGCAAACGTTTAAAAATAAGCTAAACAATCCTAAAGTAAATTAAATTGCTTACCTTTGAGCCTCGCTCATTAAAAATAATTTCAACATCTAAGATTTTACCAAATTGCTGCAAAGAAATAGAAATGTTTTATAAGCAAGAGAAATGGAGTAAATCAGATTATGCACATTGGTAATTGTACCCCAAGTCAGATTTTTTGCCTTTTTTTTTTTCTCTTTTAGTATCAGGGGTAGACATTTTATGTCTATAAGGATACACTATGTATCCTTAGTGATGTGCTTGAAACAAGAGAAAGCACAACCATACATATGATTTCTATTTTATAGGATACCCTACCAAGTGAGATGTCGTCGTATGGGCCTGTGCAAAATGTGTCATCAGGTGGTTGGTTCTATTTTCCTTCTTTAGGTGTGCACAGTTGCTTTCCCAGGCACTGAGCAGCAAAGATTAAAACTGGCTGGTATATGAACTGACCTTCTGAGGCTACTCCTCTAGCCAATGGCAGAAGCACCCTTGGTGATGGATTTCGATGGGAAAATGTCCATGTGGAATCTGACGGTGGAGATGGTGGCCCTCGGCCCCCGTGTAAGCTACGGTAAGTCAGGCCATGGAAGGGAAGTCAAGCACAAACAGATGAAAGCAAGATCCACCATGTGGACATCCATCATAATCAAGATACCAGCATAGTTGTGATTAGCCCTGAGGCTGAAACATACTTCTCTCAAGACAGTCCTCCATTTTGCTAAACAAACAAATGGATTTTAGACAATCAGCAGGAAGAGGCTCTATAAGAAGCGAAAGCAACTCGACATGAATTCAAGCCCGGAAACATGGTTTCAGATTACAAATAGGGCAGCCAACTAAATTACAGATGCCTAGTTAAATTTGAATTTCCAAACTTTCAGGATAATTACATTCCCTGCAATATTTAAGACACTCTTATACTTAATAAAATATGTTATCTAAAATTCAAATTCAGCTATTGTTATCTTGTTTTTTTTTATTTGCTAAATCTTGTAGTCCTAGTGAGAAATGCATGTCCAGTAAACCGTGAGACAGACACACTTTATTTATTTATTTATTTATTTATTTATTTATTTATTTATTTATTTATTCGTGATACGCACTTTAAAAATAAGGGAACAGGGACCCTGAAACCAGAAGCATCTGATAGTCCGAGATCTTTTGCCCATGATATTGGAGTCCTCTCCTTTTTCTTAGATTGCATGAAATACTGTGGATATTTTGGAGCATGCAGATGGGAGAGGGTGTCATAACAGTATGTGACGTGGACCAGGAAAACGATGAGGGGAATTTTACTCTGATGCACAATGAGGGCAAGTGCTCGTTTTAGTGATTAAAAAGTAAACAGAACCACATGAAGGAATGTGTCCATCCTCCTTTTCCTTTATTTTGAGCTTTCGTATTATTCAATTTGCTTTTGCAGCCTGGATTTTTATTGTATCCTTTATTGCCCGAGGAGATCCTGTGTTCTGTGTCTCCCCTGGGTGGAAAGCATTAAGCAGCCTCCATGTGGCAGAGGCCAGAGTGGCTGGGAGGGAACAGAAGAGGAACAAATGATTAGAACGCAGAGAACCAGAGCAGCTCCCCTGACCACTGAGCTTCAGTCACAGGATACGGGGTGAGGGAGGACCCTGAGGATAAATGTCAAGAGGGTCCTAGTAAGATTCGAGAAAAAAATTATTTGAAACAGACAGAGGCTGTCCTCTGGAACAAATCTACCTCTCTCGGAAAGACAGGAAAAAAAAAATAGGCACACTCCAGTTGAAGGGAAATAGCTCAAAACTTTGAAACAAAAGCAGTTCTGACTTAGGAGAAACAGGAAACCCAAAGCTAGGTCATGGAAATATGCCCATCCCTCAGAACATGGACGCAGTCAGGGGACTGCGGATTGAATCTGTCTTGCGGAGCGGATGGACGAGTTTCTCATCTTCCCAGGGAAGTAGAAGGGTAGGAGGAAACGAAGACGCTCAGCGGCGAGGAGAGGGGAGGACTACACTGCCAGCAGGTACGATGGAAATACCAGGAAACTGGCCACCTCACCCTGCAATTTGTGGACACTCTAATTTCCTTTGGGTTCAACAGAATATTCTTCCACAGAGCATTTTCAGTGCCTTAGATTTGGGCAGAGAAAGTCGTTAAAAATAGAAGAAGAAAACTTTCAGATTTGGGCAATGTGGGATTTGCCGTTAAAAGGTGAACCGAATTTCATAGTGAAACCTCCAGTGCGTGAAGTCCTCAGAAGCAGTGATTTCGATATAATCTCCTTAGAATATTAGGTCCACTTCGATGCTATCATATTTATTTCGGGCCTAAGAGCATGAAAGCACCCATGTTTACGAACAGGGAAGCTTGAAAAGGACTCCCCAAAACCACAAAGCAAATATCATCGATGGAACATTCTCTTAGCAGTCAACATGAAAACACTCCCTTTAAAACAAGATCCGGTGGAGACAGAACCAACCCATCAAGAAGTAATCCTAGCATGTGTCATTCCCTAAATGAAACAATGACACCATATGCCCTGAAATGGTCTCAGATGTGTGCCTCTCGGCAGTTGCCATTGGGTGGATGATTCCCAGAGCCAGTAAAATGAGCAAAGAGAAGAACGCTGATATGAGCCCCGTTCCTAAGACAGTTGTGTACTATATTTATAGTATCAACAGTTTAATTGGGAAGTTTGGTACTAATGATGTAAACACAGCTGGCACATGTTCAGTCTAAACAGACATGACTCGCAGACTTAACTCGCATTAGTTTGCTCAACACCCATGTGCAGCCTCATTCGACAATGTCTCGGGATCCACGCAAGGTGTTTCAGCAGCGGTATCGAGAATAAAATCCAGAAGCTTCTAGACACACACCGGGGCAAATACATACCAGGCATTTTGAGACATTCTCAGATCAAATAATATTCTCTGAAAAACTGTGGAAGATGTTCAGTGGATACAGCATAAAATATGAAAGTAAAGGTTAGTTCAAAGAGCACATATAGAGGTGAAGAAAAGGCATCATCTCAGTTTTCGTAGGGTTGGCTTCATGTTTGGAATGTAGAAATGGGAGGCACCATGCCAGTTCCAAAAAAAGAAAAAAGCTTCACTTGTTATAACAGCCCGGTGCATAGAATTTGGCATTAATGCCAAAGGTGCAGGCATCTCTGTTATTCCTAAAAAGGTGATCATGAAAGCTTCTTTTGTATATTCTGAAAGTCGCGTGGTCTGTTTTGGGGTGACAATAATGACTGACTTCCACAGATCATACTCATGCTTAGAGGGTATGTATCAAAAGCAAGGCTGTGATGTCAACAAGGGTGTATTGTGCAAATTTGAATCCTATGCTCCATGAGTAGCTACTTTTGAAAAGTTTTATAATGCAATGTGTCATGTCAGTGGCCTGGATATATCATAACCACCCCTTCATCCAAAACCCAGATATGTGTAAATTTGAAATATTAGGTTAAAGAACCATTCTGTCATCATATTCAATTTGGTGGAAATCCACCCATTCCTTTCATGGGATAATTAAGAATTCAAACATAAAGGACACACACTGTCATCAATGCTCCCTGAAATGAGGACAGAGCTCAAGAATGAAGTAGTCAGGTCAGAACCAACATTTCTTTCAGGGAAACATCCAGAACCAATGTCCCTGATATGTTCACTCACGCCCCAATGGATGTTGTAAAAAGACTCTGAATCCACTGTAGGCCATATAACTTCTTACCAAAGAATGTTCCATCTCGACAGGAAGGAAGGAAGGAAGGAAGGAAGTGAGGGAGGAAGGGAGGAAGGAAAGAAAATCTATGAATAGTTAGAAGATTTAATGCTAAACACTAGAACAAATGCTTCCAAGGGAGGAGGAAGTAAAAAATTTCAAGTACCAAAGAACATGGCAGAAGAAAGGTAACCAGAATCGCAATGAACGGGCCTTGAAGTCACAAATTAAAAACAAAATGTGAGGCCCCTGCAGTGACCATTAGGCCTGCAGAAATTGCAAACTTCACAGCAGAATTATTAATACTTGCAAAAGTTGTTATGAACATAGCGAGGTTTTAGGCAGTTTGAGAAAGGAGCTTCCTTTTTTGTCTTGTTTTGGTTTGGGTTTCAAATCCCCATGGCTGCCTTTAACAAAAGAGACAAAGGAGAAAAACACAAAAATCTTTGAGAGGGTTTTTCTCTGTAATCACTCCCAGCCAAAGTGAAGAGGCAAAGGCAAAATATAGCAATAAAAAGAGAAGAGATCTCATGTCCAGATGACTTGGAAAAGACCTAATTGGAATCAAAATGTCATTTCTTACAGTAAGTAAGACCTACAAGAAGAAACCACACTTAATTCTCTCAGCTGAAGTGTGGGGAGCCAATCAGAATGTTTACAGATGCCTTTCAATGTGATTCATGCCACTAAATATATCACATAACCAGAATGGGATTGCCACCACCAATGCTTGGCTGGGAAGAACAGGTTTTTAGTATTTAAATTCCACTTCTTCAGAATAGGGGTCGTAAACCAAGGAGGCCTCGGCATTATTACAAAGAATCCAGGAATCTGTATGTGCCCCCAGATTTTTATAGCTGAAACTCATAAGAAAATCCTGCGTTTAAAATGAACACAGATGCTGTTCGTGATGAAGGAAATTAATTTCAATATTACTGAATGTATGCTGCGTTTTCTTAATTGATACTAAGCGTATCTATCAGCTTGTCAAGTCGATGTCTTGTCAGTTGCTTAGAAACATTGACTTTTACAAAAACTGGCTCTGAAACCAGTGGATTTTGATCATGGTTTGATAACCGGGTAGTACGTTCGGTCTTTGGCAAGACCTTCCTCCGCACCACTTGCCCTCGCCCTGTAAGAACAGAGAGGCTCAGATATCCGTGCCAGCAGGATGCTGTCTTTGGGAGTTCCAGCTGTGGATTATTTCCAATAATCCTTTCTGACTTGGCTGTGCAGCCCTCCGGTGACTTTCAAGATATTTTAAGATAACCGAGAAGACCAGGGAGGGAAGAGCGCCCTCGGGGTTGGGAGCCGGGGTGGGCTGCGGTGAGTGACACCATAAAAGAGCACCGAGGTGGTCATTAAGAGGGCCAAATTCAAAGCCAACCTCCCGGTGACACCTGACGAGTAAAGATGGACTGCAGAGCAAGACTTTCTAACCTGACGTGGCAAAAGGAATCTAATTCCTCTGGCTGCCCATCATTCAAACCTGTTCTCACTGCTTTATACACACTTAACCTCCACTTTCACTTTGAATGCTCTGCACTTTTCAAAGTCATCTTTGACCTGAGAGTGCCCGAGGGTATCTCTACTCTACAAGAGTTAGAGGGCTCAACTCAAGGTTATTACCAAGTGAGAGAGATAAAAGTGCAGCAGCTGACCTTTTCCTCTGAAATGTCAGGATTCAAGTCTGGGTATCTGAATATTAGGACGCTAGCTCTGCCTTTGTGTCAGATGCGGATTTGATAAACATCATGCATGGTAGATAAAGAGAAGGTACATGCAAGCTAACCCCTACCGATCGCAGCATCATGAACCAGAGCTCTCCCTCGCATCAGGGGAATGAGGTCTACTTGGCCCAGGGTTTGGCATAAAAGTTTGGCCTCTTCTTATTCCTTCCGTAATATGTGCATCCAACCATCAACTCTTAGAGGAACAATCTCCAGGCGGCCAACCTTTACTCTAAGTCAAATGCTAAGGGTGTCGTTCTGTTCACGGAATCCCGATACCTCCCGTCAGTGCTGGGATGGAAGTCATGGACAAATAGGCTAACTACGCTTGCAAAAAACAAAAACAAAAACAAAAACAAAACAAAACAAAAAAAAACCCACTAAGGCTATCTAAGCCCTGTCAGAGTTTTGTCCCTCAGAGCCCAAGACGTGGCTAACTCATTCCTTCTGAAGGTGGACAGTGCAAGATTTCATCCAGAAAAAGAATGAGAGTCATCATGTCCCACGAGGAAGCAACCCTATCATCTGTTTTCTCTGGGTCGATGGTGGCTTCTGCCCTGCTCTGTGTTTCAATCCTGGTAGCCGGCCAAGGCTGTCATCAGCGGCAGAGAACATCACAGTAAGAACCTCTGAATCCTCATCACTGACAGGGCAGACTGCATACTGCAGGATGCAAGTCAGACTGAGAAATCTCTAGCTTTCTTTTTTTTGCTTTACGATGAAGCTTTATGCAGAAGTCGTTATTCTCTAAAGCTGCTTCTGAAATCCAAGTGCACAGTGCCTGGGAAAGACTGAGGTGTGTGGGAATATGTCATGATAACTTTGGCAACTACGAAAGAGAGGAGGACCCAAAGGACACGAAATGTTTATTTCAGCCATGACACGGGGTCCCGGGCCACTTGATTTGGGATCGTCAGTGGGCTTCTTTCAGTGCTATTTTATCTGGGAGGTCATTTGCTGTTTCATTTTCCAGTTACTAATTAGAAGACCATCTGGCAAAGCGGGACCATGGTAAACCTATACAAAGACAGACTAAAATCATAGAGATTCTAGCCACAATATACTCACAGAGTAGTATCTAAAATGTCTTTCTTTTCCCCATAGATAAACATTTCACCTTCGTGTTACAAATACCAAGAACTTACAGGAGGAGGAAAGGGCTCTGGGGACCCCAGCGTGGACACTGCAGAGGAGAAACGCACTACTTACGCCAAACATTTGTCGGAGGTCCGGATCCCGGAACCTGAAGGGGATGTTGGAGACGTGCAGCCGCTTGGGCTGGGACTTGTTTTCTGTGTTTTCAGAAGGTTGTGTCTGGGGTTGGCCATCCGTTGGTGCTGCGTCATCTGTCTGCTAAAAGGACAAGAGTAAAGAGGCTCTGAGTGGACCTGTGTGCTCTTTCCAAAGTGCTTTAGCTTCCCCTAAATGGTAGGCAAATGCTGGAACAAAGGAGCAAGGACAAGGAAGGAGCTGCTGGGTCATCCATCCATTCATTCATTCAACAAGTATTTATTGAACATTCTCTGAGAGCCCGAGGTGGATCTGGGATTCAGCGGTGAGCAAAGCAGACAAACTCTCTGCCCCCATGGAGTGTAATTCTTATAGGGGATGTGTGGGGAGGAGGCAATAAGCTCATTAATACATAAATATGGAGGGGCGCCTGGGGGGCTCCGTGGGTTAAAGCCTCTGCCTTCAGCCCAGGTCATGATCTCAGGGCCCTGGGATCAAGCCCTGCATGGGGCTCTCTGCTCAGTGGGGAGCCTGCTTCCCCCTCTCTCTCTGCCTGCCTCTCTGCCTGCTTGTGATCCCTCTCTCTGTCAAATAAAGAAATAAAATCTTTAAAAAATACATAAATATGGAGCTGGTAGAAGGAGAGCATCATGGAGAAAAGTAAAGCAAGGGGAGGGTGTGGAGGTGGGTCGTGGAGGTGTTGGGGCGTTTTAACAGGCAATCAGGGAAAATCTCATCATTAAGGGTAGGAGAAGGTGCATTATCCCTTAACCAAGTTGTCCAAAATCTTAAGATACGGCTGCATAATTGTTACAGCTGTCCAGATAAAACATTACCAAATGTAATAAAACAGTTGAGAAGGCTGTCTGGTGTTCTGCAGGTCAAGTAACCATCCGATTGGCTGTATATATATATATATATATATATATATATATATATATATATATATTTTTTTTTTTTAAGGTTTTACCTTCTCGTTTCTTGGTTGTGCAGGCCTGCGCTGTCCATTACAGCTGACCCCATGTGGCTACTTAAATTTGAATGAATTAAAATTAAATAAAATGTAAAATCCAGTTTTTCCTTCACACTAGCCACATTTCAAGTACTCAATGGCCACCTGTGTCTGGTGGTTTCCATGTCTGACAACGTGGATCTGGAACATCTCCAGAACGTTCTACGGACTATGTCGGTGTCAATTAAATCATGCTATTAGCATAACTCATAATTCATTACTCTGCTTCCCACTCTTGCCAAAACAAAAACCCAGACCACATGATATCATATTGGCACATATACAGGCAGAAGAGTCACCGTAACACTTGGTATCACTATAGTCATTCCCATACTCTTGGTTCTAGAGATGCTTTTGGATACTTTCTCTGCAATTAGCATCTACTGCCTCTGGGTGGCAGTTGATGCCATCCACATCCATTACTTGCTTCTCCAAAACCATCATGGAAAACCTACGTGGAAGCCCATCGAATTTATGAGGGAAGACTCAGCCTCACCTACTTGTAAACAATTTAGAAGCCTATAACTGGGACAAAACTATCAATATAATCAGGCAGGTGTCAGATAGTAAAGACACAGAGGAGACAACTTCACAAAGTGAAATACATATGTGTGTGTGTATATATATATATATTACATGTTTTTATATATACAAATGTATTATATATGCATATAAAATATAAGTGCTTTATATAAATACAGTTTATATATTGTATATATCACAATAACATGGCCGTAATTAGTGACTTTCTTGCCAACCCTTGTATTTATTGACAGACTTCCTTTGCATTCTCCTTCTTAATACCCCCTGAATTGCATTTTGAAGTCAAGACCTCCCAGAAGCTGGCAGAATACTCTTCCAAGCCGGTTTGGTATCAAACCCCCTTTGGATGACCTCCGCAAGTTTGAAGTGCTACGTCACGGTAACGCCAACACTGCCCTTGGTTGTTTTGTCTGTGTTGTGGGAGTGGAATAAGGAGGAGGACGGTGACGGTCTTCTAAACTGGAAAATGAGCAGTAATAATAATAGTATGCACCTTCTAAGGTTCTGTGAAGACTGAATGCAGTAATACAGGCCAACTTGGCAGAGTTGTTGGCACATGAGCTCGATAAATGGAAGGCAGGGAATTTTTTAAGGGTGACGGTGACTTTTTCTTAAAATGTCATAAACAAGGAGAGAGAAAGCCTCTCTCAGGAAACATACAAAGAAAAGGTTCTCATTGGCTTGCTAGGCATGTTTTTACTAAGCAAATACTATATACTGGACACAGGTTAGCCCTCCCAACAGATGCTGTTCCTAGTTCAGTTCAAGAGAAAGAAGACGGACGACCCAGCAATCACACTATTGGGTATTTACCCTCAAGATACAAATG
>CM052805.1:5686632-5699036 GCA_028533885.1 Nasua narica | reverse complement strand
ATGGGATGGGGAAGGAGACAAACCATAAGAGACTCCTAAACTCACGAAACAAACTAGGGGTGGCTGGGAGGTGGCGGGGGTAGGGTTATGGACATTGGGGAGGGTATGTGCTACGGCAAATGCTGTGAAATGTGTAAGCCTGATGATTCACAGACATGTACCCTGGGGCAAATAATACATTATATGTTAATAAAAAATTAAAAAAAAAAAAAGAGAAGACGGAAAGCGCCGATTGTGAGCTGGGGTCAGAGTGAGCCACGGAGGGCTGAGTAAGCCGCGATCAGGGACACGCCGCATAACAGGCTGCTCTGGCTGTGCACTCCCGGCGGAATCAGCCCTGCCGATTCTGGAGGTCAGGTTTTCAGTGAGAGCCGTCTAACCAAAGAGACGAAGGGGCTGAAGCTGTACCAGCAGAGGGCAAGACACACGCAAAGGTGCAGAAGTGAAGTCGGGTTCCGCATTCAGGGGCGTACGAGGGCCCCTTCGGGTCAAAGTCAGCGGGGGCACGGGAAGGAAGGCCAGACAAAACAGCACAGTGCGGGGATAGGCGAGGGTTGCATCACAAAGGGCCCTGTGTGAAGAGCAAGAGCAAATTTCGTGATAAAAACTAAGAGGAGCCACTTACGGATCATTGTGGGGTGGGGTGTGACCCCTCAGCACCCAACACTGGGGCTGAGCCATGGCCACCAAATGGTAAACGCAGGTCAGATGACTGGTTGAGTCTCTGACTGATCAGGTAAAGGCATTACGAGTGTTATCCATAAAGTCACGAATGAAGGATGAATGAATGGTCCACTTTGCATCTTCCAGTGAGAGTCGAATACGGTATTGTAACACCCAGGCTCAAACAGAGCAGAGAACTGTGTTTTCTCTGCTGGTAACATGAGGTTTGGTTACACAACCAAGACCCAGAGATGTCCTGGAACCACGCCGTTGGGGTCTTAGTACTCTGACCTGAGACTCCAGGTTTGCAGAGACAGCAGCTGAGATCCCAGTCTACAGTCCATTTCTTCCCTCAGGTTAGAAGTTGCTGTTTAAATGCAAATTAAAACAAGCTCCTTCTCATCCCAAGAAAGAAACTTAGATTTGGATTTGTACATAACTGCTGGATGTTTCAGCTTAATAAACCTAATTAGGAATTACAGAGATTATGATTAAACATATTAAATGATTAATAGCATTATGCCGCTCATGTGAAAATTAAAATTAATCATCTTTAGTCAAACAGGACTTTGGAGAAATCTTTGCGTTGTTTCCTTTGATAAAAACATACAACGCTCAATTAATCATTTTGTAGCGCGGGCATATGTACAAAAGCTCATAAATTGTTATGTCGGAATACCTGTGTATTAAAAGTAATTTTTAAAGATAACATGTAAAATGGAAAACAAACCAAAAGTGTTTCTGACATCATGGGTAAATGGTGAGGAGAGGGAAGAGGAGAATGTCGGGATCCAGAGGCTGACTCCAGAGCCTAGGGCACGGCAGGGCTGAGACCTTCCAGAATGGTCCTCACTGACCCTCCTATCGGGGTGAGAGCGTTCCCCTTCCCTTTATCTGGGAACTGTCAGGGAAAATATATTCAGGACAAGCCTGAGTTTTAGGTCCCTATATTAGTCTGCTAAGAAATTACCACCAACATGCTGGCTAAAAGCAACGGAAATGGACTCCTTCACGGTTGTGGAGACCAGAAGTCTACAGTGAAGGTGCTGTCAGGACCGCACTCCCTCTGGAGGCTCTAGGGGAGGGCCCACCTTTGCCTCGTCCAGCTTCTGATGACCTCTTGCCTTGAAGCTGCACTTCCCCAATCTCTGTCTCCACGTTCATATGGCTTTCTTTCCTCTCTGTGTCTGGGACTCATATCTCCCTCTGCCTTTTTCTTCTTATGAGGACATCAGTCATGGGATTTAAAGCTCACCTTAGATCTTGTCTTGGGATCCTTAATTACATCTGCAAGGACCCTTTGTCCAAATAAGGTCGTATTCATGGGTTTACAAAGGATGGGATGTGAACATACGTTTTGAAGGCCACATTCAACCTGCTACAATCTTCTTCTAAACAAGCACATAAACCGGAAGTACACGTAGAATGAGTAGCTGTTAGCAAGCAGTGGGTGCATTTTCTACTGAGGGTGGCATGAGGTTCTCCAAGGGGTTGGCCTCACACCCGGTCTAGAAGAAGAGAGAATGCCCCTGTCTGAGCTGTCCCAGGCTCCCATGTGTCTCCCTGGGACCTTTCACGAGTTGTCTAAGGAGAAGAGATTTGAGTCTTCCCTTCACTCCAGCCCGGGCTCTCAGGCTGCCTTTGTGCACCTCCCCCTGGATGTAATGACCCCCTTCAGCTGGGCTGGGAGGTGCTCCACTAGCCTCCCGGAGGGCATCCAACACTCTAAAAACAAGGTTAGGTCCGCAGGCTCCCTGAGCCGAGCACTGCAGCTCACACAGACGGACAAGCAGTCACAGCATCCCCGAGGAGGTCGGGGAAGCTTATGGCAAACGCACAGCGTGAAATTTCCAAAGACAAAAATAAAATCATGTGAAAAAGCTGAGAAAGTTGCTAAGGGAATTGCATATCTAGAATGCATATCCCCGAAAAGCAGAGGCTACCTGGTTGGTAGTTATAACCCTCAAGGCTGGTACATGTCAAGGCTTATTTGGAATTAACGGCTGGAAGAAGAACTCTTATTTATCCATGTCGGATTCTTTTAAAGGATCATATTTGGCTCTAAAAATGGGACCCAGCTGAATTGGAAAGACACCTCATAACCATGTTTGGGAGATCAGAAGGTAGAACATAAAGACCAAGCAAACTGCCCCTGGTCTGCTCGTCAGGGATGAGAGGAGATCGGGAAAACAAAGGTGTTAGAGGTGGGAGTAGAATGGCCACCTTCCCTCAGAATCCTCCGGTCCAGACCCCCGTCCTGGGCTGCGAGATTCACTATGCTCTGGCCTGGACCCCCTTGCTTCCTGAGGTTCCTGCTCCTTACTCACTGGCCACCTGGCTCCTTCCATGTACGCGGAATGCTCCCTCCTCAGGCTTCGTGCCTGTTCTTCCTTTGCCTGGAAAATTCTCTCCCCAGATGCCCACGTGGCTTGCCCCCTTCTTCCCAGCTCTCGGCCCAGACAGCACCCACTGGAGAAGTCCTCACTGGCCCTGTTATCTAAAGCTTCCGCATCTCCTCTCTCCTTGATGTTCGCTTTTTTTTCATAGCACCTATCACTTCTTGCCTTCGTATTAGATGCTCCTGTTAGTTCCTAGGGTGTTTCTTTGTCTCCACCAGAATGTGAAGTCCATGAGGACAGAGACTGGAGGGTTTCCATCTACTGTTCTTTCCCTACCCTCTAGAGTGGTTTCTCAGCACCAGAAATGTTGACATTGGGGCTGCTTAATTCTCCAATGTGAGGCTGTCTCGTCCTCCGTAAGATGTTTGGCAGCACCCGTGCCATCCCCCCCCCATATGACAGTGGGACAACCCAAACTATCTTCTGGGGTTCAGATGATCCCTGGGGGGCAAAACTGTACCGACTGGAACCATGAGCTGGAGCACACGGCAAGTTCTCAGCAAGTACCTGTGGCTTTTGCTACAACTGAGCTGCATGAATGCTACCTTCACGGCTCTTGGTCTTACTTTGCATATGGGTGTCCTGAATCCTTCAGAGTGGGATAAGGAAAATAAAGTCATGTGACAGTTAAGTCCCATGCATCAACAGGGAATACATACCATTATTATTACCAGCAGTGCAAATAACCATCTCGGGGCTCACCGATAGTGCCGACTCCGAGAGGCCGCCTCCCCATCGCGCAGGCAGAGTTGCAGGACCTCCCATGAATGGAAAGTCCATTCACCTCAAGACGTGGGTTTCCAGGCAGCACTAGGCACAGGTTCTCAAACAAGCTCATTAGGGTGGCAAAGCCAGCTTGCGCTCTGGCCCAGTTCGAAGGCCCTATTAGGAGGCAGGATGTGTGCCGCAGAATTTTTCCTAATAAACAAACTCCCCAGATATCGGTGCAGGTTATAAATGTTAAGAAAACACCACCAGCACTTTAATCTCCTGAAGATCACTTAGTGCTTCCGCAAAGACTTTAATAAAGAACCGTGGGGCTCCCTCTGCTATAATCGTTCCTAATTCAATGAATAGCTCTGAGCAACCCAAGGCTAATCCTGGTGAAATTGGATTTTGATATCGACCAATCCAGGGATGACTGTTGGAGAGAATCCGCATAGTTTTGTATGTGCCTTTGAGAGTCTGGCCCCGCCCACGTCTCCTCTCCGAGCCAATGGGACATTGCTGAGCTCACCTGTGTGCCATCTTCAGGGATGACCGGGTACCTTGGGAGCACAGGCAAAGGATATTTGTAGCTGGATATCTCTGAGCTAAACTCCTATCACATACTAGCCCAGCTTCTTAAACCCTTCTGACCTAGTCGCTTGAGATGCAAGTCGGGATAAAAGATCCCATCAGAGTTGTCTGCGGTCCCAGGTTGCTAGAGGCAACACAGGTGACCGTCACCAGGACAGATGGGTCAAATATGGTAGTGCTGTCAGCAGAAATCAGAGTTCAGGGAGAAATCAGAGATTTGGAAGCACAGGGCTGAGTGCCTGTAGTGGGGGAGACAGCCGTAAGAAATAAAACAAGAACTGTTCCAAATTATATTTTGCCACCCCAAAATATGCCTCTTTGGCAGAAGGGTTATTTTGGGATGATTATTTTTGAGAAACAGCAGACACAGGAGAAGCTCTGAAAAGAGTAGAAGTTACCCTTTACAAAAGAGAAATGTACATTTATAAGGAAACTCTTCATTTGTAGGGGTGTCTCCCTTTTGGAGGTAGCAAGAAAACAAAGTACCTAGATTTCTAGAAACCCTTCAAAAGACAAGACAATGACCTCAATCTAGAACAACCTCACCCTTGTTTACCGTGCTTTTCCTGATAAGCCCCCCTCACTCACTTCCCTGCCTACCGAACATCTTCTGTCCTTAGCTAGAGATGGTGTTTAAGCTGGTGGCTTGGGCCATTCCGGGTAGTTACTCGGTCTTTCCTGGGTGGGTCCCATGGCTACAGGAGGTATACATGTTATTAAGCTTCTGTTTCTTTGTCTCCTGTTAATCTCTCTTTTATCTTGCGGGAGGGGGTTTAGTCAAGAACCTAGAAGAGCAGGGGGAAAATTATTTCTCCTCCCTTGCATGATGGAAATTAAAAACACATGTACTCAAAATACAGCACCGGATACAGTTCAAGGACCCTGGTCACGTACTTTAGAGCAGACCCATTCAATAAAATAAAATAGGAGCCACATACATAATCTGAAAGTTTCCAGAAGCCACAATTCAAAAAAGTAAAAAGAAATGCGGAACTGCTTCTAAGGGTATACTTATTTTAAGCCAACTTATCAAAACTATTATTTCAATGTGTAAGTAATATAAATGATATTTTAAATTCCTTTTTCTTCCCCTTAGGTCTTTGAGATCTTATATATAATTCGTACCCAGGGCTCATCATCTCCATATAGACACTATGTTTCATTGGAAATACCTGATCTATAGTTAGACTTTGAAAAACTGACAGTCGAATAGCCAAGATTTTCAAAACACACCTAAAAGGCTCTTAGTAACTAAATCAATGTCAGTGTTTAAAGTTTAATTAAAGTTGAGTTTAATTAAAAATTCAGTTCCTCAGTCATACCAGTCATGGGCTCCACAGATTGCTATAGCTGGCAGAATAATGGTCCCTTCGAAATGTTTGTATCCTAATCCATGAACCTCTGAATATGAAGTTCACAGACTCCCTGAAGGTTACACAGACATCCACGGACCCCTGGATAAGAACTACTGCGGTGTGAGGTCATTGGCCTCTCCCCTATCCTGAGCTATTTGATGCCGAATCCTACCATCCACGGTTGCTGCTGAGCCTAGTGTGGAATTGGCCAATGGGTCTGGAATCGGGTATTGAATATAAAACCGCTGAGGCCCCACAATGTCCCTGGTATCTTGTGAGCTGTTTTTCACACCGTATCCCACTGATCACCCTAATAGTTTGAAAAACAGAAGCTCAGAGACACTAAAGCACCTGTTCAAAGTCACGCAGCTAGGAGATGGCGGAGCCACGGAAGAACCAAAGATACTACCTCCATAACCTCGACGCCATATTTCAACTCTAAACAGCCTCTCAAGGTCAAGGTGAAGTCTAAAGACAGATCAGCCCTAGAGGGCAGCGAAATTCGCTGGAGTTTTAACTGCCTGTGCTCTCAGTCGGGGCTAGAACCGGAGTGATGAGCTCTGTGAACAGGGCCCTATCACAACCAACCAGCCCCAATCAAACCAAACCAGGCTGCTTCAGATGCTTCCGTGGCGCACCTGGAGTCCTGTGCGCACCTCTCTTGAGCCCTTATTAACCACATATATTTTTTATTATCAGATGACTTACTTCTCTGTCCTACTAGCACGTGAACATCCCAATGACAAATACTATATGGAATCACGTCTGAAGCTCTTAACTGTGGCACAAATATTTACTGTGTCATTCCAGGAAAGAGGTTTGGGTCGGCTGCTTTTTTCTCCATGAGCATCCCCGATTCCGCCATGAGGGTGTCAAAACCCAGCGCCCAAGAGAGGATGCTAACGAGCACGATTTTCTTTCCGGCACAGCCTAGTAAATATTCAGCATCCCTCCTTTCCTACGGGTTTCCTCCCCTCCATGCCCAAAGTGCTTAACAGTGATAAATAAAAAGTGTCCTTTTGAATAGCCAGCTGCTTCTTCCTCCTCTACCAATCAAGTTATTTCTCGGAGAGAAAAGCTTGTGAGTGTCTTCGAGGCATTATTTGATTAAGTTGACAATATTATGTGAGCGATGGTTGAGTACCCACTGCGATGTACTTTGGACCAAATTGATTTGTGTAACGAACACTTGCTCTGTCTCTTCTTGCAGCCTGAACAGTGGTCTTGATTTAGCCAGTAATGCTGGGCGCCAAGTGAATTTACAGGGTCCACAGTCCCTCTCTCTCAATCTGGAGAGAAGAGCAGGAGCTAAGAGCATGGAGTGGCATAATTCAATACATTGTACTATAAGCTCAGAAAATAATATCACAGAGCTCTGCAATATACCTATTTGATTTGATTTGTAAACCTGATAAAAAAGCAATCGAGAAAAGTTCAGGGGGAGAATATATATGTTCTAAGCAAAAATGTAACCATATTGAATGTGTACAAAGAACCAAAGTACTGGATGGGGAGGGGAGAAAATCATGCATACTAAATCAACTCCATACCCTGCGTTAGACAATATTGCACATTCTCCATTTAAAATGAAGCAAGATTGTGCAAAGTTATTTTCCATTAAAAATAATAATAATGGTAAGCCCAAGGAATGTGAATTAAAACCCACGTCTCGGGTTTTCTCACAATCCTACTTCAAAACGGGGCTGGTGCAGATTCACTCAGCTTCCTGCTTTTTCATTTTAGCTCTGTAGGCAAACAAATAAGTTAATCACACAGCTTTGGATGTAGTTAATGCCTCCTTCCTAGCTCGGCGGGGCGGATTCCACAGCCAGGTGACACAGATTTAAGAAACTCATCACATTTCCCTCGCCCTGAATAAATTCAATGCTCTGCTGGAATGATGAAATTCTTCAGAACGGAGAAGCGCCGCAGGACACAGAAGAGCTGACTCCAAATTCTCTTGCTATTTTTTTTTTTTCGCTCTTTGAAAGTATAGGATGAGCCTACAAGGGGCCAAGTGTTTAACACATCAGTAAAGGTGATGGGTTGCGGAGGTATCTGTATGAGCGCACTTGAGCTGCTACAACAAAATGTCACAGACCAGGTGGCTTCAACCACAGACGTTTATTTCTCTCGGCTCTGGAGGCTGGGAAGTCTGAGATCAAAGTGTCAGCATATATGGCTCCTGGTGTGGCCTCTCTTCCTGGCTTGCGACCTCCCTGTGTCCTCACATGGTGGAGGGAGAACGCTCTCGCTCTTCCTCTTCCTGTAAGGACATTGATTCCAGGGAGGACCCTGCCCTCATGACTTCATCTAACTCTGATTACTTCCCAAGGTCCCCAATTCCAAATGCCATCTTACGGGCTTAAGGCTTCAACATGAAAGGGGAGGGGGACGCAATTCAGTCTACACCAGTGTCACTGATGCAGAGCCTGCACACACCAGGGGATACGAAGTGTTTCGTCCTGGGGAGAGAAAGGAGTTGCACTGGGCTTGAAACCAGGTGTTTTCTCATCATTCAAAGTATATTTACTGAGCACCTAATACAGATATCAGTCTCTGGAGGCAATAGAGCAGGTGGGGTCTACTTATCAGAGTGCAGGAATAGCAGGACTATGGGAAGGCTCTTTCTTTCCTTTGCCATGCTCAAAGTTTCAGTTTTCAATTCCAGGAACAAGGAGTTGAAAATAACTACCTCTACTAATAACAATAACAATAAACATTTGCAGATTCTGGAACAGCTGACCTGGGTTTGAATTCCAGCTCTACCGCTTCCTGGCTGTGTGACCTTGAGCAAGCTACCTAACCTCTCTGTTCCTCATTTCTTTCATCTAGAAACCAGAAATATCATTAGCACCTACCCCATATGAGTCACTACACGTAAATGCCCTTCCTAGCCCATAATTACGATGACGATCAACATCTAGAACAGTGCCTGACACCTGATAGCCACTTAATAAACACTGGCTGAATGATTAGCACTCTATTAAGCTCTTTGCATACATTATATTTCATTGCATCACCTGATGACTCAGAGAAGAAGATTCTATTATTTGTCCCCATCATATGACAAAGGAACTGCCATTTAGAGGGGCTAAGAGCTGCTTCAGGACTCTCGGTCAGTACGTGGCAGGCCGTGTGGGAGAATGGTTGAGAGCCCAGGCCTGCCCTTGCCTGAGGCAAATCCCTTAATGACATCTGAAGATGATGCAATAGCTTTCTGGCCATGTGGTTATTAAAAACTCAGGCCGGTCCATTTTACAGCTTCCAGTCAGTGAGATTCAATTCTCTTCTTATTGCTACAGACCCAAGTCCTGATAGACCTGTGTCCTGACAGACCTGCCTCGGCCGGGGGGCATTTCCTGCCTCCTCGCCTCTCCCATTCAGGGCTTCACACAGTCTGTGGGAGGGGCCACCTCTGGGACCCTCTTCCTCCTTCTCTTCTTAGGTCTTGCTCATTTGGAGTTGGGGGATAGGGGAAGGGACTGAGGAAAGCAAAAGGGCATTCAATGAAACAAGATGCTTTCCGGTGGTGAGAAGCAGGTGCCTCTCTCTGCTTTCCCTCTCTTTCTCCTGGAGCTTGTGTGCCACTGGTGGCTTCTATGGGTGAGTTGGGGGTGGGGAGCCGGGGGCATTGGTATGCTTGGGTTGCTTGGGGTACTCCTCTATAGCTTGGGTTGCTTGGGGTACTCCTCTATAGCTCCTCTGAGGGTCCTGTATGGTCTTTAAGGTCTTCAGTGCTGCCCATTCTCTTTTTAGGTCGGGGTCCTGCCTTCAGCACTGGTTTCATGAACATCCTGAGAACTCCTTCCCTCTGTTCTGAATGTCAGGCTGTCCCAAGAGACAGGGGAGATGGCGGGTGCCCTAACACATTCTCCATGACAGTTCTTCCCATCTTGCTGTTTCGGACTATGCCAGTGAGCCTCCATGTTGATAAATCCCCAGATAAGAAGCAGGCACAGGCCTCTAAGTTAATGACATCCCTGCACCCAACTAATTTAAGGAACATGTCAAGTTCTCCCAAGAACTCTGCACTGCCTTCTTCTTTGATGGCATTATTAAGATAAGTCGGCCCGTTTTTCAGTCTCCCTGAAGGAGCTGGCGGCCTCCCCTTCTTGCTGGCAGCCCACTCTCCCTCTCCAGGAGTGACTCTCTTGAAGATTTATCCTCACCTCACCTTGGCCTCCTGGTTTTTCTTAAACCCATCCCACTCAGAAATCAAGGCCAATTTAAATATTGATTTAAAAAGGAAAAATGTTGATATTTTGTATCGAATCCTCAAATCCACCTAGCTAAAAGATTAGGCCCCCCCAACGTATTATGCAAGATTTAATTTAACCAAATGGCACATCTATACATTATGCAAATTTTCTAGGCCTAAGAAAATTGCTGAATGCACAACTCAGTTGCAGGAAATTGGTGATGAATTTAAGATGCAACTGATCTCAGCTAAAATCCCAGGATTTTCCTTACTAATTACTTCTTTCTTTGAATGAACACTTTGAACAAAGAGACAAGCACTCTGAGGGTTTTGCTCTGGGAGTACTGGGGTTTTTCCAGTATACACCGAGACACGTATAGATATCATTCTTTGGAATATTGATATGTCTCTTCTACATTTGACAGTCAAAGAATCCTGTCACATAAAGTGCACAATTTCTGCAAACCGCCGTGATGCAGATTACTTCTGAGTTCCAGATCCTATTCATCAGTGGGCTAATTTCTCCTGCCATGGTGGGTGGGGAGGAGTGTAAATATATGTTAGGAGATGGAAATACTAAGAAATGCACTCTGAAAATAGAAATGACTTCATCTTTCCAGTTTGCTCTTTACCTAGACAGCAAATTTTTTTTCTTAAAAATGTCATATGGAAAATAGTTTGACTTTGTGGGCCACACTGCCTCTGCTGTATGTGAAAGCAGCCACACGCAATATCTAAACCACTGAACAACGGGTGTGGCTATGTGCCAATAAAAATTATTGAGAAAAAAAGGCGGTGGGCCATAGTTTGGCATGATTGTTCTTAGAGAAACCATTACTCTAGTCTACGTTGTTCTATTTGGGGGTCATTTAAAGAGCTCCTTGCTAGACGTGAGGGCTAAAGGATGAATAAGACATACCTAGAGCCCTGTCAGGTCACAGGGAAATGGAGGGATTCTGCCCCAGAAAGTCTGCGGCCATCTTGAGGTATCTATAGTCCACAATTTCCATTTTTCCTGAAAAAAAGCAAGACCGGCTCACACGGCAGATGAAAATACGAAACCCACTGTGGGAACCAGAAGACTCTTAGTGGAGGCCCTTCACTTCAGCAGACTTGGATTCAAGGACAGTGGCCGCCGGTTTGTCACCATGACGGATTTCTTGGATAAAATTTACTGCCCCCGAATAAATGAAGGCCCTGATTTTGGTCACCTTGCAGGTACTGACCGTGCCTAAAAAGCCAAGGCTCTGAGATTGATTCAGGAGGGTGGGCTGAACAAGGGGCCCTACCCTGGTAGGGGGTTCCTGATCACCCTTAGCAAAAGGTGGGTTTTGTGGTTTGAAAGGTAGACAGCCTTGCTTATAGGTGGAGGTGCGGGGTCTCCGCACATACTATCTCAGCCTATCTCCAGGTACACCTGAGTTCATGTGTCTGGAATGAGAAACCGAATATGAGTTTCGTATCCAAGGTTGGCACCTCCAATGCCCAGGCATCTGATCTTGGACATGCTACCCACCCTTTCGCACCTCACCTCCTCTGGCTTTACCATGGGGATTTGTGCATTCATTCGTCCAAAGATTATTGAAGATTAGACTACCTGTAATATGACTAGAAAAGAACCAAAAGACAGGGGGTGGATTAAAACCCCAATGCATGCAAAGTGCTTACCAACAGCTTAAGGCAGTTTGTGCACACTAGGTAAACATTAGTTATGGAACCCTTTAACTTCCCTCCAGATCCACCTTCCAACAGCAGGATCATTGTTTAGAGCCTTGTGTTGGATCTCTTGTGTATCAGAGTTTATACACAGCTACTGGACTGCCCTTGCTGTGAGGGGCCTCCCTTTCTCCCTGAATTAAAACCTCTGCCTGGAAAAGAGACTTTAATATTTTCAAGGTGGATGTGGTGGGGGCGGGGCAGAGGCAGGTGATGTTTCCAATGGTTTCCCTTCCAAAGTCAAGCCAGACTTCCTTATGGGACCTCAGGTGTGCCTAGCTTTTTCTAGGCGGTTATATATATGGAGAGAGAGAGAGATGTATAATGTATACATCATAATACAATCACAAAGTTGAATTCCAAGGCAGATGGAACATTCTGATGGGGAGGCTCACTGCTGACTGATTATTTGATGCTTTCGATCTTTTATATTGAATTTGAGATTACAAGTCTCCTTTTCCATTCAGCCCTGCCCTGCAGCTTTCCCTGACATTTTGTTATCTTTGCGTAAGCTTTTCAGGAAGGGCCTCGGAACCGTCCTCTTGTGCTGGCTGCCAGGGAAATAGGATTACTGCCTTATTCTTCAACATGGAGCAACCATACTTCATCGAAGGGTGGAATAAAATAAAACTTCGGGATATTTTTATTCAATTTTTCAAAAAAATCTTTTAAGACGAGGAACAGTGGAGTTCATTTAGCAGAGCTGCCCATGAGCATTCGCGAGGAATATGAATCCCATCTACATTTTTTAGATGCTTATCATATCATATG
>CM052805.1:5663574-5686532 GCA_028533885.1 Nasua narica | reverse complement strand
TTGTTTATTTTTCAGGGTTTTGCGAGCCTCTTGTTAACTGCGACCTTTTTAATAAAAATTAAGTAACGTAAACCCGCAATTGAATAAAATACATAAAACGGTAATAAAATGTTCAAAACCCATTGCTTCCTAGTTCTTTTACTACATTTTGCTATTATCTATTGCTCTTGAGGTTTCTTCTGGCTTTTGGACCTGAACAGTACAGATACTATCTAATGGTGCGGTCCTGCACATCTTTAGCTAACTCTGTGTTCGGCGACGAGGCACTGGTAGCTTGAATTTGACCAGGGTGGGAGAATTTACACCACGGAAATCAGCAAATGCTTCAACTCAGGCTCCTGAACCCCGCCCATCCCCCCCACACTGCCCCAGGTCGGGTGTTACCCACAGCACACAGTCACTGTTGTTAACAGCAAATCCCTTACTGGCTGGAGCCAGCAATATTCTTTTGTGACACACCAATTCTAGATAATTCTAATAAAAGTAGTGTCTGGGCCATAGTTTAAGAAAATGCTGCCAAAGATTTAGAAAAGCCAGTCCCCAGGAGAGCTGTCTTCTAGTCATTTTGCCAGTGGCTCTAAAACTCTCCCTGTCAATAAAGTAGTGCCAAGTGTGGACAAAGGGCTAGATTAGAAACTCAAGGATGCCTACGTTCTAGACCTGACTCCAGGACTTCTGTGAGACACTGGGCAAATGAGTTGACCACCCTGAAAGGTCAGTTTCTTCATCTATAAAATGGGTTTTCAATACTTGCTTTGCAGACTCATAGTAAACAAGAATGAAGGATATTATTAGAATGGAGCCTTGAGCCTGACTCCTAGTAATCGTTTAGTAAATGATAGGTGTTTGATGATGACCATGGTGATGACGATGATGTTGGTGGTGATGGTGATGGTGATAGTGACAATAGTGGTGGTGATGATTATGACGATGGTGGGGGTGATGGCAATGATGATGATGGTGGTGATGGCGATGGTGGCAATAGTGATGATGGCGGTAATGGTGATGATGATAGTGGTGATAGTCATGATGGTGGTGATAGTGATGATGATGGCGGGAATGGTGATGATGATGGTGGTGGTGATGGTGATGGTGGCAATAGTGATGATGGCGGTAATGGTGATGATGATGGTGGTGATAGTCATGATGGTGGTGATAGTGATGATGATGGCGGGAATGGTGATGATGATGATGGTGGTGATGGCGATGGTGGCAATAGTGATGATGGCGGTAATGGTGATGATGATGGTGGTGATAGTCATGATGGTGGTGATAGTGATGATGATGGCGGTAATGGTGACGGTGGCAACAGTGATGATGGCAGTGATGATGGTGGTGATGGCGATGATAAGGTGTTGTTAACAGAGGCATCTCGAGAAATCCCTTGAGATCATGGAAAGAGTTGATGGATATAAAGCTAATTTAATAGTCTGAAGCTAAGAAAGTTCTAGGAAAAACAAACAAGCCTTGATATCCATTTCAACTTCTTCATTTAAATCATTCTATGCAAATGATAATGGAAGATGTTGCTATCATACTGACAGGGTAGACCACCACTTCACGTTGATCATATCACTTATACTCATGACACATCTATGAAGTTGGTGCTGCAATTATGCCCATTTTACAGATGAGGAAAATAAAGCTCAGAGGCCCATACAGCTAGTCAATATGAGAATAGGTCCCAGAACTAAGGCCTTGAGCTCACAAGCCAGGCCAGTGTCCTTCCCTGATGTCTGCAATCTTCCTAAAAATGAAGCTCTTTATCCATAAGAGAGTGTTGAAACTAAAAGCAAAAATGGGCCCATGAAGGTGAAAGTGAAGGTCAAAGTTCTGTATTAGATAACCTATGAAGAACTCACAATGTTCCAGGGTTATCTGTGACCTTTGAGGGAAACAGTATGTTCCCTATATTTCTCCTGGGGGGTATTACACCTGAGAAGGAAGGTTGAGTTATATGAACAACTGGCATCATGAGCTAGGCTCTTTCTAATCTTCAAGCACCACGATTTCAATGAGAGGGGGCAAACTGTGATGATGGCAGATGGGATGGAGTGAGAGAAACAGGACCAGAAGCAGCATCAGGAGACAGGTTTGAATCCTGGCTCTGAGATTTGGATGCAGGCTGTGTGACCCTGGGCAAAACCTGAGCCTCATAAATGGTGGCAATAATACTGACATTATAGGATGTCATGAAAATTCTACCAAAGTACATAAGGGCTTGGCACAATGCCCTTGTTATCAAAGCAATTAGCAGGTACTACTTTTTTCTTTTAGTTTATAATTTCATACTCAGGTTCGACAAATATTCATTAAGTGTTAAGTGTGGGCTAGATACAAATCTAGGTGCTGGGAGCAGTGACAAAAGTAGATTAAAAATCCCTCCTCAAGGAGCTTAACTTCCAGTGGGGGAGAAAAGTGATAAACAATAACACAGTAAATAAAGAACGTGGCAGAATAGGCTAGGAGTGTAAGCACAATGAGACAAAACATTGAACATGAGAACTGGGGTGTTGGGGAGGGTTTGAAATTTTTAAATGGTTTCTATGGTGACATTTGAGTCAAAATTTGACACACTGTTGAGCCATGGGGTCAGGCAAGAATGGCTTGGACACAGGGATAGGCTGTGCAAAGGTCCTGGGGTAGGAATATGAGGAAGTGTGAGACTGGTGCAGGGTGATCATAGGGAAGAGAGTAGGAGATGATGTCAGAGATATAATAAAGTATCATGTAATAAGGCCTGTTAGGGTACCCTAGGAACTTTGGCTTTAAAAAAAAAAGCTTTTTAACTTTTGAAATATAGTTAGATTTACAGAGGTGTTGCAAAGATAGCGGGGTTCTCATCCAGCTTTCTCTAAAGTTAACATCTCACCCACCATGTGTATTTAGCCAAACTAAGAAGTTTACATTTGCATATTATGAACTACAGTGTTTATTCAAATTTCCTGTTTTTCCACTAATGTCTTTTTTCTGTTGTAGGATTCACTCTTGGATATCAAGTTGCATTTATAGGATTTTGGCTTCTACTCTGAGAGAAATGGGTGAGCCACTAGAGGGCTTTTAACAAAGGAGGGAGATGAAATGACTTACACTTTAGTGGAATTTCTGGGTGTTTTCTTTTTCTACTTAAATCTGAGTTGAGAACAAGAGGATAGGAAGATTACTTGAATTATAATTTAATGGGCTCTCACTTAAGCCCCCTTTATACTCCCCCTGAGAATAGCAAATGTCCTTTATCAGACTTTTACCAAAAGAAATGGCCAAAAACAATTATCAGGCATTTTATAAATACAAAATGCTACGTTAATGCTAAATAATAAGCATAATATTCATTTCCTTAATGTTCCACTTGATTTTTATTACTGCAAATGCTAATTGTCCCAACATCTTGGATTTATGTTACTCCTTTCCCCCTAATAGCCAAGTATTTTCTACTTGTATTTTCTTAATTGTCTGAACTAATAAGCTTGCCTGGTTAGAACATGGTGATAATGTGGCCAAAATTACAGGTTTGATGTCATGCCTTTGGCTTTGCATAAGAAAATGAAACAAAATAAGATCACTCAGAAGCTATAAAAATTGTCTAAATTGCGGCTTGTTAAGTCATATGTTGAGTGCTTGGCTTAAACAGGGTGGGGGGCTAACTGTGCCTGAATCCCTTGTCTGAATTCACTGACATTCAAAATCTAGAGCTACTTACCTCTAAAGCTGCTCTGCCATGAACACCCCCGTGTTTCTGATGAGGAAGCTGAGATACAGGGAAGCTAAATCTGTTACTCCAGCTACAATAGCTGATAATTAAGAGGCTGAGCTCAAGAATTTGATTTTCTTAATTCAGATTTTTTTCCTCCGCCTCTACTGTGCAACCATGAGCGTGTTAGCTAATCAGTGAAACTGACTTTCATTTAAGAGGACCTAAAATATAGGCTTGCTGTGACAGGATAAAATCATACATAGGAAGCGTTTAGTCTAATGCCTGGAAGGTAACAGTGGATGATTAACTGTTCCCGGCATGATGAGGACCCTGTGTGGTTGTTTGCTTTTGCTTCTCCTAACCTTATCCTAGAATATACTATGTTGAATTGAAACCGTCTGTCCATTTGCCCATCCTTCCCACTAAACTGTGAGCTCTGAAAGAATACCATCTGGGTCTTCTATTCTTTACCCTCAATGCCTGGTACAGAGCCTGGCAAATGCTGATGACTTCTGAGCAGAACTTGACCCTTTCAAAAAGAGCGCTCAGGCTGAAAGTCTGGACTGCAGCTTAAGTTGAAGGTGACCATCTACGAGAATTCTTGTTCCTTCTTGTCTTCTAGAAACGGCCTCCTTACTCACAAATTCATTCAGGTTGGGCTGCAATTGTCCGAACGTGCGGACTGAGGCAACCACCTCTTCCCCTCTTACCACCAGGGCTCAGGGCACAGCTCCGTCCGGGCAACACCCAGCACCCCCTTCTGAAATGATCTGTGCATCCTAACCCGAAGGTCCTGGCCACTTGGAGATCTTTGTTGGAATCATGACTGTTGCTACCTATTTCTTCCTTCCCTTATGGGGGTATACTTCGGGATCCTGTAAGTCTCACATCCATGTTCATTGTTATTCAAAAGCTATTCTTTAAAAATTGTAGACATTGGGAAATTAAAAAAAGAAAAAGGAAGGAAGGAGGGAAAGAAAGAAGGAAGGAAAGATGGGAGGGTCTTGCTCCTACTGGAATATCTTGTTTGCCCCGTGAGAGACAGAGGGTATATGTCAGAGAATATTTGAGAGTGGTGAAGAGGTCATGTAAAAACAAAAGAAAACAAAGGGATGGGGCCTTGAGAATGCTGGAGACATAAATCTTATGGGGTCATGAACTATGGATTTCCCCTCTCTGGTTCTGCAGTGCATATTAAGAATTGAGTTGAGGTTCAGTACAGATTTTGCCATAAAAAGCATGGCTATCAATTAACACTAACCCACTGGTCCCTCAGGCCACCAGTCTGCCCAGGCCGCACCACCAGGCTCGGCTCTCCACCTTTTCTGAAGACACTCTGGAGCTTAAGAAAACGCTTCTGGAAAATGTCTTCTCAAGTCTTTCCGCCTTCCCATGCTAACGTTGTACACCTCTAGATGTTAAAGAAATATTCTTATTTTGGTTTTTGTTTTTAAATCTCCTCTGACTATAAAAGAATACCAGAGATGATATAAGAAACTACAGCTACTGACCAATGTTCTCACAGACAAAAATCTAAAGAAGCATCCTTGGGAATAAGTAGTAAAACTCCACTGTGGGAAAAGAAAAAAGGTACAGACTCAGAGCAAAGAGGATAATCTGAAAACAAAGCATAAGGAACAAGGCATAATAATTCTACAAAAATATTTTCCGTTGTGTTGAGATGGGAGAGAAAAGGGGGGGGACAAAATGGCTAATATGCAAGTGGAATGAAAATCTGATTATGGAATTGTAGAGAAGAGAAACACTTCTGCTCTCAACATCAGAGGATGGAGTGGACACAGGGCCTTTGCACATGCTATTTCGTCTGCTGAAACATTCCTCCTAGGGGTTACCCAGGAACGACTGGCTCTTCGTCTTCATGTCTTGGCAGAAATGGCACTCCCCTACAAAGCTTTCCCTGACCACACTATCTAAAGAGTACATGAAACTCTTTAAAAGGACAAGAAGAAGCAAGCCCTGCCAACTTCTGGTGTAGTTGTAAATATTCTCCTCTCGGCTGATTTCAAACTACAAACATGATGTCATTGAACACAGAGGTGGGAAAATAATGCTCACAATTGACTCCTGCCAGCCTATTCAAACACCCTACCGACCTAGCTGAAATTATCCCATTTATTTGGTTACTTATTGATGGTCTCCTTCCAACTGGTACCCAGCAAATGCACCCTAAATATTCCTTATTTGGGTTTCCCATTCTCACCTTGTGGCTTGGAAACCCTCCCTACATAGGGATCTGGGACCACTATAGGGACTATATACAGTTCATTTATCTCGTTTATACAGTTTATATATAAATATATACAAGTATATCTCATTATCTCATTTATATAGTTTATATATTTATATAGAACTATATATAGTTCATTTATCTCATTTATCTCCCTTCTCTTAGTGCTCCTGTGGTCCCAAATCTGGAATTACTGTTCCTTTTCTGTTGAGCACTCCAGCTGTTTAAGGTGGGGATGAAAACGTAGTCCCTGTTACCCTACCATGGCTCAGGGCACAAATCCTGGAAGTGTTTCTCATTGGGACGAATGAGGATGTCTACGTGTGGGAAAGGGGGCAGTCACTGTGGTTACCGGGCATGTTAAAATACAGGAAGACATCTGAAAGCTCACCATCTGTGCCCTCCAGTGAGTCTGGGGGCACTGTGCATGTTCTAGAAATTTCCAGGGCTTCCTACTTCTGTTAGGTCGGGATTAAAAATTGGAATCCTTTTTTGAGCACTGTTTGTTAATATGAAAAGCATCTTTTAATTAGGACTAATATAAGATGCCCTGTAGAGTGATAATTTAATAATTTGGCCGTTTTATTTATACAGTGCCTCCAGGCTCCTCATTAAAAATGAAAGAGACATTCGATGGGACGACGTGGCTTTGCCACTGCAAACATTCCAAGTGCTCTCAGATCATAAAGCCCACCCTCTGGGCATCATGAGAGCCATCTCCCTAGCCTGGGAGCAGACATTTATGTCGCCAAATTAACCTTCATGGATGGGGGAGTCCCAGGAACCACTTGTTTACCCTGGCAATCGAGGGTAGTCTCTAGTCCAACCAAAAAAAAAAAAAGAAGAAGAAGAAGAAGAAGAAAGAAAGAGAGAAAAAAAAAAAAAAACACTCTGCAGGAATGCACCCAAGAGAGTGGGACTCTTAATGATTCAAAACTCTCAGGGAGTTTCCCCTGGTTCTTGGAATTAAATCTGGACTACTGGCTTGGGGCTAGCAAGGCCCTGCCCTTACAATTTCATTTCTAGAACTTCTTTCAGCCCCTCCTCCCTGCTTTCCTTCCTCCCAAACCACCAGGGTCTTTGGGTCTTTCCTGCATCAAGGCCTTTGCATATGTGGGCTCCTCTCCCTGGAAACCCTTCCTTCCACTGTTTGCCATAACTGGATCCTTCTCATCCTTAGTCATCAGCTTAAATGTCACCTCCTCAGAGTAGCCTCCCTGCCCAAACCCTACGAAGCAGCGCCGCTCTTGACTGCTTCTCTCGTGTCACCAGCAAGGCTAGCAAGTGCTCTGATGTATCTGCGTGCCCCCCAGGAACATAAGCCCTGTGATGTCAGCATCTTCTCGGTCTTATTCAATTTACTTCCAGAAGCCAGAGAGGTGCATTCTTAATAGTGACTACCTCGTTAATCATTAAGGCGTAAGTAAGTGGGTTTCCAGTTAATGGTGTGGCACAAAAGTGCCATCATGCCTGGACTGTCCTCTCTGCCTTCTGCCAGTCTATAGACAGCCCATGACTCAACGTAGAGATCAATATGGTGGTGTCAAGTCGGGAAGAAACAAGAGAGGGAAACGGGCCGGCTCTCCTCATGATGCATCAGGCAGTGGGGAAATATGGATGAACAGAAGCAGAAACTAGGGCTGGAGAGAAAGATCTTTTATGCCTCACTTGGAGCTCCCACCCTGAGCATCCCGCTCGCTGTCCCCGGGAACAGGGCTGCCATCCGCATTGCTCTGTATCCCCAGTCAGACTGGGATGAGGCCCGTGAGGTCATGGGCTGCTTCCTTCACCTCTCTATTCCTGATGCTCAGGACCAGATTTAAAGCTTGTTTAAGACACCGAGTGTGCTTGTGTATCGGGGAGGGTGCAGGGGACAGGGAGGTGGCTGGAGGGGGCCAAGGGAGAGAACAACTTGGTTTGTTTGGGGATGTTTTGCACGGTGAACAGTCACTGCAAGTGAACCGAATAAATTGCTCAAAATGCAAACACCTAGCTTATTTCCATTGTACAGAGCGTGCTCTTGCGCACAACTCCGAAAGAGTCAAGGCACCACTTCCGAACAAGCGCTAACACGGGCTTAGTAAAGTTTGTCACCAAAGAAGTAAAGCCAGATGGGCACATGGCGGATGCTACCATCCATTCTGTTTTGTCTCCTGGCAGGGTAGATCACTCTTCCGCTTTAAAATACACATGACCTTCCTGTTCATTAATCACTCTAACAGGTTGCAACTTCATACCAGCCAATCCAAGAACAACAGCAAGGAACCATGAAACCTGTTCCCACCTGCATAAAAAATGGAGCAAGCGAGGTATCTGAATCGCAAACTTGAAGACCCAAACTAAATAATTTAAAAGTCTAATTTCTAAAAGCACATGCTTTTTTTTTTTTTTTAATATCCCCAAATTTATTTTAATTTTTCAGTGTTACAAGATTGATTGTTCATGCACCACACCCAGTGCTCCATGCAGTACGTGCCCCTCTCGATACCCACATGCTTTCTAATGGCATAGCTCTTTGTCATGCCTGCCTTGATTCGGCGTCTAACGCTGCCAGCCATGTGGTAAGCTCACTGTTAATATGTGAAACGGATTATTTGCTTTATTTTTTTTTTCCTGCAATAAATTATGTTGGTCTTTTAAGGATCTCTAGCTTGCAAAAGGGATGAAATACACAGTCAGATCCACTAATCCTTTTTTTTTTTCCTTTTCTGTCCTCGCCTGTCCTCCTCCCCCTTTTCCTGTGTCTCGATTTTGGCATACAATGGAAGGCAAGGTGCACACTTAATAAATTATGTTTGCAGAAGCAGTGGTACCACCTGACACAATTATGCACTTGTTGAGTTAGTGGCCACTTGTAAACAGACTTTGTAAGCCATCCCACTTCATACTGAAAGGTGCTAATGCATCATTATGATCTAGCGGGCTGCCTGCTGAATTTTACAGCATTGCACACTACATTAACCTTTGGTACCGCCGATATTTATGACCTTATAAGAAAGTATTTATCAAGCTGAAAGCCAATACGCAGCACTCGTGTTTTAGCTAGGGCTGGGTAGAAACCGTTATCACTCCTTTCTTCAGGCATTTTAAATCACTCTGAGATAATGCTTGGCACTGGTGAGGGTTCGGGAAACAGGGCACTCCTGTGTAGTCTTGTTGGGATTTTAAATTGGTATAATCTTTCTGCAGGGTGATTTTTTAGTTTTATCTGACTATCAAAAGCCTTTAAAAATGTGCATTTTTACTCTTTGACCCAGCAGTTCTACTTCTGGGAATTTATTCTACAGAAACAATCAGGGAAGTGTGCAAAGATTTGGGCAAGAGGAAATTCATTACAGTGATATTTGCCGCAGTGAAAAATGGGGAACAACCTAAGTGTCCAACGACAAGGGACTGGCTAAATAAATGAAGTCCAATCGAAACAATGCGACAACGTAACACAAAGAAGCCACCAGGGTGGGGAGAAACGTTAAAATACAATAGATGACTTGGAAAGTTATGTACGGTATTTTTAATTAGAAAGCAAGTCACAGAACAATACGGCATATACCATCTTTGTGTTTTTATTTACTTTAAAAAATGTTTGTAACACACTGCAAAGGCCCTCAGAGGATAAACAGGTGATCAATGCAGAGAGAGTACAACTGTAGCAATTATTATTATTTGCTTATTTGGGTTTTCTACCACTTCTATAATGAATAGGACTGATTTGCATAGTTTAGAAAAGTCGTAAGGGATTGGGTTTTGTTTGTCTCTCGATCTGCACTGTGTAACACGGGGTCAGGAATGATTTTTTTTTTTTTAAAGGAGCTCAGAGTCATGGGATAATGGTAATAATTGCTTCTATTTTTACGGCACTTCCCGATTTCTAAAGCATGCTCGCCTCTGATTTCTCATGTGAATCTCCAAACAGTCCCGTCAGGCAGGCGGGACTAATATTTCTGGTTCTGCTCCCAGAGGCAGAGACCGAGACTCAGAGGATGCATATGATTTGCCTGCTGAGGGTCACAGAGTCTCAAAATGCAGAGGTGGGACCCCCTGTACCAAGCCTTCCAGCTCCTGAGCCCATGTTCTTCCCCTGACTGTGAGAGCCCCCACCTGGAAAAGAAGGCCAGGAAGAACACAGCAGCCATAGGTCAATCAAGTCACCGTGAAGGTCTGCTCTTCCATTCCGGCTACTCGGCTTAGTTCTAAATTCACCGGGTCAGAGGCAGAGTGGAGACAGAGCTGGGGCTTTAATAAAACAGGTAACAGTAGCACCCCAAACCCCAGGAAGCAGAATAGACCTGTCCAGGGCCCATTAACAGGGCCCTTGCAGCTTCCGGTGGCTGCAGGCAAAGGAGGGGCTGGTGCTGGGGTTTTGATGTCTCCCAGAATTATTGACTAATGTGTGTCTGCTGGACAGGGAGACAAGATCAAAGCCTCCTGCAGAGGAGGAAGGTGGAGGCCTGGCCTCGAGCCAGGGGGTCAGGGGGCTGCACACCCTGCCTCCCCTGCCCACCCCCGCTGCTGCCTGGACCCACCCCTCTCCCCGGTGGGGTCCTTTCCTGAAAGAGAACTGCAGTTTCAAGAAAGGGAGGGCGGAGTGGGGGGCTCTCATCATGTCAGTCACTGCGGAAACAACCTTTACTTTAGCTCTGTTCTCTCAGTCGGCGCAACGACTCAAGTTTCTATTGGCTCTCTGCAAGGCAGAGGGGCCCTAAGAAAAACCCAACTCCTGCCTGGAATGATAATTGAAACAACCTTTATTTGGCCTGCTGCTCTTGGCCACTGTTTGATGCCATCTCGATATATATCATTCTGCTGAAGCCTCAAAATGCCCCTTTTTGTTCATTCGTTCATTCATCCATCCATTCATTCATTCAGCATATTTTCCCTGAGCACCTACTTGGAGCAAAGCACTGGGGAGACAGGGAAGACGAGCAAAACACGGAGTGGAGCAGATGATGTGGCTGACGGGCCCACACAAGTAACCTGATCAGGAAAATTATTGCGAGTTGCAGTAAATGCTACAAAGCAAACAGATTCGAGAAGCAAATACCTTGGCTGTATTAGTTTCCCAGGGCTGTCATAACCAATTACAGAAACTGAGTGGTTAAAATAATACTAATCTATCCTCTCACAGTTCAAAATCAAGGTATTGGCTGAGCCACGCTCCCTCTGAAGGTGCTAGAGGAGAATCCGCTCTTGCCTCTCCCTACGTTCCGTGGGTTCTGGTGTTCCTTGGGCTTCTCTGGTTTAGGGCTGCCTCACCCCAACCTCTGTCTCCGTGCTCCCGTGGCCTTCTTCCCTCTGTGTCTCCTGGACTTCCTCTAAGATGCCAGCCAGTGGATTTAGGGTGCACCCTAAGCAGCACGACCACATTTAACTTCCAAAATTATATCTTCAAAAACTATTTCCAACAAGGTCCCAGTCTGAGGTGACAGATGAACATGAATTTGGGATGAGGGGTGGGGGGCAGACAGACGATGCAACACAGTCCATGAGAACTGAGTCCATTTGACGAACCAGGCAATAAAGCTAGCCGGGGTCTGGACACATGTTGGTCTGACTCCGAGTCTTGCTTCCCTCAGTCTTTGTTCCTCAGGAGCAACCACCATCAAGCTGCTTTACCCCCAAAGGCCAGAGGCGAGAAACAGACTACAGCAACTCGCAGCCCTGTCTTAGGAGTCAGCGAGGGTTCCGCTCAGGCTCTCCTGGTCTCATTTTCCTCCCCATGAGGACGAGGGAATTCTCTCCCACTTTGGGACACAGAGATGCTGTGCAGCAAATATCAGGTACTCCATAAATTACGGTTGTTAAGAAACACTCCAGGGATGGTTCTCCATTTCAGTATGCATGAGGCTCCGTTCCATGGGCTGCACTTCTGTGGACACACACGCTGCTCAAGCCTCCTACATTCCGGCGTCTTATCTGAGAAAGAGAGATGGCTCTATCCAGGCCAAGAGCTGGACCTTTAATTGACTGAACCACCCAGGTCCCCCTCCGCTCACCCCTTTTACCAAGTTAGGACCCCTGATGCTATGATAGTTCAGCACCTGGAACATCCACTGGGACTCCCATCTAAAGTGGCCAGGGTCACCGAGCCTCCAATGTCAGTTCCTACAGGAGGGATGTCACTTAAATTCTCTGCTTCTTATAGATCTATATCTATCTATTATACATACATTTTCAAGAAAACAAAAATTATGGAGTGCGCCTAGCCTCTGTCTCCTTATCTCCGTTTCTCTCCCTCTCCCTTTATGCCTTCCCTTTCTTTCCGTCTCACTTTTTCTTCCATTTTATCCTCTCTACCCAGTTCCACCTCCTCTGTGCTTGCAACCACCAGGGATTTGGCCTGCAGACTTAGGCAATCCAGGGTGGGAGATGAGGGGAGAATCGACGACTATTACATGTCTGACTCATGTCTTTGAGCGGAGGTCGCCTTGTCCAACTTTGTCTTTGTCCCATGTCCTTGCATCAGAGGACCTCTGTGGCTTGCCTGGAATTTTAAAAGGTGTGTTTGGTCTCCCCTTAGACCAGTCTTCCCAGTCTACACATCTCTGGGCTGGGTACCCCGTAGGGAGGAGGGGGTGACAGATTAGGTTCAGAATGTTCCGGGTTTTAGCCTTTGTTACATTTCCTATCATCAGAATCCCATCTGCCAGGTCTAACTTGCAACTGATGCTCTAGGTGGTTCAGAGGCATCCTTGGGAAAGCTTCTAGGGCTTGCACCCTCTTCAGCTCTGGTCCTGAGAGAGCGAAAACCCTCAGGTAACCCACCAAGCCCAGCTCTCTGACCTCGAGCAGCGACACTGTCCCTTAGGGATCTCGCTTTGGTGCCAGATCAAACATCTGTTCATCTGAGACATCTTTGCAAGAAACTACTCTAGGAATGACCAGGGGGAATTTTTAAGCACCCCAAATCACTCGCACTGGCAACTGACAAGACCGTTGGACAGATAAGGAAGCTGAGCCTCAGAGAAAATGCCAGGCTCAAGGGCCATGCAGTCAGTGAGAAGGACAGCCCATGTGCTCTCCACACTGAGGCACCAGCCCTTTTTTTAAATTAAATTTAATTTTTTTAGTGTTCCAAGATTCATTGTTTATGTACCACAGCCAGTGCTCCATGCAATACATGTCCTCCTTAATACCCACCCCCTTTTTCAGCATTCTGGAAAATAAATCGCTAAACCTCTATGTCAGAAATTGATTAACGGGCAAACCCCAAACCTAGATTAATATGATAGCACCTGAGATTCTCTAGGTGGAATGCACATTTCCTATGCCTTAAATGAGTGTAAATACTCAACTTTAAGTAAATAAGTCAGGAAAAAAAACAATGAAACACCAGGTAAAAGCCAAACACCAATGGTATCATCTGACACACAGGATGAGGGGACAGTGAGAGGAAGGACCTTCACCCCGGGGCTTTTTGAGCTACATTGGTGTGAAGGGACATGTGTCATTAGGAGCAAGGAAACCTGTGCCTTTAACTTGAATCCACAGCCAACAAAGGGTAAAGGCTCCTTTTTAGAACCGTCAGCGAGAAACTCCTCTTTCTCAGGGAATTTACCTCGTGTGATTTTGCTGAATCGTTTATTTTTGAACCTCCGTTAAGAGTTCTTTGTACTTGTCCTTAAGTATGGGTTTTGGATAATTAGGGTGAATTATCTTTCTGCTCAGGGTGTGCACAGCTGTAGGGGTGGAAAGGGGCTTCCGTGAACTGCTGGAGCCTTGGATTCCCAGGTGGGGGGCTTCTTCTAAGGGAAACACCCCAGGCTTTGGGCAAGGTGGGATCTAAAGGGTCTTTCATCTGAGCCCATGAGAGACGCAGCCCATCAACTCATGGAATTCAGCAGAGTTTGCAAAAATGAACATCCTTCAGAGACATAGCAGAAGCTGTACAGAGGGACTTTAGGGTAGGTCACGTTGGGAATGAGTCTACCCTTGGCAACACGAGGCACCTGGGGTTTGGGGCAGGTTTATAAGGCTTCCCTGAGCCTCAATTTTTAACCTGCAAAATGGAAACATTCCTGTGAACCTAACACAGGTACTGGGAAGGCCACAGGAGGTCCCTTCTGTGAAGTATCCCATAGACATTTCGTTATTGATCCATCTTATCATTTCAAGAAGAGATACGTATAAGTACTCACAACTCCCCTTGTCTTCTGCTTTCAAGGTCTAACCCAGGGCTGATGGCTCAGTCGGTGCCACCAGTGATTTCTCACCCTTCCTGGGCACAGACAATGTCTGACTCATCTCTGTTTCCCAGCAAGGACCTGGCACACAGTAGGTGTTGATAAATGTTTTCTGAACTAAATGTAATTGGGATCAATGCCCAAAAGGCAGATTCTCTCATTTCCATTGTTTAAAAATACCACGGATTTCCCCTTATGCATTATGTATCACAGAAATTAATTTATCCAGAACTGTTTTCCAATGCACAGTTTAGTTTCCAAAGGCTCTAGTCCGCATCCAACTGGAAATTGGCACTGGGAAGTCTGGCTAGTCTCTGGCTCTGTCTGTTAATCCCAAGCACCATGCCCAAGGTGGGTACGAGGGTGTAAGCGTCTGGGGAAAGTCATGTAGGGTCTGGGGAAAGTCATGTCAGAAACCAGGGTCTCCTGATCCTTACTTTCCTTGGCAGGGTCAAGACAGATGGACCTCATAGAACCAGGTCCATTTTTCCTTAGTCTTTTCCCCCCAAACCCAGCCCCTTAGAGAAGGTTGCAGGACAAGGACTATAAAGTTGAGGTTTTAGACCAGTTTGCAGATTCAGGTATGCCGGGATTGTGGGAAAGACACGAGGTCATGCCAGCTCTCCGAACCTCAATTTCCTCATCTTAAAGAGAGGATCATCCACACTTGACGGCCATTTTGAAGGCTACTTGTAAAACAGTACCTCAAACTGGTAACAAAAGCTTACATGTGTGCATATATAGTACATATATATTACAAAGAGCTTTGGCAGATTCTTTGGTCATTTGATAGTTAGTTACTCCAACCCTGTGAGTTGGGGAAGGGCATAGATTATTACTGTGTCCATTCGGAAGATGGGAAAACCAAGATTTAAAGTGTTTCCTTAGCATGGCCCTCATCGACTGAATGACAATCACAGGTCACGCACAGTCATAGACCTTTACCTGAAATACTCACTTTGTGTTCACAAAAGCCCTGTGAGTTAAGACAGTTATAGTCAGAAAAATGGATGCTCCAGGAGATTAAGTAACTTGCTTAGCTTGTTAAGCGATGGTAGAAGTAGGATTTGATTCAAGACAATCTGACACCATATTGGTGATCTTACTACCCCTGAACTGAGTGATTTGCATAGGTGAATGCCCTAACTCAAATGAGAACTGAAGACTTTTAGCTTTAACATTTTTTTTCTCCCCATGGCACTATTCACTGTGACTCAAATATAGAAAATTCCCTATTTCAGACTAAACCTAAAACATTATCAATTAATTCCAGTCTGGCTGTCCAATTTTTAAAAGGGCACAGATTTAATATGTCAGAAATTCAGATTCAACTACATTTCATTGCTTTTTTTCTATATGCCAAGTGCTTCCTTATAAATCAATCCATGTAAGAATCCCAGCAACTGCGTGAAGTAAGCAGTATTCGGTCCATTTTAAAGATAAAGGAATAGAGGCTTGTATAATGATAGATCTACCTGTCTTACAAGCACCTCTTAAGTTCACTTATACACACACACATACACACATTTTTATCTCAAATCCTTCTACTCTTTGGGAAATGATCCTCATGTCCGTCAAGATTCAGCTTTATAAGAGTTGGCATTTACTTATGCCCAAACTTAAAGTCATCCTGGATCCTATCCACTTTCTTGCGTGCTATAGCCAACTCCTTGCCCAGACCACACTAATGCACATTGCCCTGCCCTGTCTAGACCACTGCAGTAGCTCACTGACTCGTCTTTCTGCCATCCCCCATTGCTGTCAGGTCACTCCTAAAATCTAGATCTAATCATGCCCCTGTCTTGCTTAAGATCCTCCAGTGGCCTCCCATTGTGCGAAGGTGAATACACAAACCCTCAATCTGGCTTACAAGTCCTACAAAAGTGCTTCCTGGCCACTTCATCTTCCTCATTTGGGCTATCCTCTCCCTGCCCCTCTGGCCCGCCACACGGACATTCGTTCATTTGAATATGCCAAGTTCCCGCCAAAGGTGTGGTGGTTACCAACCCACTCTACAGAGGACGAGACCACAAAAGCCCCGGTTTGTGTCATTGCCAATTTCCGTGGCATAAGTATGCTTACTATCGCCATATCAGACTAACACGGCATCCCTGTCACGTGGGGAAGAAAGGTGCACTCATGCATAACACCTATCCCTTTCCTTTCTGGCACCTCCTACAACTGTGATTATTTAATTATGCAGGTGGGTTTTGTTAGTTTGTTTGCCATGTTTGGTCCTGGACTGTCACTTCCTCGAGGAGAATCCGTGTCTGTCCTTCACTCTTGTGTCTCCACGGCCTGACACTGTGCCTCTCATACAGCAGGAACTCAAGACATTCCCACAAATAAATAAATGGCACACAATTCTGGAGTATCTACCTTATTCCAGGCACTGTGCTTGGCACGAAGGATAAAACAGACAAATGGGGCATGGTAGCATCCTTACGGACTTCATAGCTTTGTGGCAAAAATAAAGTCTTAAATTATTCTAAAATTATTGGATGTCACTGAATAGATTAATGCAATTTTGAGATATTGTCCAAATGCAGTAAACATTATTTTTGGATGTCAAAGGGGTGGATTCTCAAGCCATGTGCAGCATGTCAAGGGGGCATCAACCATGATTTTGAGATGGTATCATGAAAGGGTTTACAGATGAACAGAAGTTGGGAGTAAGGGTAGAGGTCTCACAGAATCTCCAGCAAAGGCGATTACCAATACTTCAGAATTTAATTCCAGCATGGACGGTATCCCTTCCATCTGGCCTAGTTTCCTCCTGATGTCATCGAACCTGGGTCATTTTCAAACTATGCTGAGGTTTCAGAAACTGTTCTGATTGCCGAGCTGTAATTTACCACAAGATGCCTGGGAATGTGGCTCGCCAACATCGCCACCACGAATAAAGATGATGTGCACCAACTGCTTACATCTGTGAAAACCTAAGTGACTGGGAAGGTAGACCCCAGGTTCCCAGACACAGAAAGGGCCTGTGAGCCCAGCAACCCTGAGCTGGCCTGGGGAAATGATGGGAAATTCAATTTCAGAAGGGCTGTTTGCAAAGTAATCCAATACATTACGGTGTGTGCATTATTATTGTATTATATTGAGTAATATCACATTTAAAGAGATTTCATAGCATCATAGCCATGCACAAGGGAATATAAAAGCGGTTAATAAAATAGAGAAGTACAATTTCCCTTCAGTGTTAGTTATGCTCCTATTACACGCGGAATAATAATCAGAGGTCCACTTAGCTTGACTTGGGAAGTAACGGATGTGTAATTACCTCGCGTCTCCAGTGTCATTACCAAGGGCTCAGCCCCAATGGCGGATCACTGTGCATCCGCAGGAAGTCCGCAGACTCGAAGCCCAAGCAGCGGGTGCCAAATTGCAGGGCTTCCTACAGCCACATGCACGTCTCGGGGTGAGCTGAGGTGCCCGTGCAGCCCTGGCCGGGCTCTGTGCTGGAATTCATCTGCCACACAGAACCTAGATCTGGTTAGCTGGAATCTCCCTCTGCCATGGGTGTCCTCCTACCCTTGGAGCCCTCATTTTTAAAAGAAAACATGGCGTTCCCCACCCCCGAGTAGCTCCCTCTGCTGAACTTGCGAAGGCTAGCGGGCCAAAAATATTCTCAGAGGGTCTGTTGAGAACCACAGAATCTTCAGTGACTATTGGAAACTGACCCTCAGTGCTGCTACTCAGGCTTCCAGAGGCTCTTCTTGGGATCAGTTGTTCTAGCTGCAGAAGACTTGGCCCTGGGGCCCAACACATTGTGCGTGTCAGCTCAATGGCTGGGCATCAGTTGTCTATTTCAGTCAAGAGCTGGCTCCACTGGTTGTGCCTCTGAGCCTTAAAGAGCTGCCATGGCCTCTCAGAGCCATGCCTTTGCATCAGCCAGGACTGGGTTTGAGTTCTGTGCCCATCACTTCCTGACAGTACCTCCGAGGGCTGTCTACGTAACCTTTCTGAGTCTCTGTTTTCCTGACCTGGGAAATGGGGGAAATCCCACCAGCCATTAGGTTTCGGATTAATGAACTTAAAGCCTGAATAGATTGACTGCCACTGTTATCATCAACCCTTCAATAATAACAACTGTGATATTCATTCTGTGACCTCAGAAGAATATAACATTTACTAATCCAGCATGGATTTAAATCAGAGAAGCAGTGATATAAGTTTTGATTCTTGAGAAAACAGGGGCTGTGTGTGTGTGTGTGTGTGTGTGTGTGTGAGAGAGAGAGAGAGAGAGAAAGACAGTGTGTGTGTGTGGTGTGAACATGTATTTAGGGGTAGGAGATGCTCTATTTCTGATATAAGTCTGGCATTCACTGAATTCTGACATTACACAAACATTTACTTTCTTGCCAGAGTTCCATAGGGAAGGCCAATTTGATGAAGGAGAAAGAATAAAAGAAACGTAACTCACCGGCCAAGGGAGAAAGTAGAAATATTTGATTAAAAAAAATTTTTTTAAAGACCCACCTCACCCAGTCAAACCTGAATGCCTACCAGGACTAGTAAGCTTGATAAAATACTGTAGGGAGTGGTGGCGACCACAGCAAACAACCTTGAGAGACAGCCCACCCTCCAGATTAGCACACCACTGCTGGGTTCTGTTAAACTTTTCCATTTTTTCATCAGAGCCAGATTATACTGTGAAGTCTCCCATTTTAAAATGTAGGCAATTCATTTCATTTGTGAACTCAACAAAACAGGCCTGAGGTCTAAATAAAGCCAGCAGGCCAACAATATGTAAACTTTGGCCTAGATCAGGCATCGGCAAACATTTGAAGTAGAGGAAAACAGTAAGTACTGTCAGCTCACTGGGTTATAGGTCTCCTGTAATTACTCAGCTCTGCAAAACCAAAGCAGCATAGACAATACATGAATGAATTGGTGCAACTGGGTTCCAATAAAACTGTATTGACAAAAACAGGGAGTGGGCCGGTATTGGCCCATTGGTACCGGCCCCTTGGTCATAGTTTGCCAACTTTTGGCCTGATTTAACACTGATATTAGAGGCCAGGGGTAGGTTGGAGAGAAGAGGAAAAGGGGTGCTGCCAAAGGGCTTTGGGTCCCATGGACAGCTGGATCAGGCAGAAAGACAGCCAAGGTCCCAAAGTCCAGGCAATCTTGCAACTCCCTTTTTCAACCTCTGACCGGGTCCTCTCTAATATTTGTCAAGCTCAGGGCGCCTGGTGGCTCAGTGGGTTAAAGCCTCTGCCTTCGGCTTAGGTCATGATTCCAGGGTCCTGGGATCGAGCCCTGCATCGGGCTCTCTACTCAGCACGGAGCCTGCTTTCCCCTCTCTCTGCCTACCTGTGATCTCTCTCCTCTCTGTCAAATAAATAAATAAAATCTTAAAAAAAAAAAAAAGAGGGCCAGTGGCTCAAAACAGAAGACCC
The DNA here is from genome assembly GCA_028533885.1 of Nasua narica. NCBI lineage: Eukaryota > Metazoa > Chordata > Mammalia > Carnivora > Procyonidae > Nasua > Nasua narica. The sequence continues at coordinate 5,667,002 of CM052805.1, read as the reverse complement.
CCCCAAATCCAAGGACCAATGTAGCTTGCTTGCCTTCTGTCTCTAAACTTCCGCTCCTGGAGTCAAGGAGATTCTTGTTCCTAAGCCTGCCCCGCCCTCATCTTCTCTTTCCTTTTGGGGAGGCCAGATGGGTGTCACCTAGAGACAGCGCCTGGAACCCCAGGCAATTCCTTGCATAATTGCTAACCCAGCTCCCACGTGCAATCTGGGTAGAGGGAAGGAGGGGATGGGACCCACCTCCTGTCATTCGTGTACTGCGGTTACCACTGCTTTTCTTAGTAAGAAAATGGTAGTTAATTTCTTCCCCTAAAAAAGGCCAGGGAACAATCTCTTTAAATTACAGTGTTACAATGTGAAGCAAAGATGCAGAAGTCAAATACAATTTGGGTTATAATTAGCGATTTCCTTGTAGCAAGTTTCTCTGGGAGATCCAGGCTTCCTTAGTGAGCTTGCCAATTGGTTCGAGGCCCTTTTCACTCCCTGGGGCCACTGGATGCCCTGGGGGTGTGGGGGGTGTTTGGGGGATGGGAGGAGAGCAGGAGAGAGAGAAACGGGGTGTGTGTGTGTGTAAATTGAGGCAGTTTTGAGCTAAACACAGAATTATGGGGACGAAGATTATTAACACATTTGTCTGCTATGATATCATGATTAAAATAGCAGAGAATGTCATTTAGGTAAAACTAACTACTTCTGATGGGAAGTCACACGATGTAGGTTTAGGAATCTGCCAGACCTCTGCCTGCATTTACGACACTCCTCCCTTTATTAGCTGTATGGCCTTGGGGCAAGTGACTTAACATCTGCGCTTCTGTTTCCTCATCCATAATTCCGATGTCTTCACATGCATCCCTCCGTGGGCTGTGGAACGTGAAGAAAATGTGTCATGTAGTGCTTGCCTCGTGGAGTGAATGACAGAGTGGATTCTGGAGTCAGATTGGCTCCTTCTAAATCCCTGCTCTGCCCCACTGGCTTTGTGACGTGACCTTGGACGGTCTCCTTGATTTCTCTATGGTCTGGTTCTCTCACTTAGGTAACAAGGTGTCAGTTATGGTCTGTGTCTCCTCTGGATGCTATAAGATTCACTCAGGTCATGCACATAAAGTTTGTAGCATTGCTGCACTGGGCATCTAGTACGTGCTCACTAAATGCTAGTTCCTGCTCCCCATACGTTATTAATAAATGACAGCTGACTTTTTCTAAAAATTATTTTCCGCCCAAGAACTTTCCATCTGTTTTTCTACCAATCAGGATGCACATTTATATTTTTCACTTTTAAAAGACCAGGATAGCCCAAACTTTTTTTGAATTGCATTATTTGCAACTCACTCTATACATTTTTTTTAAAGGAAAAAAACTGCCTTTTTACTCCCAAAACAAGTCTGCAACTCTTAAGGCTTTAAATCACCTTGGTCCCAATGGCCTGGTTTGTTTAGGTCTCTAGAGGCTACAAACCTTGGTCTACTGAAGAACAAATCTGGCCCTGTGGCTTTGTCCCAAGGACATTGAGATCACATAAAAAGCAGGTCCTGGAGCCTGACCCACTCCTGATGCAAGAGGGATGGCTTATTGTCTGGGCTGTAGTGACCTTCTCTCCAAAGTGTAGGAGTTGAAGAGCCCCTAGGATTCGTGGGATCTCCATTCGGCTTGGCTTACCTACCAGGCTCACGGGCCTCAGAAGGCTTTGGTTGGACTTCAAAGGAGGGCAGAGCCCAGCCTTGGAGCTTCTGCCCCTCAGGGAGCTTGTGTGGTAACTCGGACACAGCTGTACATGAAAGGTTCTAATGTGACGATCCGACAGCCTCTGTCCTCCACCAGCGATTCAGACTAGAGCTGGTTGGAATACATAGAGCCCTGGATGAGCACAGCCCCCAGACCTGAGCAAAAGGATCAGTAGGAGAGAAGGAGGGAAAACACTCTTTTTAGAAGTCTAGAAGCCTTAGTGAGAGTAAGGCCCTGCAACCTCTGACTAGGAACCAAAGTAAGACATCAAAGAGAAATGGAGCCCCAAGTCGCACAGTCTGACCTGCTCCTAAAGACATCGGGCTTTGTCCATCTCCGTGCACAGATAACCCTAAGTAAGTGGATTTTGATAACCACTAGAGAATCCAGGAGATGGAGGGGAAAAAGGACGGTCGCAGCCAGTAGAATCCATAGCTTGGGAAGGGGTACAGTGGAAATTTTCTTTCGGGACATCCCTGCTGTGGTATTCTCTGTGTGACTCAGGCAGCTCACTTTCCCTCTCTGAGCCTTGGGATCATTCATAAATGAAGCAGACAGACAGGGTGGTCATTTCGAGCTCTAACCTTCTTTGACTCTCGGCACTGTCATGAGGAAGCATCCAAACCGTCTTTTTTATACACCTGCAGTGAAAGATTAAAGCTCCTAACTTTACCTCTTGGTGAAAAAAATAAATAAAGATTCCAAGACTAAGTCAGGGGTTATCTTCAGATGCTGGGAAGATAACAAAAATGAGTGAAATAGGAGTGAACAAGAGAACACAAAAAATCCAAATAGCTGCTTACTTTAAAAAAAAAATCAAAAGATAGTGTAACGCTGGGTTAGCAATTCAATGTGACAGTGATTGGATGGGCGGATGGGGGGCACCCTTTGGATGGTCCATGCGCTCTCTAGACCACCACGGTGTCCCCACCAAGGGGTCACATAACATCTTGCCTATGTTTTTCTCTTTCCTACGTTAATGGAGAAAATTAATTATCTCTTTTACCTATGTCTCCATCATAAACCAGTCTTACTTTCCCGGACCTGAGAGTTTTTGCGTTTCAGCCCTGGTATGATCTCCTATCTGTACAGAGAGATGATGGACCAGGTGGACTCCTCGGTTGCCTCTGGCTCTAATATGCTAAGGGTCTGGCCAAAGCACCCAGGAGCCCTCAGTTAAAAAAGCAAAGTCAAGTACCTTCTCCAGTCAAGAATCCAAACACAGCACAGAATTCCTATGAACTCACTATTGTAGAATATATGGCCACCAATTAAGAGCATGAGCCATGGTTGGCTGATGAGTGATTCATATACTGCACACAAAATAGATGAGTGCCTGCTTCCTAAGTTCATTTAAAAACAAACAAAAACCATGCAAAAGCAACAAAGCCACCTAATGGGGCTATGAGCCATGCAAAGGCAATTAGGTTCTTCAAACACCTAGACCAGCCGCTTGCACAGCTCCCAGACAGCCCACTTCGTCTTCAGATTATCCCATCATTAACCCAACTCTTTAGAACTCCATCGCGTGCCGATTGTTGCTCAAAGACTAACATCTTCAGCAAGGGTAGAGACTGCTTAGTCATCCCGAGAGTGTAAGATTAATGACAATGAGTACGGGTGTGAATAAGCACAAAACACCAGATGGAGAGAAAGCCAAGGCGAAACATTTCAAGGGCCTAGTAGACCTGTGACTCAAACACGACGAT
>CM052805.1:5463916-5663074 GCA_028533885.1 Nasua narica | reverse complement strand
CAAGAAGCCAGGCAAAAAGAGTGCACAGTGTTTGACTGTGTTGCTCTAAACTTCTAGAAACTAAAAACAAAGCTATAGTGAAATAAGCAGATCCATGGGTACCTGAGGGATGAGGTAGAGGGGCAGGGAGGAAAGATTGTAGACGGCTAGGAGAAGGCTCTGAGGGTGATGAAAATGTTGGTTAAACCATCTGCACGAACGTCATCCTCATCTAATTGCACGCTCTAAATACACGCAGGTTATTGTGTGTCAGTTACATATTGATAAAAGCATAAAGTATTTATTTCTCCTTTCCTAGGTTACTCGCTATATGTGTACATCCTTGGTCACCTTCTCTCCTGGGTCATCATTCCTCATCTCTTGTTCTCTGTCCCTCCACCTGTCCCATAGGTGCCTTTTCCTCGGCATAAAATAGGGTCCCGAATCCACTCTCCTACCAACTGCTTCCTCTGAACTCTTACTCTCCTCGGTTGCTATCTCTCCTTTCTCTTGACGGCAAGTGCTTATGATGGGTAGTGCATTCTAACCCCAACCATTCCCATTTACTTCTCAAGTCCTGGCCCCTGGTATCTCTCGTCAACACTCTAGGTGCGCTGCTTTCTCCCTGTCTCCAGTGACGCCGGCTTCAGTAACGTCTTCCGAGTTCGCACCTGCCAGGCAGCCCTGCCAACACTCCTCCGGTTCAACCTCCAGTCTGGAGACCCCATTCACGTCTCACTCAGGAGCCCCTTGCCTTCCCAACCTTGTCACCTGTGAGGTTTTCAACGATCTGCCTGCCCTTCTCTCCATTCCCGACGCTTGGCAAATATATCTCTATGCAAATGGCTCACCGTTAGCTCTGACTAGTTTCTTTCTGTTTATTACCACTAGTGAGAAGATCCAAAGCACCTTATCGTTGACTCTGGTGGACCCATCCTTGGTCTCTCCAGTTGGATATGGTGCTCCTCAGAGGCTGCAGGGCTGCGGCACCCAATCTCTCAGCTTCAGCCAGTGAGCAGACAGAATACTGTGCAAACCAGGGCTTGTCCGCATGGGACTCATCCAAGAGTCTTTCCCTAGGAATCTGGTATGATATCGGGAGCCTGAACTTGCAGGGACCATCACACCAAACTAGAGAATGGAGGTGAGCAAGAGAAGAAGAGCCAGCGACGGATCCTGTCGGAACCCAGCACATGTATGCCAAGCACCAACCCGTGTCTCAAGTCCGCCCTCCTTCAAGACTTCCTGTTGTATAAGCCAACACATTCCCCCCTCGATTTTCTGTTACCAGCAGCAACCAGAAGAGTATGAAATGCATGTCCCCTCAACCATGGTGTTGAGGCACAACCCTCAACAAGTGTTTCTTCCAACACTAAACTAATAAACTAGAAATAACCTAAAGTTCTGGCTTAAACTTTTTCAGTGGCTCCCTACTGCTCCTAATGTGGAATTTCACCCACTTATCAAACCCGCCAGGTCTGTGGGATACCATCCCTCGTGATTATTTCCATTTTATACTTTGCTCCTGCACCCCTCGGGCCTTCCTCACATGCCCTGGATATACTGGCCTCTCTTTAGTTTTTTGGACAAGTCAAGATCTTTTCCACCTTGGGACCTTGACCTGGGTGTCCCTTCTGACTGAAGAGCTTATCTTCTTATTTTAAATATCACCTTCTTGAAGAAAGAGTCCCAGACTACTCACCTGCAGGCAGTACCCTTGCTGGTCTTAACTCTCCATGGCACCTGTCTTTTCCTTAAAAGCATGTATCACAATTTGTGTTTATACAGCTGTTTGACTGACACATGCTCACTCTATGACTCTCACACTAGGTCATAAAAAGAAAGGATCATTTCAGCTCAGTTTAGCCACATCACCTAGTAGGACTCCTGGCCACAGTAGAGGCTTAAAAATATGCATGAACAAATGGATCTTCCAAAGCAGGTTGGCTCCTAGTGAGGCTTAATAGACAATGTCCTCGTGGACATTATTACATTCTTTTTCGGTCCTAAAATAACCTTCTGAGGCCCTACCAATAATGACTGTCACAAAATAACCAAAAACAAATAAACACCAAGCCGGTAGTTAACGCAGCCGTAATAAACACCTGCTGGACCAGCAAACCCATTTCATAAACTAGTCCCTAAGTCGCAACAGCCAGATGTCAACAGGCAATAGCAGCACTATTCACAAAAACCCAAAGATGGAAACAACTCAAACGCCCATCAGTGAATGGACAAACCCAAGCAGCATAGCCATACAATGGAACAGTATCGGTCATAAAAAGGAGACAGTGTGGATAAACCCTGAAATTTCGCATTTTATTAAGTGAAAGAAGCTAGAACCAGTCATATGTTGTATGATTCCACTTGTATGAAATATCTAGAATGGGCAATGCCATACAGACAGAAAAGCCATCCACCCACCCATTTACAGGAATGGGAGTATCTCTGGAATGGGTACGGGGTTTCCTTCTGGGGTGATGAAAATGTTCTGGAACTGTGGTGATCGTTGCACTGAATCATAGGCATTAAAGTAGTTGAAATGGTACATTTCACGTCCTATACGTATTTAACACAATAAAAAAGGTGAGCGAGGCAATGGACCATGTTAGAATGTATACTAGTTTTCAAAACCCTCCGTACCTGACCTTGAAATGAAGTACCAGGTAGCGAAGTGGTAAATGGTTACTTTGAGGGCCAAGAAATAATCTCCTGCTGTAACCCAAGAAATTCCCTCACAAATACTGGTTTTCCAGAGGCCTGGGGGCAGAAGGAGGAGGCACAGTTGCCTTCTACCTACAAAATGTTCTAGACTAGCAGTTTGGCGTGCCCAGGCTTCTAAAGAATCCCACAGAACAAGGTTTCTCAAATGAGCATATACATCTTGCCATATGCATGGTTATTTTAGGTCACGCACAAACGAACACGTGTTTAATTTTAATAACTGTTTTTGTTTAGGCTTATCTTTGATTAATAGCCAACAATGCTAGTTTTTAATTTACGGTGGTGATAAAATGTTTCTTTTTTGTTTGTTTGCTTGTTTTTAATCCGCTATGTTTCGCATGCAATAAAATACACTCTTTTTGGTGCATAAACTGAACAGCCACTCTCAAAATACAGAACATTCCACGACCTTGGAAAATTCTCTGGTGCTGCCCCTTTGCACGCCAGGCCTCCTCCACCCTATGGCTCACACAAAACACAGAACAACACAGGTAAATCTTAAAGGCATGAAGAAGAAAGCTGAAGAAGACAGGGGTTGGGGTAGCGAGGAGGTGCAAAGGGGCCTGAGGTTTCTTTCTGGGTGAGGGCAATATTCCAATTAGATTGTGCCATTGGTGGCACAGCTCCGCAAATATATTAGAAATCAGTGAATGGTACACCAAAAATGGGTGAATTTCTGGTATGCAAATTATATCTTCATAAAGCTGTTAAAATTACATAGTGTATGATTCTATGGAGAGGACCTAAGTCCAGAAAAGGCAATAGGAAGAGAACTGAGATGAAAGGTTCCCTTTATGAATAAAGGCAGTTAAGGAAGAAAGTGTTGATTTAAGTAAGTAATAGCAGAGGACGCCTCTAGACAGGTGAACTTGGCCAGCTGCTGCGACAGGGCCGGCCTCGGGCTGCTCCGTGGCAGGAGCCCCCGTCGGGTGGGGTGCGTCCCGGCGCCACCCCCACCCGCCTGCTCGCCCGCCCAAGGACCCGCGCCCACTTACTGTGGCGGTGCCCGACACGGTCTGCGCGCTGGTGTCCGCGGCGCTCTGCTCTGAGTGCGTCTGGGCGGGAGGGTACAGGTTTAACGTGTGCTCGGGAACGGTGGTCTGGCCCGTGTACTCTGGCGCGGGGTGCGGGTGAGGGGCCGTGTATTCCGCGGGGATGCCGTTCTGAGGGGGAGCAAACTGGGCTGAAGCGTAAGGCTGAGCCATTGTGTCCGGGGCAGCTGCTGCTTCCTGATTACCCTAAAAAAACCAGAAGGGGCGAGAGAGGGTGAGAACACCGTGAGAAGGCACCAGACAGAACCGTTCTCCGGCGCCCAAAGACTAGTGCTCCCCCCAACAGTTTGCAGGAGTCAGCACCGTGCCCAGCACCCGAGGTGGATGCATTCCACTTCATCACCAGACTCCATAAGGGAATGGTGCTCAGCCTGTATAGAGACATAAAACCCCCTTGCCCGGATGTAGGAATCGAGGCTCAGCAAGGTACAGTCACTTTCCCCAAGTCTTCCAGCTCCATAGCCAAAGTCAGAGGGTCTATACTCTGCCCGATTAGATTTTTCTGGCAGATCCTCCTTATTTCATTCCCATTTTGGAACATGCGAGCATGTAGTTGTCTCCAGTGACAGCAGCGCCTTGATTTGATACTTAAAATGCCAAGAGAGATTAAATTGAACGTGTGTGTTCTTGAGAGGAGAGACAATTCATCTAAGCATTTGAATTTAATCAAAGTTTTATGTGACTTGGCTCACATAATGGGATGGGGGGGTCCTTTTAATGGTCACAGTGTGTGTGTGTGTGAGAGAGAGAGAGAGAGAGAGAGAGAGAGAGAGAGAGAGAGAGAGAGAGAGAGAGAGATGTTCCCAGTGCCAATACGAAGCAGCCAATGGAAATTCAAGACCTAATTTGGACAAAGATGGCACTCTGTGATACTGTGTTCACCATTTTAAGTATCTTTATAAAATGCTGGACTTAATTCAACCTCATTAGTCAATGCCACCCCCCGCCCCCTGCCTTATTTTTTATACGCACAGAGTATTATGTAACAATTCACGCTTCCAATCTAGGCAAAACATGCGGTGTGATCATTACAGTCAAGTCAAAAGAATTAAAAAAAACCCTGAATTCAAATGCTTCCATTTCAGGAAACTTCTCTCTCTCTCTCTACCCCCACCCAGACCTTCATAACTGTACTACCCTATCCTACACACACATACACACACACGAACACACACGCACAGACATTGCACACACATGCACACTGCACCAGAAACTGTAACCCAAAGGTCCAATTTTTTCATGATCACAGGAGATGGAGCTGCACATTCAGAGAGAGAGAGAGAGAGAGAGAGAGAAGCTTAGCAATTAAGCACACCAAATAGCTGCCGCTCCCATTGTCTGTGGTCAATTAGGTGTGACTTCAGCCCTCATAGAATGATACCGGGGCAAGAATGTCAGGACTCACATCTCCTCCGTCCCCACCACCAACATTCGAGAGCCTCTCCAGCTAAAGCAACTTGAGTGCAGCAAAAACATTATGACAGAGAAGGGAGCAAAGAGAAAAAAAAAAAAAGTTTATTCTCGGAGCTGCGCACAGTTTGTGCATTTGTTTAGAGGGGACCTTAATTAGAATGTTAAAGATGACACTTCGGAGAGAACTAAGCTTAGGATAAGTTTAAAGCATTTTACAAGGGAAAACATTCCCATCACGCCCTTTCCTCCCCCAGACGAATGTCTCCAAATGTCTGTGCCATTGGGAAAGCAGAAATGTACAGCTACTGCTTGCTTTTTGTCTAACGTCTTTTCCTTGTGTTTGGGGCTCTGCAGGGTCTGTCGGCGCCGTTGTTGGATCCCTGCATGTGGAGAGTTAACGCTGACCATCCTCGGGAAGCCACATTGCCATTGCTGCTTCATGTCCACCGCCCTTTTCATCAAGAATAACACTTGGTTTCCCGGTAGGGGACAGGTCCCCTCTCAGCCCACAGAGTGAAGATGGGGGCTGAGCCCTGACTCAACTTACCTCCAGACACGGTCACGTGACCCTGGCTCATCAGAGGGTTTCACGGTCATAGTCGCAGAGACATGCGTTCATGCCCATCTATCTAATTAAGCCAGGTAGTGAGTTCACCTCTAGCAACGCCAAGGAGGCTTAATCTGGGAACCTCCCAGGAGTTTGGGAAAGAGGCTCTCTTTCCTCTGGGATTGGCAGCTGTAAAAATAACACGGCCCCGGAGCTGCCGACAACTCCACTTGAAAAGGACCCACCTAACGCAGAAGCCAATCCAAAGGAAAACAAAGCCCAGAAACTGAGAAATAGGTCAACTGAGTCCCGGTGACATCACACAAAGCCTTGGGTTCAGCTTTATCTGTACTTAATGACACCACTGTGTGCTTTAGTTACATAAATTAGGAAATGCCTCAGTTTGTGTCCGATAGCTTTATTTTCTGTTACTTACAACCGAAAGAGTCTGGACTAATAAGAATAGAAACATCCCCTTCCATTTATAAGCCAACTGGCATCCTTCTCTTCTACAGGCTGCTCAAGAAACATAGCCCTCGGTACACGAATTCCATGCGGAGCCACTTCTTTCTGGCTGAGGAGAAGCCCCAGAAACTTTGGGACCTGGAGAAGCCTCCAAAGGGAAATTCATTTTGCCAGATTCTACTTCTGTCCCAAGGTCTGCTTTAGTGCCCCCCCACCTTCGATCTGGTGCTTCTTTGAAATGAAAGCCAGGCTCGTGAAACCTCCAGGTGTGGCCCCATGGAGAAGCATGAAATGACCCATAAGCAACAGCAGAGAGATGCTCACGCAAGAGAAAGCTTTCCCTCCTTTGTCTCCAGCAGAAAGCACTTCGAGGGGGACACAAAGGCCCATGCGGCCTTCCCACACAGAGCGATCTCAGGAAGAGTAACCTCTCCCCCACAGGTTCCCAGAAAACGCAAGGGCTTTCTGTTGGGATCTGAGCTCTCTCTGTATCAGAAGGAGAAAGGCCCACCCTCAGGAAGCCAACAGTCACTCCATACTCTCCACACCAGTCAAGGCCACCCATCCACTGCCCCTCTGCTTGGGAAACCCTCCCTACTCCCTTGCCTGGCTAGTCCTGACTGCCCTTTCGGGTCCTAGGCCAAGTCCTCCAGCAAGCCTTCCTTGACACTGAGCCCACTTCAGCTGTGTGTCCTCTATGCTCCATCGTGGCTTGTGGTCACATCTTACATAATTCCTAGTGCTGCCACTGCCTGCTTATTTGTTTGGGAGAGTCCTCAGGGCTGGGGACTGTGTCACATTCCCCATTCCATTTCCAGTGTCCCACGGCACGCTAGCTGCAAAGTAGGTATTTATCAGTACTTGCTAAGTGACTACAAGCTCGAATAATGAGCTCTGGGCTCTGAGAAGCGTAACCTGGCAACAGGACATAGGGTGGCGGGGTAGGGGGGAAACGAGAGGGATTGGCAAATGACCCATGGGACAAATGGGACCCACTGGTTGTTTTGTAAATAAAGTTTTATTGAGACACAGCCATGCTTATCATGCTATCATGACAGAGTTGAGTAGTTGTGAGAGACCCACAAAATCTAAACTATTTTACCATCGTGGCCCTTCGCAGAAAAAGTTTTTAAATCAAGCTGGCAAAGTCATCACTAAATATGGGGACATCGAGTAAGAAGCCACCATTGCGGAAGTAATGGTAAGTCTGGGCAGGAAATAAAGTTGGCAGTAAAACCAGAAGAGAGAGAAGGGAGGGAAGCTCAGCCAGAGTTGTGGATGGGCGGTGCCGAGGATGGTGCCCAATGGCATCTTCAGAACGTGCTTTCCATTTTCGGACTCCTGTGCTGTAAGCACACACGAGCACACGCAGACTTCGCACCGTGGGCTCCCGAGGGGAAGACCCGTGATGGTCTCAGGCTTCTGTGCTCATGTGAAAGGCATCCCTTCTTCTCCCCGGTGCTCAGAAGGCACACTGAGGGGTGCTGTTTTCTTCTCAGGCCTGGAAGGTGCCAGGCCTTATGCTGGGGACTTGGCTTCAGTACTTCTTACACAGGGTGACCGCTCCCCCGGGCACATCTGACAAAAGTGTGCACACACTTCTGGTTGTTCCCAATGGGGGGAAAGGGTTATTGTTCACTTCAAGTAGGGAGAGACCAGGGATGGTGGTGCTAAACACCTTACAATGCATGGGATGGTGCCCACCACAAAGGATTACCCAGCCCCCGATGTTAATCTCGCCAAGACCTAGGATCCCTGCTTTGCATGCATTGCCTCCTTCACCGCGTGTTCCTTGGCTGGGAAGGAGGCTGCAGTCCAGAACTAGGAGATGATTGTGCAAAGTCACAACAATATGTGGCTCTTAGGGAAGCCAGGAGCCTAATGGATGCCCAGGTGTCTCCGACCTCGAAAGACTATCACCTGGTGGAAAGGTTTGTTCCCATTTTGAAATAAACCTCTTTTGGTCATTCGTACACCATGGCCTCAAGACCCGCTATCCACCTGGTGGTGTGTTACACCCTACGGGGAGTCAGGTGTTAGGGCACTTGATGCAGAAATATCAGTGTTCCATTAGCCAGACGAGCCTCTGGTGCGTGTTAGAGCAGCAGCCTGGAAAATCTGTGCCATCTCAAGCCCAGGGTCTAGGTCACAAGGTTCTGAGTCCGTCCCAGGAAAGGCAAGGGCCGACTGGGGACCAGCACCAACCTCTACCAAACCTCGTGCCATTTTGGCAAACCCAGGGCACCAAGCTCTAGGGAATGTGTCCATGGTTGCCAAGGAGCCCACAGGTAGGGTTCAAGTCCACGGGGCTTTGCACGACACTCCTGCTCTGTAGTCCTCAAACAGATGTTAGTGGGACCCCCCACAGTTACTTATTAACACTGACAGCCGTTCCAGAGAGACCTTAATTAATATTCCCAACATTTGCACTTTGGGCTAATTACAGCTAATATTTAATTAAGATCATTGTACTTCCTATAGAATTCTTTTTCACCTTCAGATGGCTTCAGAGATGTCTTTGTTTCCTCCCTAGTGATGTTCCTGGATTCTTAGCTTGGCTGAAGCGTGTTTTCTGGAAAAACACATTCACATTAAGGGCACCTTTGGAACTCCAGGTCAAGGCAGATCTTGGGCACGTGAACAGGCTCCTGGTTGAAAGCTGAAGCCAACTTCACGTAGGTGACAGTGACAGACAAAAATTATTTGGAGCATTCTGGCTAGACATTCCCTCATTTGTAGAAGCTGCCTTCTTTCTTCTACTCCAGTGCCAAACCCCCACCTTTCCCTAAATAAGTGAGATGATCACAGAGATTCTGACATCTACTGAGTCAGGGTGCTTGTGGGTGTCCCAGGGTGGTGGGGAGGGTGATTCTGCTTCACACAGAACCCCCACATCAACCAGCAAGTGCTGCAAGAGATTTTTAAACCTGACATCAGACGTTCAGTGCCCGGACTTTCCTGGGTTGCTGATAAATACACAAAAGATGTTTTTGAAAAAAGCCGAGACCTTAGGTTTTTATGTCCACACTTGCTGCTGTGGAAATGGATAGAGACTTGCAATAGGCAATAGTTATTAGGAATGTAGAGGAAACTTCCCTGTCCTCATGCCACAAGCCTCGATCAGAGCAGAAACTCAACAACCGCCAGATGATGTGGGACCTCATCATTACCCAGGACACCCCAATGGGCGGCTCGGACTCTAGTTACAGAGAGCGAGAGCATTATTAAAATGCAACCAAGTCTGAGTCACCAAAGCCAAAAAAAAAAAATGCTGTTTCAATTTAAATATTTTACTGAAGCATGAAATAGCCAGGATATTATTGCTATTTTAAGACAAACACCGTAATCTGACTATTAGCACAGCGTGCAGACTCTACTGCAGGCAGACGTTCGAGAGGCGGTCTTCAAACACAGGGGGGATTGCTTCGGTCAGTGAAACATCCGGCACCTTTAATTTTCTCTCTGAGGTGGGCTCGGGAGACAGGAGTCAGGAGTCAGGGAGAAAATGAGAGCCCCCCTCCTTCACACAACCCCCCAGCCATCTTCCTTCACCCAGTTCATTGCCCCAAGTGGTTTAATAAAGTCGTTTTTAGAAAGCAATAACAGAACAAAGGGTGGCAGCCCATCAGACTTTGCAAAATATTTTGGCCCCAAATCTAACGCAAACCACATTTCAACTGAGAAATAGCCTTTACGTGGCAGAGTGCGAAGTGGGGATGTTCTTTCCAATGTAACTGCCTGACTTTTAGTGAGAGGGGAAGGGGCCTGCTTTCAGAGCTGCCAAGGTGGACTTTAAAATAATGAAGTCTATTTTCCTGTGTACGAGCGTGTGTTTCCCCAGCTGTGATAGTCAAACTTCTTGAATTATCGTTTCCCCTTTCGGTTCTGGAGTTGATTTGCACCCCCCCCCCAACTCCGGTCCATTTCTTGCCCCTCAAAACCCCTTCTGGCCCAAACACAGTCCTTCTAATGAAGACATGCACAGGAATTGTCCGGCCCTAATAAACCAGTGATCCTAACTGTCCACACAGCCAAGAAAAGCAGCCACTCCCGGGGGGGGGGGGTTGGGGGCCGCCAACACGGACTCCTGGAAGCAAGCCTCCCTTCTTGGTCGCCTGCAGTTTTCTGTCTTGCTGACTGTTTTACTTCAGTTTTGTAGCATGGTCTGTTCTACTTCTCTGGCAAGAAATCGCGCGTATTCAGAGAAAGCCTCCAGCGCCTGACTGAAACGAGCTAAGCTGTATCATGCCCCTGGGGGCACTGAGACAAAGAAGAAAATGCAAAATTACACCATTAACCTGCTGGTTCTAAGACCAGCTCAGTTAGACACATCAACCACAAAGCGCTCGCTCTCTCTCTCTCTCTCTCTCTCTCACACACACACACACACACACTCACACACACACTTGGCTGAAATCCTCTCCTTTCCCCCCCCGCCGGCAGGATTCAAGGAGCAGAGTACGGATCTCAGAGAGCAATAGAGACTTAACGCAAGGCAAGACTTCAGCTTCATTCAAATCACAATTTCGAGTGAAATATAAAATCGGGAAAAATACCTGCTGCACCATCCTGCTTCCTTTCTCCTCCATAAACTTAGCAGCTGTTCTAGACCCACACCACAAAGCATCTGCCCAAAGCAAGCCTCAGTTACGAGCGAGGGTGTGCGCTCTGTGCAACGTGTGGATGGCTGGATGTTGAAGCAGGGGAGCCGAGGCCGCCTGGCTGACCTCCCCCTCAACATCTGACTGCTCCCAAAACCAACCCCAGATGGGACTCTTTCCGCCAGCGAGGCCTGGCCCATCAATCACGGCTCGCCCCTCCTCTGGCTCCTGTTCTCAGTTTCAGGGTGCACACTGAGCAGATGATTATATAGAGGAGGCAGAAAACACACAGCCACACACACACACACAGCCACACAGCGCTCGCCTACATTAATAGCTGTTTAAAAAACATTAGAAATGCTATCCTATGCATTGCCTGGAGCTGGAATTTTTCATTACTAAACTAAATATATGGTATGCAAAGTTATGAAATCCATCGGGGAGCTTGCTTACTATCCTATTTTGTTTTATATTTTTAAGAGGGGTGGGGGGGGTGTGCCCAGGGTAGCAAGGGAAGAGACAGGCAGGATGAAGAAAGAACTCAGAGACAGAAGGATGGGGACAGGAAAATTTAAAGTAATGCCTTGAGAACAGAGGGAACGAATTTATAACAAAGCCGTGTAGGTTAATTGTAAATTGATCTTAAAATACTGTAACTGACGACGGTTTGGAAGATTTGGAAGCCCGGCTCCTTTGCAGACTAGCTGTGTGACCTTACGCTAGTAGGTGCAAGGCTCCGGGCTTCCGTTTTTGCTTCTGCTTAGTAGGGATAATGATGAGTGACTTCGCAGTGTGACTGCAAGGATCAAAATAAAAACCAAATCATAACAAAACAAACTGACACAGGGCCTGCCTTATAGTATGCACTATATAAACAGATTCATTCATCACATGGACACAAAACTCAAGACCACCTTTGTCCCTGTGGACTATGTAGTCAAGAGGGAAGGCAGGCTCTCAAGAAAGGAACCTACAGATGATCCCCAAATCACTGTGGTGATCAATGCTATGAAGGACACGTCTAGGGGTCTTGCTTTCTCCTTTTCCTGAACTTTTTCTCCTCTTAGCTCATTTTTTTTTTCCCTTTCAAACAAGCAAAAACAAAACTGCGTACAAAAAAATCCCCAGTGATTTCAATGCCAAATGCTGCCTCTTCATTTAAAGCTACAAATACTTAGTTCTTTCTTTATTATTTAAACTACAACAACCGGAGTGAAATGTCAAAACAATTTCAGTTTTTATTTGGCCACGTCTTTCCTGGTTGCCGAGGGAGGGTTTCATCCACCCTTCCCGTGGACAGCTGCTTATCACCAAGACGCCTTGCTAAGAAGAGGAGAGATCTTGCTACACTGGAGGGAATGGATGGGGTTTCTGAAGTGATTAAACGTGTAATTAAATTGTATAACGGAGGAGGGGGTGAGGGCAGGAGAGGCTGCCTGGAAGAATTCAACCTTCCTGCTGGTCTGTCACTAGCTCAGGTAGCCCCTGGGTGATTTTTTTTTTTTTTTTAATTCCCAGCTCCCCAGGGTTGGAAAGAAAATCTGGATCAACAGTATCTGTGCCATCCCTCCGTTTCCATTTCTAATCACACTTCCGGGACACCTCTGATGCAGAATTAAAATAAGCAGCCCCTGTAGGTTCCTTACAGGGACATGTCGGCCCCGTCTCAGAGCTGTGTACACACAGAGGACCGGGCCCCCTTCTTTTCCACGGCTCCAGCCCCACACGTGGATCTGGCAGTCACTCGCAGGAACCATAAGCACCCTGGGCTCACAGATGACTGAAAAGCCAAACTTCTGTCCTTCAACTTGGAAACAGGGATGAGATCAAGGCAAACAAAACCCCTGGTGAAGTATGTCCCCGGGTGTGATGGAGGAAAAACTCAAAAAATTGAGCAACAAACCACTAAATAGAGAGGAGCATTTCAGGTGGGAACAACCAGGAAGATGTGATCGGACACTGGTCCTTAGTCAGTGGACCATCAGAGTCACTTGAGGGTATTCTTATTTCAAAAAAAAAAAAAAAAAGACTCCAGGACTCCACCCTAGACCTACTGCCTTCAGATCTCAGAGGGTGGGATCTGGGCATGGATGCTGTACAGAGCTGCCCCAGGTCATTCTGCTACCCTGGGGGAAAGTGTTCTGCATTTTCCAAATTTTGGTTGTGATGCCCTGGGCTATAAAATCCATGTAGGGAGTTATCACGCCAATATTCTGTAAATGAAATAAACTATACCAGGCTGGAAAAGAATAGAATAGAATAAAATGGTAAGAGTTAGTATTATTTCATGAAACTTTTATGTGGGCGAATTGGGTTGTGATGTAAAATCTTTTATGGATTGCCATAAAACACGTAAAATTAAAGACACTATGCTAGTAATTTCCAGCATGTGTTACCATTTAACCTTTTACTAGAACCGTGGCTGTAGAGTTAAAGTCAAATCATTAGAAGTCAAGAGTATAATGGTAGGGTTATTGGTAAGTCATTCAACCTTTATGTGCCTCAATTTCCTTATTTATAAATATAAGTCATATATATTCTTCTTTCCAATGAAGTTCTTGGAATATTTTAGGACGAAAACCTACAGGACTCTGTTTTATAACTGAAAAGTCCCATGAGCACATTTCCTATTGTGGGGATGAAATCAGTCCTCCTTCTATCCAGCCCAGTGTACTGTCTGGAGCGCACGTGGAGAAGTGTCGCAGGTGCCAGGGGCTGTGCTGGGCCCTTCAATCCTCACAATCAGCCCCTTTTGATAGTAGTTGGTTCCTTTTAAAGATAAGGGAACTGAGGCTCCAAGCAAGTGAAAAAAATATCTCCTACTATGGACTTTAACACATTAGTTTGGTTAACTAGTACTTAAGCAAAATTTGAATCTCATCTGGTCTTACTGAAGAATTCCTGCCACTGAACCCATACTAAAATGAAGATGAACATGAGGATGACGATGGTGTAGGTGGTAGTGGTGGTGATGATGAGGAGGATGGTGGTCATGATGATGATGAGGAGGATGAGGGAGGTGATGATGATAAGAAAACTTTTCTTGAGCATTAACTATGGACCAGTCATTGTTCTAAGCACTGAGGATATAAAACTCAACAAAGGAGCTTTGCCTGCATTACCTCTTCTACCCAGAACCCGCTACCGTTAGTCCCTTTCTAAGGGAGGGGAGTTACTCGCTCATACTCACACAACTGGGAAGTGCTCGTTGGCCAAATCTGTCAGACTCCCAAGCTCTATTTTCTAAAGTAGCTGGAGATGGGTTCGAATGTGACCTCAATTAGGTGACATGCAAACCTTGGTCTCCCTAACTACACCAGCTTACAGAGCAGCATCTCTTGAAAAGAGAACTCTGAGACTGCTCTGAGGCCATAACTCACAAAAACAAACAAACGACACAGATAACACGAATCCATGTCACAGATTCAAGTGAAAGCAATTTGTTTCGTCTCACTTCCCTGGCCGCAACAGGGAAGCAAGAGGGAGAGGCCAGAAGCCATCTTTCTGGGGCGGAGAAACACCAGCCCCAGAAATACAAACCCGCCGAGTGGGCGGCAGGCTTGCAGTGACGAGGTGTCATGTTTGCAAAATGTTCCATCCTGAGTTTCCAGTTGGAGTCACCGAAGGCAATGTAGGGGTTGTTTTTCTCAACTCCTTAAAAGTTAGCAACGATCAAATATTTATGGCACTTAGTGCAAGGCAGGAGCCTTGGTATGGTTGCTCGTGAGGTGATATTTCCAAAGGGAAATGTGCTTGTCTCTTAAAAAATTAGCAGCCTCTGGAGCAAGTGAGGATCCCAACCCACAGTACCAGGCACTTAAAAAGATAGGTTTTCTCATCTTATTCACCATTGCCCCAGGTCCTCAGAGGACCCTGACTTGTTCCTTCAAACACTTATCCAAGTTTGTTACTCTATACATTTTGATTCTGACATTCTATATATTTTATATGTTTTCTGAGATCTGTCTCTAAGGAGACTATAAACTCTATGAGGACAAGAACCCTATTTGTTTTTCTTACCATTGTTCTTCCAGCATTTCAAACAGCGGCACGCACACGTACATATTCACAAGTTCTGCTGAATGAATAATGAATCCCCAAGCTAGTCCCTTCGTCCTTTAGTCTTACTAGCAATGAGACATGACCCAACTCACCCAGCAACATAGGGCACTGAAAAACAAGGTCAAACCATTCAATATTGCTCTCCACTGTTAAAAAAAAAAATTCTCCACTGGGATATCCCCACATTGTACTGAAGGACTTCTTGTTGGATGGTTATGCAACACGGGGTTCACCTGTTTGTATGTGAATTCATCTGTCTGTACATGAATTAGCTGTGAATGGCTAATTATTATGTCCAATCGCTAATAAAAAAAAAGTAACAGCCAGAGCAGCTGGTATTCACTGAGTTCTTTCTGAGCATCGGGCAATGTTAGTCCCATACATACATACATACATACATACATAAACACACATTATTTAACTTCATCTCGATAGGAGGTATATTTGCAGTAAACTTTTTACCACACCCATTTCACAGGTAAGAAAGCACAAGGTCTGAAGCCAGTAGATGTTATAAATATAGACATCAAATCCAGGTCTTTCTCCAAAGATGAGGTACTTTCAAATATGCTATGCTTGACTTCTTTGTTGGCTAAGGTGAATGATACCTGAAAGGGCTAAGATAGAACTCCTCAATCACAAAGTATTTTCTGAGATTTTCTGGCAAATCCTGGAAGTATTCTAGCCCAAGTAAAAGTTTACCAGAAAGGCATAGGATCTTTTTTCCTGCTGTCCTAAGATTCAGAGTCCAAGGGAGTACTGATAGGGTTAATTATGACAATGGTGATTATTATATGATTGATAGCAATAATAATACAATTAGAAGGGCTCATAAGACGTAATTGCCGCAGCCCTAGATGTTCTATAGATGTAATTCACTAAATGCAACCCATAGCCCCGTGATGTAGTCACAATCTCTATCTTCATTGTACAAATGGGTGGCTTTGAAAGGTTAAGCAAATAATCTGACGTCACTCCAAGAGTGCACGATGAAACTCGTATTTGTACCAATCCGATTCTGAACTCAAAGCAGGAAGTTGAAAAAAAAATTAGAGGAAGTTTCTGTGTACCCTTTACACAGTTTCCCTCAATGGTAAGGTCTTACATAACTACAGTACACCGTCAAAATTAGGAAATCGACATTGTAGGACCATGACTTTACACTGCTGCTGACACAATAAGAACTTAGGGTAGCACAAGTCCAGCTACTGTGAGTCCTTCGCTATTGATGTCACGGCAAAGTGGCCACTGCCATCTACCCTTGAGTGACAGCCGGAGCTGCCCACCCCTGTCACAAATAGAGTGACACAGACAGGAGGGTGAATGAACAAGTAGAAAACTGACCAAGCAAATAAATATTAGCAAAGACTGTTTTCATGAGGAAATGAACAGACAAATGCATTTTCCATTATAATTCAATAGGGATTCTTTACCTCCTGGGTATGGAGGAAAGCTTCAATCTGGAGCAGACTTTAACTTTCGCACTTCATCTCCTCTGCTATCTAGCTAGCTCCTGAGGAAGGGGAAAAAGTTCTCACCGCCATCACCACTCACCACCACCACCAGGGTAATATCAGTGACAAATTCATATTCAAGGTGAATTTCAATGACTTGCACCACTGCGAATACTACTACTGTTAGCCTAATCCACAAAAAGAAAAGGATGAATTTTGTTCCCTTACACAGCTTGCTTACAGGTACCCTGCAGATACGATTTGGGATGATATCACTGTTACCTATTCCATCATAGTTATCCAAAGGATCTCCGCCTGCTTCCAAAATGGAAAATTGATAGATCTGGGGTGAGGCAATTGTCTTTGTAAGAGACACACAGACAGCACCAAGCAGCTGAGAGAGGTACCAGCTTCACCGCGGATATGGCTGAGGAAAGCACAGCACGATGAATGTCACCGGGGGTCTGGAACTAGATTTAGAAAATTGGGAGCATTAAGTCACACCGCTAGAAAGAGAATCATATACCCTCCTTGTTGGGCTGATGTTACAGATCATGAAATATTCCGGCAAAGAGCAAAGTAAGCATTCTAGATAGAAACCCATGGGAGGAGCCGATACCACCATCTTGTACATGGATGGATTCAGAATCATTTCCTTTTGTACCACGTTATGAAAACTAAGTTTTCTGTCCATCACAAGAGTTTATGTTCCTGTGCTACTGATCAACACTTCCACTTCTTTAGTCCTCCTCAAAGCTTCAGCATAGCGGATACAACCCCATGACCTTGAGGACACAGGGCACAGTTCAGACACAGAAAGTACCTACCACTTGCACATGACTTATAACAAATTTACAGAATCAAGCACTTGAATGTATTCTTAATTACCTAATTTTCTCACATGAATATCACTGGCCTCTCCTAAGATTATAAACTCCTTCAGGGCAGGTATTTGTCGGATTCATCTTTAACGCTTCCCTCTTTGTCTTCCATATTTTTTAATCAGGGGTTTGACATGATAAATATCTGTTGGCTTGCATTCATCTCACTTGTAGAAAGATGTCTAATCTGGTTACAGCAACAGGCAAAGATGATAAAATATGACCTTGTCTCTCATGGTATATTGCATAAGTTTTAGCCTCTAATAGTTTGCCAACTGGAAAAAAAAAAGCCTGTCATAAAATGAATTATACTTGGACTTGGAAGAAATGAAATTAGGAAAGACTGCCAGAAAGCAAGGGCGATGAACTACTCAAATAGGCAAGAGCGTCATAGTCAGGCAATTGTTTCAGCAGCTAGGTATTGGGCGTCTTCTGGGTGGCAGGTCCTGCACTAGGTTCAAGGGCTACCGTGGTGACAAGGACAGACACAGTCCAGGTCCCTCTGTAGCTACTGGCTGGCATGGCACACAGGGTAGTCCAGGAATTTGCAGGGCAATGGGATATGTGCCATGAGAAGATAAATTCAAGGTGCTAAAGGGGCTCACCTATCCCCGATGGTCTATCAAGCAGGGTTTTCCAGAAGAACAGATGTCTAACCCGAGAGTTGAAGGTGGGCGGGAAATAACCGGGTGGTATCAAATAGGTTCACAAAACAATACGTGGGAAGGTCAGTTGCACTGTTGCAGTAGGAGGACATACCTCATACCTGGAGTGGCAGAATCAATGAAAAAGGAGTAAAAGAAAGTAAGGTGGCTATTTTCAGAGCCGAAGGACCCAAAAAATACAGGACTGAGACACTGGCCTGGAGGCTAATGGACTGTAAAGCCCTTGAGGGCAGAGACCCAGGGCTGTTTTACTGAGAACCATATTCCCAGCACTGTCAGAATGGCATGCACGGAGGAAATGCTTATAAAATGTTTTGGTTAAATTACGGAGTAATGCAATGATGATACAAACCAGGCTGAAGCTAGTCAAGGGAAGGAAAGGGAAAAAGAATAATAGAAAAGAAACTGAGCATTTGAAATAGACTCTTGACATGACCTTTTCACTTTGAGCAATTCAAATGGTTGAAATAGTAGAAAAAACAGAGGAAATGGGTGGTCGCTTTAAGTAAATAATAAGTAGGACAGAGACCCATCCTTCTCATCAGCATGCTTACAACAGCTTAGAGGGTGTAAAGGTTACTGGGAGCACTTACACAGTATCTGTTTGAGCCTCGCATACCATATTGGAATGTAGGTAGGGTGGATCCCATTGATATCCATTTAGCAGAAGAGAAAGCTGAGGTGTGGGTAACCCAATGCCATGCCCACGTTCACACAGCTCCTTGACATTCTAGCTGGTATTTGAACTCTAGATATATTTTCATTGTACCAAGCCACTTTTTAAGGTTTCCATTTATATAACCTGACAGATCAAGCTATAGCAATAGGTTTGATGGCATGAAGCATTTGTGGGTGTTCATCCCGATCTCATAAACTTTTACACAAAGAATAAGACAATTGAATGTGGACATTAGGGCAATTCAAACTATCATTAGAACAAAGAACTTGATTGTCCTGACACATCCAATACAACTCAACTTACCATAAGCATGGCATTCAGAGGTTATTACTGTTTTTAAGTAAGTTCAGAGGGAATGAGGCTAGTGATGTCCACTCACTGGCCTGTCCCAACAGGGGTCTTTGAGCCCACGGTCCTCCACCAAAGTGCCACTTGAGACTGGAGAACTTTGCATTCCTCACATACATGTAATCAGTGCACAAATGTTATTTTTCTGTATCTAAGGATGTGGGTGGGATATATTAGGGATGTCTTCTTAAAGATTTTATTTATTTTTGAGAGAGAGAGAGACAAAGACAGAGAGAATGAGCATGAGCAGACAGAGAAGCAGAATCCCCACTGAGCAGGGAGCCCAATGTGGGACTCGATCCCGGGACCCTGAAATCATGACCTGAGCTGAAGGCAGACGCTTCACCGACTGAGCCACCCAGGTGTCCATAGGGATATCTTCTTGACTGAATGCTGAGCTGAGTGGGTCACATAGTCTATAGTAGAACAGGGCCAGACTGACTCAGAAAGAGATTGTGCAAAACATTAAGGTGGATTCAAGGAAGACAGTGGGTTTTCAGAAACATGGAAGAAGTTTGCCTTATTTGTATGTAGAAGACAATTTTATCTAGTGGTAAGAAATTTTATTCAGATATTAACAGTGTGGAAGTCTGGCCAAATAAAGTGTGTGATTACTCTCTGTACAACATATGATGTTCAAGTTAATTTACCCAAACACCTCCAAGTTAGCCACAGCTAAGAAAACTGAGGCGGATGGAAGTCAAATAACCTTAATTCAAAAGGTTTTCAAGGAGCAGCCTGAGAATATTTTCAAATGTGATTGCATAGGATGCGTTTTTGCAGTGTTGTTGCTCACTGGCAACATTCATCCTCTTCACTAACCAGTTCTCCTTCTGTGATTTTTGACATGCTTATCATCTTCAGACAGAGTGGAATACTCTTGGAACCTACCCCAAACAGACAAAAGGTGGTCCTCACATTCAAGTATTGTAGACTTACATATCTGACTTAAGCTTAATGAACACCTATTGTTATGGGTTAAATTGTGTCTCTCCCAAACTTAAATGTTAAAGTCCCAGCTCCCAGTATCTCAGATTGTGACCTTATTTTGGGAAGAGAATAGTTGCAAATGTAATTAGTTAGGTTAAAACGAGTTCATACTGGAGTAGGCTGGGTCCCCTAATTCAATACAACTATTCTTATAAAAAGGGGAAATGTGGACACAGACATGCACAGGCCAACACTGAGTGAAGATGAAGGTGGAGATGGGGATGATGGTTCTCCAGCCAAGGGATGCCAAAGACGGCCAACACACCACCCGAAGCAGGAGAGAAGCCTGAAAGCAGATTCTTCCTCACAGCCCTCAGAAGGACCAACACTGTTGTCACCTTGATCTTCCGGCTTCTACAACGCTTGAGACAATAAATTGCTGTTCTTTAAGCCATCCAGTCTGTGGTACTTGGTTATAGCAGCCCCAGGAAAATGGTACACCCACTATGTGCTATCATGGGAGACACGGTGTTAAGTGAAGTCACTTCCCACCTCATGACCCTGAGGTCCAGTGAAAGAAATACAACAATCCGGCACACCAGAATGATGCAATATCCTGTCCTCTCATTCCATTCTTTACACTTAAAAGGAGGATGCTGAGCCATGTAACAATTTTCATGTGCTCTCATTTGATCTCTGTGAAGCACATCTTGTAATCCCAGTAGGAGAAGCGTAAGAGCTTGAGAGTTCTGCTGTGGCACTGTGGTTTCACCCTGGGCTGGCCTAATGTGGTAGCCATTAGCTATGTGTGGTCAGTGAGCAACTGCAATGTGGCTGACCCAAAATGAGGCAGGCTGTGAGCGTGGAAGGCACACGGGGTTTCAGAGACACGGTATAAGGAAAATAATGTGAAATAGTTCTGTAATAGTTTCATTCTGATGATGTTTTAAAATGATAATGATGTGGACATACTGTGTGAAATAAAACATTCTTGGCTATACATTGAGACATACTGGATTGAATAAAATATTGAAATTACATTCACCTGCTTCTTTTTTACTTTGCTTAATGGGGCTACCAGAAAATCACCAAAAAGAAAACCTGCATATGTGATTCCTATTTGTGGCCCTCATTCTATTTCTGTTGGATAGCACTGGTAATACCCATTGATCTGAGGGTCAAAGAGCTGGGTTGGATCCACATCTACCATAGACCAGCTGACAGGCAGAGGTGGGGTTGAACTGAGACCATTCCACTTTGAAGCTCAAGCCCCTTCACAAAACCAAGCTACCATCCTGGCACCAAAGGTGAATGTCTTTAGAAACATCCTTATGGAGATGAATCCAGAAAAAAGAAGCTTGATTCCAAAGCCACGCCTCATCCAATGTTTGTGATCTTAAAATTCTTTACTTTACCTCACCCTTTCTGCACAATTTCTGCATCAACCCCAAGACAGCCTTCACAGAAGGCTGCTTCTGAAAAGAACATAACTTTCACTTTACCAAACCCGACAAAGCTCCCAAGGCTCCGAGAATCTGTCTAAAGTACCTATTTGGGGACAGAAGAGGTAAAAGGCTTTTAAAAGCTTGTTTTAACTCTGTGTGAAATCAACTGACTAATATTTATACCGGGCAGCTTTCTGCAAAGATGAAATAAACTCTCTCCAAATAGCCTACAGAGCTCAGACATTCACTGTGTGTGAGGTCAGGGAAGAGCCCTTGAACACGCTCCAGTATGCAGGATGCTTAAGGCATCAGCAGACATTCTGAGTTAGATCTTATTCTGCAAGGTTATCCATTGGATTTGATCAGAAAGAAACTAGTTCTTTTTTAAATCTCACAGACATGTGGTAGGATGTCTTGCTTTCATTCACTCATTCACTCACTCAAGATGTACTTCTTGACTATGTTTTTAGATGCAGCAGGGAGGCTCAAAATCAGCATTTTTTTCTATTACTATAAAATAAATTCAGACCTGAGAAAAGAGTCTCTGCTAAAAATGGAGATAAATATATGGAAAAAGAGAGATCTAGGAAAACAAATGAGGACAGCAAGCGTCATGGATTTTGTAAGTGTAAGGACAAATTATTATGGGAACCAGAGAGGAAGCATCTGAAGCCTCCCAATCCAGAGATGGAAGGTGTATCAAATGCTTCTTGAGGGGTGCAAGAGTCAAGATGAGCCTTAAAGGAGAAGTTGGAGGGACTTAGGTGAAAATCATAAGGACAGGAAAAGCATAGATAGTAGCTTCAGGGCATAAAAGGGAACAGGATTATATGGCTAATATATTGTGTTGTGGGAATTTAGTGGAATTGGGTCTAGGAATAAGATGGAAGGCATGCAGAGAAAAACAGGGAGTTTCATATAAAGTAGCTTGGATTTGGTCCAGGAACAAGAGGCCATTGAGGAGTTCCAGGAATGGGAATGGCCTGGTCAGATCTGTGGTAAATTAAAACTACTTTGGCCACAAAATGAATAATACTACATTGGAGAGAGAAACTGGTGGCAGCAAGGAGGGAAGAGCAACGATGACGGTAGTCATCCATGAGAGGAATGACAATGCGGGACAGAGATGAAGAGCAGATGGATCAGAGTCCTCCTCTCTAGGCTATTTCTTTGCATCAGTAATGCCAAAGTCTCTAATCTTTTGCAATCTTTCCTGTGTCCAGTGCTAAATAACTGATTTAAATTTTTTTAATAGGATGCCGATGAACATCTCTACCCTAAAAGATATTCAGAGCAGTTACACTAAATAAGAAGACTGTTTTTGTGCTCTGTAGTCTTATCTATAAGAACACTGAAGAGGTCAAATTAAAAAAAAACAACTCTCTGTGAAGGTTTAAATTGTTGAAATATAAATGCATTCAAGAAAACCAAACGCAACTATGAGTTTTAAATGTGATAGGCTCTTGAGTACGTGCTATGGGTGGTAGAGATAAAGTTGATGATGGTGGGCATTTGTAAAGACTTCCATATACCTTGAATGACTGACATTCATTACCTAATTAACTCTTCACAAGGACTCTGAGTTAGATATTACTATCCCCATTTAATAGATGAGAAAACTGAGGCTCAAGTCAAGGAGGGACTTACTCCTTACCGCTAAGTTCTTACTGCTAATAAGAGCTAGAGCCAGAATATGAATCCAGCCTGGTGTATCCCCACCACACCACATTCCACAGCATTTCTCTGGGATATTTGCCTTATTGGCCTTCCCTCTATAGGAGTCCTTATTAATAATTTAGATATCCACATATAAATTTAAATGAGCAATTTCAGTGAGGTTCTGATGGTTTTCCAAGAAATGGTGTAGGCTCTCTGAGAGCATGAGGGAAAAAAGAAAATAGCATAGATCTTGACATAAAAGATCTTAAAGACTGAGAAAGGAATCTTTTGCTGAGGTTTAGAAGGCAAGCCATCTCTGGAAGAGGAGGCATGCTGTCCAAATTCTAGCCCTCTCTTTCACCAGGTATATGACCTTGAGTAAGTAGCATAACTTCTCCATGCTTTGGCTTCTCTCTTTTATAATAGGGATACTAATAACATACCCTTATTAGGTTATTTACGGAATAAATTAGTCAATGCATATAAATTTCCTATCACCATACTTAAAATAAATGTTCAATATATATTTGTTATAATAGTTATGGTATCTGTGCTATTATTGTCATTATTATTAATTAAAAGGGAAATAACTTGGATGGCAGTGTACAATGTATGAAGGAAATTTTTCCAGAAAAAAATAATCCATCAAAACCCAGCCTGGGAGGAAAGCAGGTTGGGGGAGCAGAGAATAGGTTTGACTCATCACACCCACAATTGCACAGGGGTTGGAAAATACCATACAAGCCCCCAGTAGCAGGAAGGGCAGAAAAGATTTCTTCCCCAAGCTGTGCCTTCTGAATCTTGGGCTGAGCTTGGATTCTGGTTCACTTAGTAGGATGGTCGTCTGTGCTCAAAACCAGACCTGGAATTGAGAGCCACCCTTAAACATCAGAAAGAATGGCTATGTAGGTGATCTCTTCTTACCTCGGCTGTTACAGCCCCCATGTCCCCTTACTGACATCATTAACTCAGAACATACTGTTTAAGCCTCCAATAATCACTCTCAGAGAAGAAATCATTCACAAGCCAGTATGAATATCTCAAATGAAAAAGGCACCATTGCTTATGAGCATGGTTCTTCAAATATCCAAGGGGTTGTTTTGATTCTACTGGAGATGAAGGTAAAATGATAAGAATCCAAGATAAATGCAAGAATCTAGTTAACGGATAATGATGATTTTATCAGTTTCCCATTGTTGCTGTAACGAACTACCACAAACTCGGTGGCCTAAAACAAAGCAATTGCATTCTGCTAGAGTTCTGGAGGTTAAAAGTCTGAAATCAGTATCATAACATAAAGTGACATAAAGTTAAGGTGTCAGCAGGGCTGGATCTTTTCAAAGGCTCTGGGGGTGGGTGGATAGGAGAATCGGTTTTTTTTTTTTTTTTTTTCCCTTTTTAGCTTTTAGTGGCCACCTGAATCCCTTGCCTTGTGGTCCCTTTATCCATCTTCAGAATGCAACACTCCAATCTCTGCTTCTCTTATCACATCTCTTTCTTCTCAACAATGATTCTGACACATCTGTCTCCCTCCTATTATAAGGACCCTTGTGACTACATCGGCCCACTGGGCTAATGACAGATAATCCCTCCACGTCAATATCTATCACCTAAAACCCCTACAGAGTCTCTTTCGCCATACAAAGTAACACTCACAGAAATCACATGTTCCAAGGATTAGGATGTAGATATGTTTGGGGGACATTATGGAGTTTACCACAATGATGATATTCCAGGGAAGCACTGTCCGATAAAACTTTCTAGATACGGAAATATTCCATATCTCTGATGTCTAATACCGTAACCACCAGCCACTTGTGGTACTGAGCATTTGAAAAGTGAATAGTGTGACTGGGAAACTGAATTTTAACATTATTTAAGTTTTAGTCACATAAATAGCCACATGTGGCTAGTGAAGGTCATGTGGAACAGGACAGTTCTGGGGTAGGCATCTGTGAGTTATCACTGTGTCATCAAGAGCATCTATAGTTCCAGGAAAATGATATTAAAGGATGAGTATAGAGAAATACATGATCTCTTATACATACCCATTTAAGTACAGTCACATCATTACATTTACCAGGGAGCCAGTCCAAGGGTCCCTGCTTGGTGTTCAGCACCAAGGACAGAAACACAAAATGGGTTTTTTTGTTTTTGTTTTGGAGGGAGGTGGTTAGCATCCTCTCTTAATCTATATTCTTTTACTTGAGTTTTTACAGTATTCCTGATTGGTGAATAAATCCCAAAGAACTGAATTTTATGCCTATTTAGATTGTGTTGGGAATCGGTGCCAAAAGCAGAATGCAGACAAAATCATACTAAGTAGTTTATTGTAGAGTCTTTATCCACCTTTTGGCATGGTAAGTTTAATGCTGAAAACTGAGCTGGTTCCATGATATACAAGCATGAAACCCACGGTTCCAATGCCAACAAAGTGACATAAGTATACTGGGTAGAGTTTTCTTAGCTTAGGGATTAGTAACATAGACTATCTTCAACAATATTTAGGATGATAAAGAAGAGACACATAAAAGTGGTGAAATGGAAATTAACTAGATATGGAAGACCAGACAAAAAATTACTGAATTTGAATTACTGAAATTCAAATTATTCCTGAAACTTTTGTTACATAAGAAACAATAAAATCCAATTTCTTTTAAAAATGTGAAAGAAAGAAAACTATGGCTATAAGATTGTTACCTGTTAGGATGTGTCACTTTGGGGGAAAAAAAAGCACAAGGTCTTAGTGCAACACAGACCCAAATATAGGAATAAGGAAATTACCTATTAAGAATAAAAAATCCAACAGAGGCATATTAATACTACATAAAGCAGAAAACCTGAGAGAGAGAGAGAGAGAGAGATAATCCAAAAACCTTGCCTTGTCCTCAGCCCAAATATTAAGAAGGAAGGCCAACATGATCTCTCAAAAGAATTCTGAAAATCAGAGAGAATATGCCATCAGTATGTTGGATGTTCAGTTTGGTCCATCCCTCAAGGGTTATATCTGTTCAGGATGGAGGCATATGCTTTAAGCAGACTGAATCTTAAGGTAAAACCTAAGGAGAGCCCTCTACTAGAATACCGAGTGAAATCAAAGCCAAGAATAGGATAACAAGTTGCAGTCAAGCTGAAGTGATGAATTGAGTATAAACCAAATGGTCATAGGGAGTGGTAGAGTAGGTAAAACTGGAAGAGAAAGAGGGGGCATCACCAGGCAAGCAAACATGGAGTGGTAGATGGTTCAGGAACCGGTTTCAGAACAAATACAATGATTTGAATATCGTGTTACAGTTAGAGAG
The DNA here is from genome assembly GCA_028533885.1 of Nasua narica. Classification (NCBI taxonomy): domain Eukaryota; kingdom Metazoa; phylum Chordata; class Mammalia; order Carnivora; family Procyonidae; genus Nasua; species Nasua narica. The sequence continues at coordinate 5,636,868 of CM052805.1, read as the reverse complement.
CTAGTCACTTTATTTCAGAGCCAGATGGGGTGCAGGGGATATGAGAAGTGTGGACTACTTCTTGGCTTCTTCAGAGCGGCCCACTCATGGATCTCTAGACCAACGGCAGCACAATAATTCAACTACCTTGATGAATCCTGAAACCCTCAAATACACTTTATTTTCACCATTAAAGTAGTTCAGCAGTATGTTTTTTAAACTTTTCCAAGTATGGAAAAGAGATGCGCAGTATTCATTTTTAGGATACCGTATCAAGAAAGGATACTGATTTAAGTCTCCATGGCTTCTTAGCACAGGCATCTTCACTATGTAAAGCAGGAGAAAGCCCATTTCACCAAGGCTAGAAGATCATGAACAATTCGAGGTTTACTGAAGGTTATTGAAAACCACACCTTTCACAAGACTTGAACTCGGACTTGCGAGCTAGTATGGACCATGGTTTTCAAACTCCTGTTTTGCTCATCGTGTCTTCTCTAAAGTAGAATTTTCTAACTCAAGTTAATGTAGGAGTGGAAAAAGTCATACTGTAATGTATTTTAATTCTTCCCTGTTGATAGATAAAAATCGAGTGTGGGAATGTTATCCATTCCTTTCCTGTCAGACTCAACCCCTCCAACTATGAAAGCAGCCTTGCTGGCTGAAAGAATTTGAATGGCACACAGTGAAACCAGACTCACAGACCAGTCCACCCCAGGGAGTGGCTACAAGTTCTAATAGACACTCTGCAAGCCTAATCTCACTGGGGAAAGAGCTTGGCAAAACACTGCAACCTCCCTAGCCTACCAGAGTTGGCGGCTCCAAGATCAGAAACTGCATGGCTATTATTATGATCGTCTGAGCTCTTGGAGAGACAAAGTGTCATTCTTCTCGCAGTAATGAGCAAAGCATCTGCCTTGAAGAAGGAGAAAAAGTCAAATCAGACATTTCTGCCAATGTATTCTGGCTCCGACAACTGCCAGGAGTTCTGCAGCCTTCTGTATGCAGAAGCTGGCCCCTTGGCCACATGGCAGTCATGTTCAATAAACACAACCAGGACACAGATGCGAAAAGGAGAGAGAAAACAGAAACACTGGGAGCCACAAGCACACCTTCTGGTCTATTCAAAGGAGCACTTTAGAGAGAGACACATCTGGAGTAAGATCCCAAGGTTTCATTCTTCAAGCTCTCTGACCCCAGATGATTCATTTCACGTTTTAAACTGCTATATATGCATCATTAAAAGGTAGAAATAAAGTCTTATTTTGGTGTACTAAAGTGTGGATTAAGGATAATATGCATAATTTTCTCTCTAAGGCTCTGTGTTTTCATCTCCCAAACTTGAACGGTGAGAGGAGCTACTACAAAGGATTATTTTGAAGATTAAATGGGATTAGATACAAAGAATCTTAGCATTAGGACCTGGCACACATTATGAGATTAATCAATGTTAGCTGTTATAAGAGCAATTATTACATAATTGTCCAAAGGTACCCTCAGGCAGTTCCTGGCATTTAGTAGATGCTTGACCAAAGGTAGCTTCTAAATTACTCCAACATTAATACTGCTGAATAAAAAAAGATTTCAGTTAGAGGCTCCCTAATATTACCTCATAGGGCAGTCTTAGGAGAGACAAAAGGACATAAAGGAACACAGAGACAGACAGAGGCAGATCAACAGAGAGATCTGGACAGAGAAAGAAAAGCAGACACAAAGACAGATACACGGAGAGAGAAGGAGACATTGAGACTTCCAGCAAGGTTTTAGATAGATAGACAGCCATACAGATATAGCTACATACGGATGTATACGTATCCATGGAGCTATATAGTTACGTTTCTCTATCTGCCTGCCTATCTATCTAATCTACCTACCTACTTATCATTCTATCAGCTATCATCTCTGTATATATCTACCCGTCATTCTTTCTATCCATCCATCCATCCATCAGATAAAGGAGAGAAAGGAGGAGGAGGAAAAAGTGGAGTGTGGAAAGGAACTGCCCAACCAGCCCTTCTGCCAAGCGAGCACTCCGGCAGCCTCCATTCCTGTGCGGAGTGGAGTCCCTTCTGCCCGCAGGTGTTAGCATGCACTGCAGATAAAGATGTAGGGGACCAGCTCATCAATCACAATCACGCGGGGACATGGGAACAGGGCAGGAGGATTAGCACTGCAGCCTGCTCAGGCCTCTTCCCTCTCACAGCGTTGCTTTAATTAAACATCACCTCCAGCGCTTACTTCCGGCCGAAGTGCCCCTCCATTCCCAAGGCTGGCCTCCTGTAATCTAGGCTCCAGAGTTAATTAGAAATGAAACTCTGAAAGAAGGAAAAAAAAAATCCATTCCAAGGGGTGGGAATCCCCAAACAGAAATTATCGGGTGCTGGGAATAAAGATTTGCTTTTCCTTGGAATCAAGAAGGACTGTTAAATGGCCTTCATTAAGCCGTAGCTTTTTTCTGGCTGGACCTCTCCAACAAAGCTATTCAGGATCTCACTGAAGAGGCTGTTAGCTTCTCCGAGTGGTGATCGAGGGGGCACTTTTAAAGTCTGCGTCCAGATCTCTCAGGAGAATGTCTGTGTCTGCCTGAAGAGGTCTGAGGGCATCTGAGTGTCTGCGTGCCCCGTGTTTGGACTGGGGTGTGATTCTTGCACGGGTGTGAACGGGACTAGGAGGGTGTTCTTGTGTCCTGCTTGTCTTTGGGTTTAGGAAGGGGGGGGAGGGGAGAGATAGCAGGTGACAATCCTGCAGCACCAAAGGAAGTTCTCGCCTTCAGGAATGTTCATCCATCCATTCATTTACTCAACCAATATTTATTGATCTCCTATTTCATGCCAGGCAAAGGTCTCTGGGCTGGGCACAGAGCAAGATGAATTCCTCAATGGCCTGAGGAATGCCCTTGAGTACAGAAGACAGAAAACTGACCCATGAACACAAAGGTAGATAATACAATGACCTAGAAATGTGATGAGGACAAGGGTGTGGAGCTAGAGAACGAAGAGGCCTGCTTTCTGAGATAAAGGAGCCACGAAGGAGTAAGCGATGTGGACATCTTGGGGAAAATACGGCACAGGTAACTGCAAGTCCAATGCTTTGAAGTGGGGACTATGTTTGGAACGAGTAGGAGCAGCAGCAGGGAAGTGGGACAAAGTGGAAGGGGAAGGCAAAGGCCTGGATGCTGAAACCCAGACTCTCGCCTGGTTTGTCTCTTGGAACAGACATGGGTGGCCCAGGACCCCTGGCCTTAGCTGAAGGGTTCACTGCTCAGCCTCTGATCTGCAGTGGCAGGGAATATCACCCAGAATGTGACGGATGCCTCAGATGTTCATAGCAGGCCTGGCTGCCACGCAGTGAGCTCGGCTGATGTGAACTGGACTCTGTGTGTGCCAGGCATTTTACTAGTCTCCCCGTCCCCCCCACCAAATCCTCAAACAACTCTGTAGGGAAGACGCAGCTATTCTGCTCATTTTACGGAGGCAGGCATGAAAGTCAGAGAACTGAGGTGACTGGCCCAAGATAAGAGCAAATGGACAAATATAACCTACCCATACACAAAAGAGACATACATAAAGACACGTAAACAGTATGATGATGCTGCAGAAATATAAAGTGATACTGTAGAGAAGTTGGCATTTTTTTTCTGAAAAGAGCCAGACAGAAAACACTTTCTGCTTGGTCCTCTGTATTTCACCTCTGCAACAGCTATTGAAGTCTGCCACTGTAGCCCGAAAGCACCATGGGCAATATGCAAATGAATGGGCATGGCTGTGTGTCAATAAAACTTTATTTACTAAAGTAAATGGCAGGCCAGATTAGGCCCACAGGCCACAGGCTGCTGATGTTTGCTACTGAATGACCATAAATTGAGAACCCAGACAGACTGATTTGGGGAACCACAGATGATACTCAAGGGACTTTGTATTCCTGTGATAAGAAAGTAGACATTAGTTAGACACATGCGAACACAGAGCAGTCTTCTATTTATTTTAAACCTCTCCTTATAATCCCTTGCCTGGGGGGGTGGGAACACCCCATCTGGGGGTTGAGAGCTGCCTCACCCAAGACAAAGGGCATATCTTCAGTTCATTCACCTCATTCCCTGTCATGTTTTAAGTCCAAAAAAAGCACATGTGGGAGGTTAAGGCTTCCAGCTGGATTTGAGGAAAACCTATTAGGAAAACCCATTTGTAATTCAACAAGAAGAAAATAAAAGTACAAGGCCAAGTACAGAAGATGGGAAAATGTCTTCCAGAAATGTACAAGCAATGGTGTGAAGCAGGGGAGACTACTAAAGAGTAACCATGTGGCCCACCTTGGAAAATGGTAAAGGAAACATGTGCGTGCATTTCTGTGTGAGTGCGTGTATACGGAAGAAATTAGTATATAGCTAATTAGTCATTAGCATACATAGCTAATTAGTCATTACAGCAGTGAAACAGATCACAGCGAACACCCATGTCCGTTGTTCATTAACTAACCTGTCTATTTTGGGTGGGAACACGTTCTTATATGGGTAAATCAGACTTCTCTAGATATCTAGGATGAATTTAGGGTGAAATCCTCTGATATTATTTTAAAAAATGGTGATTTAGTGCTAGGGAACTTAAGCCTGCGTACAAATTCTGATATACAAGACATATAAAAAGTCACCTCAGTTGTGGAAATCCAGACAGTACCTCACTCCCCAGGAGTTCTGAGCAAGTCAGAACATTTCAGTTGGGACTGATGTCTTCTTTATCGTCCTGATACTAACATCATCCTTACTTATCTGACAGTCCAAAGTGGGCCGTCAAACCAGAGAAAGCAAAGGCCAGAGGGGCTTAATGCTGGATCTATATAAAGGACACCTGGGACTTGTTAAAAAAACAAAAAAGAAACAAAAAATAAAACACTTGATGCCACATCGCTGGTGGGAATGAAAAACAGGACAGCCAACTTTGTACAACAGGAGAGCAGTGTCTTAGAAAGTTAAACTTACACTTGCCCTATCATCCAGCTATTACACTTCTAAGGATTTACCCCCCAAAAAATGAAAGCACGTGTCCACACAGGGACATGGGCTCAAATTTCATAGCATTCGTAATCACCAAAAACTGAAAACAAGTGTTCATCAAGTGATGAAAGAACAAACAAACTGTGGTATATTCCCACCATGGAACACTACTTAGCAAGGAACGAGATGCCGATAATACTCACAACATCATGGATGAATCTCGAAAACAGTACGCTAAGAAAGTCAAACACAAAAAGCTTTGTATAGTAAGAGTCTATTTATATGAAGTGCAAAATAACAGAGAGAGAAAGCAGAGCACTGGTTGCCAGGGGTTGGGAATAGGGGACACAACAGACTGAAAATAGGTTTAAGGGAACTTTTTAGGATGAAGGAACTGTTTATACCTTGGTTATAGTGGAAATTCTAAGACTGCATACATTTACCAAGATTCATCGAACTGTAGACTTGAATGAATTTTATTATACATAAATACTAACTTAATAAAAGTTGTACAGACTAGTTAAAGTAGAATCTTCCAGGATGGAAATTAATTATTTTAATAGTCTCCAGGCCCATTTCTCAGCTCTGGCTACACAACCATGTGGCGCCAGTAACCTGTTTTCTTGGGTAGTTGGACTTATACCCAACTCCAAGAAAAACATCTTTAAAATGTCAACATTTCCCAATCTATAGGACACAGAATAAATACTCTAATATCAGCCATCACAGTAAGACCACTGTCCTTCTATGGGACTAACCCAGGAGGTACATAAGTAGATGACCAAGTTGACATCATAGGCAGGACCTGGATATAAATGATACAGACACAATGTCTGCCATCTATAGAATGCTTATGACATAAAAGTCACCGTGTTAAAGACTTATCTAATATAACATACTTTTATTTTCACAAGAACTCTATGGGATACATGTCACTGTCCTCCTGTTACAGATGAGGGAAAGGAAGGTCACAGAAGAGAAATAAGTTGTCCAAGTTCACGTGTTTAGTAGGGCCAAGCTGGCCTCTGAAGTTAGGTCTGCCATATATTCTAACCTCGACCCTCTTAGTCAATAACCCACGTTGCTCTGTTTGACTTCCAGTCTCTCACTAAGCCCAGCTGGGCCCCAAAATAGTCGACGAACCCATGCCCACAGACACACAGTACATGATTAGTAAGTGCTGTGCATTGCTTCTGGAATTACAACACAGCCCTGTTACAGTTGGAGGGACTCTGTTCCACCAACTCACAGAGGCTGAATAAAGTAGCATTTTTTACTGTGGGTATGGCTTCCTTCTCCTCCCACCACCTTCCAGGCTGAGCGGTCCAGGTCATGACCTGGGAAAGTACACGTCTAGAGGTAAACACACTGGCAGATCTCATATCCAGGAAAGGCCTTTTCCAACCCAGGGTAAAAATCTATAAAGAGACAATTGCAGACAAAAGCTGTCCTCCTCTCAAATCTTGTTTCTGCAACAGCCAAGCCCTTCTCCTGTACATAGTGTTCAGGATTTGGGGACAGAACATCCCAAGCATGTGGGAGGACTCATTTGCATAGAGGTGGGTAGGCAGGGGCTTACCAGCACATCCAAGAACACAAGCAAATACACCCAGGAAGGAAAATTCCTTCATTGCTGCGGGCTGTAACCTCAAGCAGGGTACCTCTCCCTGACAGGGGTCACCTGTCCCAGCATGCTCTCCCCTGGGGTTCTCTACTGAAACAGACCCAGAATTTGTGTCTCTGGGGCTCAGCACTGTGTTCAGTGACTGCTTCCCCAAACAAACCAGTGAGAGGCAAGAGACAAGCAATGCTAGTAAGTGATTCCCGATAAAAAAGGACCAGAGGGAAATTGAGGGAAGGACTGAAGAGGTACAGGAGAGGGTCAGGCTTCTGCCGGTCCTGAAGCCAACATCACTACTAGGTATGTGAAGCCCCATATTCCTCTCCTGTAAGGTGGGACTTTAACCCTACCTAATGCACCTGGAAAGGTTACTCTAAATATGCAACAGATGACAGTGATGGTAGCTGACATCTTGGGAGGTCTTAGACTACGTCAGCATTGTATCTTGTGTTTTGCGTGTATGAGACCATACAATTCTCTTTGCTACATTATGGGGTAGATGCTACAAAATATTATGGCTACAACCATAAAACAGGGGGGGTTTGGTGCTATTATGATCATTACTAGTCCTTGCTATGTGAACACATCGAACCAAAGGACTTGTAAGTACTATTTCATGTAATATTCAAAGCAGTCTTATAAGGTTAGTACAAGGAATACCAAATAGGTTTTACCAAATAGGTTTTACCGAATAGGAGACATTCACTCTTGTTGCTGAGTTCAGGGTTTAATTCAGGGCTATAATAGCCCATAGTCATTTGAGGGGGTAAGTTAACTTCCAAAACAGCCCAGCAGCAAGCAGGGTCACATTAAGGTATAATAGATTCTTGCTGACTCATCAAAAGAGGGCAATTTACACAAAAGAGGCATCTCAATATGTCACCAAAGAAGAATCATTTGTATTTTAAATACATAGAGATATAGATACATAATTCAGCAGCAATTTATAGCTAAAACCATTAGAAATGTGTGCATAAATTCTACGGAAATAGCTACCAGATATCTACAAGTCTACAGGTTATGTAATTACAGACAATATGACTTCTATTATCCACAAAACTGTAAGCACCCTGAAGATGGGGGCTATATCTGCTGGTTTATTATTTTAACCTCAGCACTTCTGAGGCCCTACTATATGCCATTTATATTATTATTCAATTTCTAATCCCAACAGCCTTGCAGAGGATGTGGCACTAACCCCATTTTCTAGATGGGCAACACTGAGGTTCAGAAAATGAATGAAACATACCCAGATGTCACAAAGAATTCAAGCCCAGGACCTTTGGTCTCAAGATCCAGGGTTCTTGGCCCACATCCCTCTGTTACCACGCAGAGCAAGCAGAGGAGTTAGAAGCCCCGAGAGCCAGAGCCGCAGAGAAAAGAGGAGCCCCTCGAATCTCCTCCCGCCCCTCCCAGGATCTGCCACCTCCCCAAGGAGAGATGCAGCTCCAGGAGGAGGACTTTTATCCAGGAGGCTGCTCCAGTTCCCATCGGCTTTCTGCTTCCTCGGTAAGTGCCAAGACCCAGCAGATCATTAATTACGACTTCTCACAAATGGTTTCTCACATCCCCTTGCAGGCACGCCTGTGCCCTTGGAGGGAAGAGTATATTTCTCAGCAGCAGAAAGTGGCCTGCACTTCTGGCTCGATGCACGACTCTCAGCGCGGAAGCTGCTCACGCGGCACCAAGGCCTTCGGGCAAGAGGGAATCTGCAACCCAAAAGTCTGTGCTTGAAACTGATGAGGGTGAGGAAAACAGGGCTTACAGCTTTCAAGAAGGAAAGAATAGGGGAGAAAAAAAAAGAAATAAGGGGAAAAAAAAGAGCCAGTGATATTTAGAGCCAAGGACTAATGTGTGGATTACATTCATTTTCCCCAAAGGACTACCGTATTCATTTTCTCATTCCAGGAACTGGGATAAAATATCTGCCGAGCATTACTCTGTACTCAGCATTATCTCCCTTAATCCTCCAAATGGCACAACAAAGTCACCAGCCTTGGTGTACACATAGGAAAACGAGGTCCGCAGAAACTAGAAAGATTGGATTTCAGATGTTGCACCCCAAATTTCTTGCTCTGGACAGGACCCCACGCTGCTGCACAAAGTGGACAGGGGAGATGAAGGTTCCCACTTGAAGCTCAGACAACTGAAACTGAGCATTTTTGTGGTTCTCCCAAGGCAGGCAGCCTTAAGGAGTAGACAAAGACCCAAGATAACCTGCCTTTCCTCAAGAAGTTGATAATGAGCAGTTTAAATAGACAAGTCGAGCCTGAGGCTCAGTTTTCTAAGCACAGTCATCAAGGGAACACTACCAGGCTTATGAGTCTTATCTACCCTTGAGCCTCACTTCTGACGGCGCCCGGCATCTGCATTTTCCACGTGGAGTCAATACAACTCTTCGGGCACAAATGGGGGCGGGCAAAGTCTCAGACAAAACCTCACATCGAAGCTGCAAATGTCTATTATGAAAATGAATGATCAAAGGCTGTTCGGGTGACTACTCTTCCCCTAGAGCGCTACTACACAGCAGCATGCTGAGGAGGTGGGGGAGTCCGTGCCACCCAAGGACAGTCAGTTCCACGGGTAGACCTAGTGTGAACAGCAGAGAACCACAGTGCTCTCGTCAATCAACTGCGGTCGGCTACATGAGGAGGCTCATTTGACACTCCAGACCCCAGACCTGCCTGGCTGCTTTCACCCGGAAGTAAGACAATACCCTGGTCCTTTGCTGTAGACCATGGCTGAAAGGCTGGTGGGGCAGGGTGGGCTTGAAGAAAGGGCAAACACAGTGGAGTCAGATAACTGGGCTTCAATCAGCTTTTTCCGCTACTACCTGAGTGAGGTCCTACAGATCACATCACTTCCGTGTCTTAGAATTGGGGACAACCACGTTATCTCTTTTGCTTTCGCACACTGGCTGTGAGATTTAAATGAGATAATATATGTGAATAGGCTAATATAATGTCTAGCTTATCATAGGGACCACGTAAATGATGGTTCTCTTTGCCTTTATTCATGGAATTAACAGATTAAGCCACTGAGAGAGGCAACATGAAGGTATTTTGAGGTACTGATTCCAGGGATAGGAAACCACACAAAGAAGTTTTCAAAATCCCCGGGCGCCTGGGTGATTCAGTGGGTTAAAGCCTCTTCCTTCGGCTCAGGTCGTGATCTCAGGGTCCTGGGATTGAGTCCCACGTCGGGCTCTCTGCTCGGCAGGGATCCTGCTTCTCCCTCTTTCTCTGCCTGCCTCTCTGCCTGCCTACTTGTGATCTCTCTCTGTGTGTCAAATAAATAAATAAAATCTTAAAAAAAAAAAAAGTTTTCAAAATCCCTATGATGTCTTTGGTATTGACATGGGATCCATTTATTTAGCAAGTAGGACACAAATAAATATAGCAATAACAGAGAAAACTCTTTTTCACATCTCTATTTCACAGAGAGGCTAAGGATCAGAGTTGGCAATGCTGACCCACATTCATTCAATTGGTCAGTTTTGAAAGCTAGAAAATTATCTCAGTGACCCTCAAGTGATAAAATTTTAGCCAATCCTTATCCTTGAGTCTGACATGAAGACCTCAAGCTGAGTAACTCTTGGAGATGTCCTGGGGACCCCATCATAGTCTCACGTCTACTGGTCCAACCTTTTCCTTCTAGCTGTCCCCTTTACATTTCCACCATCTTGGCAAAACAATGCTGCCACATTCCCCCACACTCCCCACCTGTCTTCACATAATCTCCTTGCTTAGAAACCCTGTATACTTCTCTGCTCTCACTGTCAGTTGAATCAATCAGCTCCTCAAACTTCAAGGCTAACCTGAACTGAACTGAAGCATTCCTGAAGAAGCCTTTCCTACTTCTCACCTCCCCCCACTGCAGCAGGAATGAGTGTCCATTCCTACTTTAATCATGGCACCTGAAATCTAAGCTGCCCTTCATTTTCCCTGGTCTTTTATCCTTGTGCAACTGGGTCTGGCTGTAGTTGGAGATCCTATTTTGAAGACTCAATATGAAAACAGGGGATATACAACAGATATTGAATCCACTGCTAAATATATGAATAAATACATAGATGAATACATAATGGGCATTATTTTCCTGGCTAAAGGAAACCCTGAAAATATTAAGCTTACTTCTTGGTACATATTTCTCCCCACCCAGTTTTATTGAGGATCTCATCTGTACATGCCAAACTAACCATCCCGCAGAACTTACCGAATTTATAAATAGGCAAATGGAGTTAAACGAACGAGACACCCAGAAGCACAAGGGGTCATTAAAGTGAGAGCTTATTTGAACAGGAGCTTGACACTAAGGTTGCTAACCCCTATGACAGAAGATTCCCCGAGAAAAGTCTGGTGGCAGCTGTCTTTACCTGTGAGCCTGGGAGAAATATACAGATGGGCAAAGAGATCACCTCCAAATTCTGAAGCTGAGACTCAAAGAGCAATCTCACTTCCCACCAAGAGGAAACCATCGCCAGGCCAGCCGGTAGATGCAAGAACTCTCTGAGACGTTAACAGTAATCCATAATCCGCATACCCTCTAAGAAATCATTGAAATGATTCGATGAGTAATAACTCTATGTGAGACAGCTGGCACAACATTCGGCTCATAAGCATTCACAAATTAAAGTGACCTTTTCATTATCATAATTACCTTGACCCATCAACAACTCCCAAGTCCCACAAAGAAAATCCTAAGAGTTTGAAAAGGGAATTCCAAGAGAACATTAGTCGAGGAAGGAGGAGGCTCTATCTTGTTAAGGTCTGAGCTAGGAATCTTAGGAGAGTATTGACTGAAAAGAATCCCTTCTGCTGAAATTTAAGAAGATGTCCACTACCATATGAATTAGATGGATTTCCATGGCAGATACTATCTGCAAATTGCTCAGGATAGACCCAGTGTTACTGACTGAACTCCAGTTTTTTCAGGTAAAGGGATGATACTGCTTGGTCTCAGGGAGGGTAGGCCCAATCACCCAGTTTTAATGGATGAATAATGATTGATCTCAACTCGTAAAAACCACCCAGTTAGCTTTTATACATATGCCATCCAGTTCTGGCTAATAAGATGTAACTTGGTATCTCCTTGATGGTTTGCCTTCTTGGATAAAAAGGCAAAAAAAGGCAAAAAAAAAAAAAAAAGGCAAAAAGGGCAAAAAAAAAAAGGCCTTGTTAAAATTGTTTTATCCTTGTCCTTTTATGCTTGAGACGCTTCTGTAAGGACACGATGTTTGGACCTTTGATAACTATCTTGCCATCATGAGAAGAAATAAAGGCTAAATGTCAACACACATGAATGGCAAGGTAACGAAGTCAAGAACCTAAGTCTTTAATGATGACACAAAGCCAATTAACCAACTCTAAGACCATTTACTTTAAGATGTCTTGTCAAAAAAAAAAAAAAACAAAAAACAAATATGCTTTTGGTTTTGTGCTTTCGGCTCACTAGTAGTCAGTTTTTGGTTATTTTTAGCAAAAGAAGTGCAAGTGATTCAACTTCCCAAATGTAGAGACTGGAGGTTTTTGTTGCATTTGGCAAAAGCCTGGCAAAAATTGCTTCTAAAATCACCGGAATCATTTACGACTACGATCGATTTAGCGTGCACTGGAAATTATCTCACTACGGGTGTACCAATGCCCAGAATCGGGGAACTTCAGAAGTGGAAGCAAATTTTAGGCATCCTAAAGGGACTTCCTCTCTCTCTCTCCCCACTGCAAGCCCCCCCCCCCCCCACCGAGCACTTTAGCATCTTCTCCAGCTAGACAGCCCCAGGTGTTAGATGATTTCTGAGTCTAGCTTCCCCCTCCTGTCAGAGCCCCCCGCCCCACAGAAGAGTCTTCCTTTTGGGATGCGTTTTCTGCTTGAGCCACCTGAAGTACATTCCATTCCTCTTTCAACTGCTATCCCTTTTAGTTATTTGAATAAGGTGGTCCTCCGTTCTAATAATACTCTCTTCTCTGTTCTATTTAACCATGGTGCTCTCAGGATATGGGAACCCATGTTACATAAAGGCCACACAATGTATAAATAAAAATATGAAAGTGTCGAATACTATGCTGTACACCTGAAACTGTAAAATGTAATTGGGTGTAACTATGTATATAAAATTGTTGTGTCAACTATGTAAATGTAAAACCGTAAATTGGGTGTCAACTATGCTTAAAAAAAAAAAAAAGTAAAAAAAAACTCACTATGTATCCTGGGTAAAGTGAAAAGCTAGCAGACTCATTCTGACAAATTCCTACTCTTTAAGAAGATGTGGGATTCTATCCCAGCCCTTAATCATTGAGTTAAAGGGCTCATCCATTTGAAATGCAACTGATTAGATTTGGAGTTAATTTTCTGTCTCTAAAGCCACATCGGGGGCGGGGAGGGGGGGTGTTGGTGAGGAGGAAAGAGCGCAAATTACATACTTAGGAATCAAAGTCAAAGTCTCAGTTATGTGTAGGAGTCCAAAGGTCCAGACAGTACAGATCAAGCAGTAAACAAAATACTGAGATGTCTTTGTTAGACTCTGCTGGAAGCCCTAAGATAGCTCTCTGACCTCATCTCCACGATTTCCTAGGGTTTTTCTGAGTTCCACTTTTCACCTGCCTTCTTCCCAGCTGTGGGTTCAGGAAGGGAAGGAAAAGGTCAGATTTACAGTACATCCATTCCACCTGGAAGGCTGAGGCTGGTCTCCAGAGCCCAGAGAATTCAAACCAATGCAGTGAGCTTGACTTGCATGTAGTTACTGCCACCTTAATAAGGTGAGAGCAGCTTGGGGACCCCGGGAACATGGAACTCAGGCCTTGCCATATGGAGCCAGCCTGGAATCTGTCAAGCTCACTTAGCACTGTTTCTCTTTGGGGAGTCAGCCAGGCAATCACGTTCTGGGGGCAGGAGGGAGAGGCAGCGAACACGGGGAGAAAGGGCTGTTGAAATATTGAAGCTAAAGCTGATGTCAAGCCAGATGTAACCACCCTCCCGTCCCCCCTCCGGTAAACTCTCTTCTCGTAGACCCAAGCTGGAGCTAGGCACTGACAATGATTTAGGGCTGTTTAGGGAGAAGGACTGAAATAGCTGGTATGAATATATGTATTTCAGGAAGGAGTAATAAGCATGTTTTCTCAGAGTCAGTGGATGAACCACATTTGCATCAATGTCTTATTTCTGCCCTGAACAACCCAAGAGACAGATATACCAATTTTAGCATCTACAAGAAGAACACCATTTTTTTTTTTTTTTTTGGTGGTTGGTTTTGTGATCCTCCTGTGTGATAGATCTTAAGAACAAAAAGGAGAAAGAGGCAGAGATTTGGGGGAAGGGGGATAAAGGAAGGAGCTGTTAAGGACAGCGTCACCCACTGCTGCGGTCTGACGGCAAGCGCCGGATACACCTCCCAGCAAGGGGACAAGAGTCCGGGACTCCGCACTGATGCAATTCTGCTCTGATGGATGGGAACGAGGGCATCTCTGCAGAGCTTTGGGAAAAAAGCCCGAATTGGAAATGTAATCTCCATTTCATACTTTTCACTGATATTCAGCATAAAAGGAATGCTAGCCCATGGCTGGCCGAATTCAATGCAATTTATATGCAGCTTCATACGTCTTTGCGGGGATTTTGTAGGTAGACCAAATCCTACTGACATCCCCTTTGCCTCCACGGTACAGATTTGCGGGGGTACAGAGTGAGGCTGCAGATGGGTCTTTCTGGGGGAAATGAAGGGAGGGATTTAATTCTGTACAGTTTATAGAATGTGCCCCAAAGGTGACATTTCCAAGGACAAGTGGGCTTTGTTATCCCTTGGAGAGGAGGGAGACTTCATCTTCAGGACGGTGCTCACTGAGCCCCCACTCTCCCAGAGGAGCCGCCAAAACCAACTCAAGTTTGCTCCCTGCATCTCATGAGTCACGTGCACCTGGGCAGGTGACTTAATTGCTCTGGGTTGACTCAGTGCGGCTAAAACCATCAAACAGTTGTGGTGGTTACACATGACCAGAATAACTAATATTTATTAACTGTTCCATACGTGTCAGGCATTTTTCAAAGTGCTTCACATGCATAATGCCATTGAATTCTCACACGTTACAGATAAAGGATTTCCAGAAAACAAAAGGTTGAGGAGACTGATGAAGATCACAGCTTAGAACTGCTGGGGTGAGGATTCAAACTCACACGGTCTGACTCTGGAGCCCCTTTTGGGAGTTACTAGACTTAAGCTGCTTCTCTGGCAGAGTTCTCAACGTAGTTCCTGGAGTAACAGTAAGAGCTCTAAAAATGCTACCCCGTGTCTATAGACGCCATCACCAGAATGGAGAGATATTAATATGTTTTGGGTGTTGTATTAGCTGCTTTAATGTTTTAGGAATGATTCAATTCTCCTTTTCAAATGGGGAAACTGAGACCCAAATCAGTCTCACAGCTTGTCCAACGTCGGCCAGGTGGTAGGCCCGTCCTATCGAATCCTGCCTTGGCTCCTCTGGTGAGTGACCCCTCTCCCACGTTCCCGCATGAAACACCTCTTGAGGAGAGCCCAGGGTCGTGAAGGAGGCATCTGTCTGCATTCGTCTCTTCTAAGCTCCTATGAAATCTCGAAGACTCCCTGACTTAGTGAACAATCTTTCTTCCTGCTGCAAATACTGGGACGGTATGGAAATCCCTTGGAACAATCCTAGGGTGTGCAGGAATCCCAGGGGAAGATGGGGCCTCAACACTGGTACCCAGAAGAGCACAGGCTCACCATAAATAACGGGTGCATGAAGGAGAGGACAGGAACGAATGGGCTCGGCTAAGCAACCAGGATTCAGTTACAGCTGACGCACAAAGAATGCTCCTGTGCCAAATGATTAGAATCCTTTTTCTAAATACTTCTACACTCATCATCTCACTTAATCCTTCCCAGAAATCAGAGCAGTTTATCTCTACTATCATGACCATTGCACAGACTTGCAAATGAAGACTTGGAAAGGCAAAGCATTATGACTTGTCCAAAGTCATACCAGTGATAGGAGCGAAGCCAGTCTGATTCAAGAGCCAGGCCCTTAGAGCTGGCTGTTTTCCTGACTGGGAGCACTGTCAAGTCACATTAAATTAGCCTAAAGGGAGAATCCAACCTGAATTGTAAAGCATTAGAGACATGAATAGATTCTCTCCATCATGAAATTGAAGTGCACTAGGAAACCCAAAGAGGGCACCGGAGGCCATTGGTTGACCAGCATAATAGATGACTGTGATTTGGGGGGGCAAATTTAATGAAAAGATACTACTGATTTCTAATTAACATCTCAATTGTTTGCCAGTTAATAGATGGTTCAAAAGGTGCTTGAGGGGGTTTAGAAAAAGTTTGAGAGCCGGAAGGTGTTTGGCATTTAACCTATCTTCTAGAATCACTGGCTTCTAAATCACTAGATAGGAAGAAAGCCAATATGATGCACGGATGAAGATCCACATTCTCCTTTCACGTGCGGAGGCAGCAAAGTAAGGGGGGGGGGTGCTGATAAATCTGAAGAAACTACTCTTGGGTTACATAATGCATCTTCTTCTCTCTCTCTCTATTAAACTGAGACAAATAGAGCGTAACAAGATATTATCGTTTGAGGAGTTATCTTAATAAATTGTGATACAGGGAGCCAAAGAGGAAAATAAGCAATTCACTATGATTGATTATTGATTATGTACCAGGTCCTTCATAACTTATCATTTTCACCTTTGGCAAAAACCCTCGGATGTAGGCATTCTTCTCAGTATCAGATAAGGACTGTGAGGTTCAGAGGAGTTAAGACCTTGCCAAAATCACACAGCTAGTAAAAGGGACAGCCAAATCCCTATCTTTTCACACCTCCAAGCCCGTGATCTTAATATTGCATTTTCTCTCAATAAAAGAATATATACTTAGGTGAAGTATCACCATATTCAGGGATTTGCCTTAAGATTCTAAAATTTTTTTAAAGACTTACTTACTTAATTAATTTATTTATTTAGAGAGTTGATAGAGGACAAGCAGGGGGAGCAGCAGAGGGATGGGGAGAAGCAGGACTCTATCCTAGGACCCCGGCATCATGACCTGAGCCGGAGGCAGACTCTTAACCAACTGAGCCACCCAGACACCCCATTCTAATATTTTTATCTAATAAACTCTGTAGAACAAGTATTCCTTTCTGTGCCCTTTATTTTTAATGAAATAATTTTGCCATCACTCCAGACTTGGTTCTAATGTGACCGCATGCTATTGTTTATATGAATATGCCTATATATTAATTGCTTAGCTCTGGAATGTTGCACAAAAATGGGAAGAGTGGCACCTCTGGGGAGCCAAAGTGAGTTGCTGGAGAGAAAGGTGGAAGAAGGCATTTTGCAATAAAGCTCACATTGTATGTTTGTATTGTGCACTGCATAAATGTAATATTCTAAAAATAAAGTATTTTATATCAAAATAATGTAATGTTTTCTTTGTATGTTTCATAACACTGGTTTCCAGACTCACAATGCGGCGACGGTGGAGAAAACTGACTTCCAAATGAGTTAACCCATAAAGAATCAGGTGTGACAGTTGCAAGAAGGTGCTACGTGAATGGAAAGTTTATGTTGCTTACCTAGATTCTCCCCCCATAGAATCATGTACGTAGAATGAAATTTTATGGAAGACCAGCCACATTTATCCTAAAGGAGCAAAATGGCATACGTCTATGTCTTTCTCGCCCTCTCTTTCTGTCTCTGATTTGAAAGAGAAGCTACTTTTCTCCCATTGCCCTATTGAGAGAGAAAGAAGATATCAGAAACATTACATGTACTTTGATTTTTTTTTCTTTTTTTAATGTCAAATATCAGGCAGGATGTGTGGAAGGAGAGATGCCAGGCATAGCAGTCAAGTTGTAGAAAACATATGCTCAACTATTTTCGCCACTTTTTCTACTACTGCTGCGTCTGTACTCTGGGAGAGAGCCAGCCCCGAACTCCTTTCCATCAGCTTCTTCTGCCCATACTGAATGGCACTGGCATTTGACCCATGGAAGCAGGAAAAAAGCATGGAATTAGGGCATGCCAAGCCAGTGACACCTCTTCCCAGTAGCAGTGACAGCCAAGCTGTGGGTCAGACCCCGGAACTCCCCGACAGAAGAGAATCACACATCACTCTTAAGAGAAGGAGACTGAAGGTCTTAACCTCTCCTGTCTCTTCCACTTTAAATACATCCACCGAGGACAGGAAAATGGACAGAACTTCAAATCATGTTTGAGTTCGACATCTCTGGATTCTCCCCTTTTTTGATCTGATGTGCACAGCTTCTGTGTAAAGAAGCCATCTCCTCTGCCTTTCAGAATTCTTTATAAATGAGAGAATATCATGACTTGTTCTTCAAAAAGTCCTAGTAACACTCAGAGGTAAACTGAACTAAAGGCTGTAACTTTCCATCTTTTCACCGGGGTAGCACACTTGTATTAATGTGACTGATGGCAGTAAGAACACGCCACAGTAACATAAGCTAGTTCCAACTTTTGGGAGAGGCACCCGGCTACATCTACCAAAATGCAAAGTGTATATATGTTTAAAAATTTATCCCAGTGGGTCTCCATCAAAGAACCGACCTCATGGATACACAAAAGTACTCCAAGAGGCTGCAGTTCTGTTGGGGACAGCTGAAGGCTAAGTGTTCTCCCCAGTGAGGGAAAAGAAGTTCAATAATTACATCTCTATGCAATGAGTAGACACCAGTTAAAGGGAGCATGGCGGGTATAAGCTCACTGATTATAGGAAGTCCCCCAAAAATGGTTGTTAAACACATGGTCGTAAAAATGTAATTACTGTGGTTACTATTGTAGGAGAGAATCTCTTACTGGAAAGATAATTTTTCTTTCTTTTTTTTTAAGATTTTATTTATTTATTTATTTGAGAGAGAGAGAGAGAGAATGAGAGAGAGGAAGAGGTCAGATGGAGAAGCAGACTCCCCGCTGAGGAGGGAGCCCGATGCGGGACTCAATCCAGAGACTCCAGGATCATGACCTGAGCCAAAGGCAGTTGCCTAACAACTGAGCCACCCAGGCGCCCCAAGGAAAGATAATTTTTCAATTTTCACTTTATTCCTTCCTTTCCCCTATGAATTATAGGTGTGTCTATTATTTTTATATTTAAAGGGTCAATAGGATCCATTTAGGCAGTAAGACCATGAAAAAATTTTTCACTGATTTATTTTGTTAAAATACTAAGAAAAATATTTTTAAGTAAAAACATGTAAAGCAAAATATATTCCCCCACCCACGCTGGGCTCCACTCTTGCTCTCTGCTCTACATCAGTTTGGTTCCTTTCCTCTGAAATCTTATTTTGTAATCATATATTCACCCATTGGACTTGAAGGCTGGAATCAAATTGTACACCTAGAAACATCTGCTTAGGCCCATCCTCTGGATATCTCCATCTTTTTATGCATCCACCCATCTGTTCATCTGTCCATCCACCATCCATCCATCCAGTCAGCCACTCATCCACCCACACACCTACACATCCACCCATCTACTCATCCATTCATCTGTCAGTCCATCTGTCCATCCATCCATCTGTCCATCCATCCATCCATCCACTCACTCACTCATCTACCCCCACACCTATCCATCTACTCATTCATTCATTTGTCAATCTGTCCATCCATCCATCCATCCAGTCAGCCACTCATCCACCCACACACCTACACATCCACCCATCTACTCATCCATTCATCTGTCAGTCCATCTGTCCATCCATCCATCCATCCATCCATCCATCCATCCATTCATCCACTCACTCACTCATCTACCCCCACACCTATCCATCTACTCATTCATTCATTTGTCAATCTGTCCATCCATCCATCCATCCAGTCAGCCACTCATCCCATACCCATCTGTTCACCTGTCTATTCATTCATCCACCCAGCTATCTGTCCATTCATCTATCCATCCACTCACTCAGCCACTCATCCATCCTATGAGTCACTCATTTCAAATCTTTGCTGAGTACCTCATGTGAGCCAGCCACATTTACAGGTGATGGAAAAACAATGGCAAACACCTTATTGGCATTGAACCTGTACTTAAGAGGTGGTAACCTAGTGTGAAAGGTAAACAGGGAAATAAGCACTTACATACCTGTGAGATAAGCACCATGATAGACATCAGGATGTACTAGGTAATATGGGTAAGTCAAGAAAGACTTTGTGGGCAGCATTATTCACAATAAACAAAAGGAACTAAAAATTATTCAGTCTGGCAGGCACCATGCTTCCAAGGACCCCAATTCCTGACTAAGGTTTTTGGTTGGGACCCATGGCTACAGCAACATCCCCACCCTTGACTATGGTTTGAATTAACTAGTGGGATCTAGCAAGGGAAAGACTTTATTCATGACACTTGGATAAACAAGAAGGAGGAGCTGGAGAACCTCTTAAATCTCTGTTCAGGGGCTGGCCTGATATCATCTGCCACAGTTTACAACAATTCATCTTTGGGAGACTTTCAGGCATCCTGAGTGCCCATGTGTCATCTGACATTTTTACTGATAAACACATTCCTTGGATTCTAAATGGTTCATGCTGGGATCGACATCACACATCAGGAGGAAAGCTCTCAGACCTCGAAAGTTCCATGAGTATCAATGTTAATCACTCGATAGAGAAATAGAAGGAAAGAAACTCCAATGTGTTATTTGCAAGTTGTCATGTAAAAAACACCATCGGAGGGACTCAAAAATAAGCAGTGTGGTGAGTGCAAGCACCAGCATGAGTTTATCTTCCTAACAGCTTGACACAGTGTCAACAATCTAATCGGGATACACGCAGGGGAGAAGAATTTATTGTTTTAATTATAATCTAAAGCTCAGCCTTATTTTTTGATAAGACGCCAGAGCATGCACTCTTCAGGGTGTTCCTAATGGTAAAGGTTGGGTGGGTGTGCAGAAGGGAACTTGCTCATTGTCTCTCTCCCCTTGCAGCTCCTTTGATCCTGTGCACCAAGCAATTTTGCTGTGGAGACTTAATCCCAGGGTTTTCATACACAGCTTGTCACCTTCTTGCCAGCTCAACCAAGTACTGTGATGCTCGCTTATTTGCAAGCGGCTAAGCTGGTTCTGTTCTCAGAAACTCAGCGGCTAACAAGCCGGAATTAGGCATTTTCCTCCTGCTTCACTTGCTGTGAATGTATTGGATTCAGCTAAAGGTTTTCCCTCTTAGCAATAACCTGTTATCCAAAATGTACAAATTATGGACACACCAAGTCAAGTTCAATGACTAGAGTTCTTGGGTTGAATCAGATCAGGCTCATTACTTTGGCTTTAGATTGAGCTCTCAGGAAACAAAGGAGGACCCTTTAGAGACTGAAGTCAGGCAGGACAATAGTGGTTTCCAAAGAGCTGTAGTGGGGGTCGCAGGGAGGCTGCCTATGCGCCATGAGGTATGCAATCTCGTCAAATCTCCGACACCCTAGCAAGGTCTCCCTTACTGTATCATATTTTAATATGTGTATATATATATATATTTTTATTTATTTATTTATTTATTTATTTTAGAAAGAGAGAAAGCAGAGGGAGGGGCAGAGGGAGAGGGAGAGGATCTCAAGCAGACTCCCCACTAAGCATGGAGCCCGGCGCCCAGCTCAGCTCTCACTGTCCTGAGCTTATGACCTGAACCTAAATCAAGAGTTGGATGCTTCACTGACCGACCCACCCAGGCGCCCCTTAGCATAACACATTTTAACCACTGAATTAACTTGCCCAAGGTCCCACCGCAAGTAAATGACAGAGCTGGGATGTGAACCGGCATTTATTTGATTCCAAAATCCATGTTCTCACCTATTATGTTATATTGCCTTCTCTAACATTCTAAGGGTTGAATGTCCCCTCTGGGCATTTGGGGTTTTCAACCACTGTGGTTGTTCCATCCCATCACCCTCTTCATTTAAAGTGCATGCATTTAAGAAAATACTAGAAAGGCTTAACGTCGATGACCATCAAACCTGAGACGTGAGGTTTTGGAGGGGCAGGCCTGCACTGGTCATATCGGCAGTTATGTGTGTTTAGTACTCGTTCCTCATCTGACGTAGCCTCGCAGGTCATGGGGATGGCTAGAAAGGTCTCCTCACTTTGTTAACTGTGCCCAAGTCAGAATTCTTATTCTAGCCCTTAGGGGCTCGGGCAGGTCTGATATCCTCTCCAGGAGACATTCCTGCTGTTCCACACTTGTACCGATTACCCGCCGTGTTACAATCTTTAAATTATCGGCATAGTTATACGCACTGTTTGCCAAATGTGTCGCTACACAGAAACCCAGAAACCGCATCTATCGTGCTCACTCTGTGTGCCGAGTGCCCACACTGCCCCTGGAGCATGGTGGTGGCTCGGTTCGTAGTTGAGGACTGGATGGGTCCCCTCTGCAGCTACGGACTCTAGCCGTACACGTCTCCAGTCCTGCCCTGGTGCACATGTGTCCCTGTCACTCTGCCATCCTGGTCTCCCCGCCCCCCCCTCGCCCCCCCCCCTGCTCCAGACTGTCCTCGTTCCTTTGGAAGTGTGGGGTCCCTAAGTGAGCACTCCGTGTACAAGCAGGATGGCTCCGAGGAACAGCACGATTCCCTGTGACCCGGGCAGCTTTGCTCCTGCAGCACGTGGATGCTCGGGCCATACCGCTGAACACGTCCCACAGAGAGGTCCTGCTGTTCCCATTTTACAGGTATGGAAACGGAGATTCAGAAGGCAGCGTGCCTCGTGAAGGATACACAGCTATTGTGTGCAGGGCTGGGATCCACAGCGATGATACTTTCTGAATAATCTGGGCCCTATCTTCTCGGTGAGGCTCGGACGAAGGCAAGACAGCCTGAGGGTTAAAGCAAACTCCACATCCAGGCTTCCTTACCCGCCCTCGGGCCTAAATTGGGCCCCACTTCTCTTATTCATCAAGTGGAAACATCAGTGCCTGCCTCACAGGGCTGTTTGAGAATTAAATGAGGTAATGCAATTAGAAGGGTTAGCCTGGCGCAGAATAAGCACTCACTTAATTTAACCTTTATTATCATTATTAGAGAGCAGAGGTCTGGTATACCTCAAAGAGCACTGGCATTATTTCTATACATGAGACCGCAGAGTGGGGCTAGGAAGCTTTTTGTTCTATAAATCCTACTTTTATTGGATGCAAATTACAACTGTGCCAGCTTTAATTCGACTGCTGACCCAAACAGACTTGACTGCAGGCTCAAACCAGGAGCCTCTTGCCTGGTGCTCAGCCCCAGGGCTAGCTAAGCCTGGAGAAAGTCCCTGGGCAAGCTTACTCCAACCTAAGCTTGGGATCAGAAATGGAGCCGATGCATTTTCTGCTTAAAAATGGAACAATGAGATTTGTTAGAGAGATGTCTGCCTCCTGCTATCCAGGCTGTCATTTTTTCTGCTTAGATGAACACCAAGAGATGTTTTCGTTGGGCAAGAGGATACATTTAAGGACAGATAACAGGTAACATGAAACACTCTACATCCAGGATTTTGAAAAAGCAAACAAGATAGGCAAGGTCACTGCCTTCATGGAGCTTACAGATTCATAGACCATCCCACCCAAGACAAGAAGACAGGCAAAAATAAAAAATCAATTCATGACATACTATGATGAGTCTGTACCTCAATTAAGGTTGGCAGAGAAGGATTCTATGACATATCAGCTGAGAGTTAGTTGAAAAGACTGAGTTAGGTTTGAGTGTTGAAAGAAGAATTCCAGGCAGAAGGAGCAAACTGCAAAGGCCCTGAGGCAGGGAAGACTTGCGATTCTCAAGAAACTGAATGGAAACCAGTGTGGGTATCACATAGTGGATGGTGGGGTAAGAAGTGGGCAGGGGGCCCGGTAAGACCCTGGCAGAGCAAACATTCTAGCCTAAAGCAATCCCAAGGCACAGGAGAGAGAGGATTCAAGATGTATTTGGGGAAATATATCAATAGGAGGAAGAAAACATTATAGGTATCGCCTCATTTAGCAGAAGAAGAAATTGAGAACCAATTACTCAGGGATTCTTAACAATGGCTTTAGCATCTGCTGCCTGCCTTTATCACTGAAAGTGGAGGAGATTCCCAAGAAAGAGAGGACCTTGGCTATCCCAAATGCTATTTGACCCTTAGAGCATTCAAAAGCCTCCTGCTCCATATTTTAGATGGGACCAGCATCTTCAGTGGCCCACATTTAGCTTGATCTTGAATGTTACTGTTTTCCATGACACTCCTTTGGAAAAAGAAGAGTCAGTGTTCAGCAGCAATGGTGATCATCTCACTGCATTTCTGGGCACGCTTAAGTAACCTCACAGACTTCTACCGGGGGGAGCTGCAGGTGCCTGATGGGAGCATGTCTGAGAAGGAGCCATCTCTGATACTGCCAGGAGCGAGGCTGGGGAGAGAATTAGGAGCTGCCCAGGGCGGAATGATCCAGCCTTCGCTGGGCACGATGCATCCACCCAGCTGTACGCACATATACACTCGCATCTGTCATGGAGCCGTGGGCACCGCCTACTCTGGGATATTTCACCCCGATACCTAAACTGTCCACCGCTAGAGATATTTGCACAGGTGCATGTATACGAATGATTCATCATGCACTGATGACAAATCGTGGACTGGGATACTTGATGCATGATGACGTCCTAACTTCAAGGAAATCAGAGCCCAGGGGGCTCAGGGAGGGAGTGGTGACTGACAAGCAGATCGTAATAGAGGACATGGGGTAGAGGGTGGCTTGGGTATTGCAACAGCAGCATGAACAGTCTGGTGGGCAATGCCTACTAACATTTATTATTACTATGAGATCATTTTTGAAGGCGGAATGGTCCCTCCAAGATGTTCATGCTCCAGTCCCTGGAAGCCCGGAATATGTTACATTTCACGGCAAAAGAGGCTTTAGAGACGTGATCAAGATTATGGGTCTTGAGATGGGGAGATTATTATGGATTAAAATGTAGGTGGGCCCAGTTGAATCAAATATCTCAAAAAGCAGAGAGCTTTCTCCGGCAGCAGCCTGGGAAATGTGGCAGAAGGAGAACTTAGAAAGGAGGTTGGAAGCATAAAAAGGATCCTTGTGACCTGACCCACTGCACTGGGGGTCGGGGCACATGAAGACCATGAGGAGGAAAGCAGCAGCTCCTCAGAGCAAGGCCCATCTCTCTGCTGACAGGTCCCCAAGGAGAGATGGGCTCAGTCTTAGAGCGGCCAGGAACTGAAATCAGCTGACAACATGAGTGAGCTCGGAAGTGGGTTCCTTCTCAGAACTTCCAGAAAGGAAGGCAGCCCTTACTCACAACTTGATGTTGGCCTCTTGAAATCCTCAGCAGAGGGTCCCGTTGAGCCACACCGAATCTGGACTTGAAAGACGAGGGGCGACCAGGGGAGGCTGGTTTGTTGTGCTCAGTGTGTGGCCTGGGCACGGCAGCGGGGAATACAATCGAGCAAACTTGGAAAAGTCACTTCATAACCAGTGGCTTCCCTCCAAATGCTGCAGGCGAGCCTTCCACGCCCTCGTGGACGTGGGGCCTCTGGGGATGGGGCAGGCCCGACACCAGGAGAGATCCCAACAGAAGATGCCCATGGCTCTATCTTACCCACAGCTCACCGGCACGTCCTGGGGCACGTGAGTGGAAAAAACGATCATATTTCCTTCCCTGAGCCTTCCGGACACCCATCGACCTCGCGGGTGGCTGAGGAAGCTAGTGAGCAGAAGAAAGAGGGGCAGGAGAGAGCTGTGTGGCCCTGAGGACACTCACGGAAACCTGCTGGATGCTTGCTGAGGGACAGGAGGCAGCATGGGTGGAAGCTCCAAAGCCAGCATTCACTACGGCTGAGGAGCAGAAGATCTGAACCTCTACGAGCCCTGGATTTCCCACCGGCCAGGTGCCAGTTATCACATCGCCTTCCAACGCATCTGCGCGACCCCATGAAGACAGTGGCTCTGAGTTCAAATGGAACTTAGAGTTCTTGGAAATACAAAAACAGACACACAAGTCAACAAATAAAATGGGAATACTGCAGTGAGCTGAGGATAAGTGTTAAGTCCTTTGATGGCAGCAGAGGTACCTTTAGACAGTTCAGTCTCCAAATTCAAGTTCGCCCTTGGTCAACTTGTACTAATCACATGAAATATCATATTATTGCCCTAAGATGTCACTTGTGTCAGCTGCTGTTGGCTAACTAAACAACAGGTAATTTTCTGGCTGACAGAAATCCAAATATTTCACTCACCTCCTGACAACTCATGTCCTTCAAGGAAGCTAAGCTTCTCCCCAGTGCCAACGAGACAAATCTGTATTGCTCTAGGTTCATGGGTCTTGAAATGTTGTTCTGGGGACGAGCAGCAGCAGCATCACCTGGGAACTCAGACATGCAGGCTCTCAGGCCCTGCCCCAGACCTACTGAATCAGGAATTCTGGGAGTGGGGCCCAGCATTCTGCGCTCTTGCAAGTCATTCAGGAGATTCTGAAGCACATTCAAGCATGAGAATCACCGCTCTAAGTTAGTCTTGGGGATCTTACCCATTCTGCTAAATGAATAAGACAAAGGATATCATCTGGCTAATAATATATAGGTAGAAGTTTCTGGGAAAGGTAAATGGGCTGCTAGGGAGCTTTTCTTACGAAAATCCTAAAGGGGAATTTCCTGTTCTTTTTCTGAGTGTTGTCATCTCTGTGTGATGTCTGGAGCAATGGCAGCTATCTTAGGACTTGCAGGGGGGATGCCAGCCTAAGAAGATAAACAAACGCAATGAGAATGGCAGAATGGCAGAGCAGAAATATAGCAAAAACCTGAAACCTTACTGATGTTGTTGATTTGCTGTATTTGAATTAGCTAGCCCTAGAACTACCCCATCCTTGTGAGGTTTTGTTCAGTAAAACCATACATGTCCTTCTTAGTTAAGCTACTTTCAGCTCGGTTTTCAATGACTGGCTGCCAGAGGGACCCAACCAATATGGTTTTTAAACACGATGCCAATCTTTACCAAGTTGTCAGGAGAACACAAAAATCACTCAATGGAGTGAAAAAGTAATAATAAATGTGAGTCTTCCATGGCCTGTCATAGTTTAAAAGAAGATAGACTAGAGGGGCGCCGGGGTGGCTCAATGGGTTAAAGCCTCTGCCTTCGGCTCATGTCATGATCTCAGGGTCCTGGGATCAAGCTCTGCATCGGGCTCTCTGCTCAGCGGGGAGCCTGCTTTCCCCTTTCTCTCTGCCTGCCTCTCTGCCTGCTTGTGATCTCTCTCTCTCTGTCAAATAAATAAAATAAAATAAAATAAAATAAAATAAAATAAAATAAAAAGAAGATAGACTAAAATAAAAGATAAGTCCCAAAACTATGCTGATTATATTTCCAAACAAAACTGTATTTGAGAAAGATTTTTCTCTTCTATTTCCAGGTGCGAGCAATAATCTGGAATGCCAAAATATTGCCATTCTAGGTCATTTCCATGATTTACAGATATAACACAGCAGAATATCTGAAACTAGAACTTTCCACCCAAATCCAAGCTGAGTGGCTGCCACGTCAATAACTTCTCTAATTAACAACTGAAATTTTAAATGGTCCCACAAACTAGATGCAATGCTTTAATCTGGCAGTGTGGGATGTACAATCATTCATGGCTTGGGTTTCATAGGCTCTTCTACCCCATCAGTTCTTTGGAAATTCTTACTTCAACCATGATATTCAGCTGGCCAGAGAAGGAAATAATAAGAGAAGCGAACATCTTTTTGCACACAGCGGCAACTGAAATAAATGGGTCCCTGGACTTGCCCCCAGAAAGTTTGTCCCAAAGTAGAATTACTGGTTTCCATCCAAAAACCAAGGTCTAGAAAGCAGAGATTCCTGTTGATATTAAAACCCAAGGCCAAATCTACCCATTTTTCTACCCATCCTTCCCTCCATCTATCCGTCCACCCACCGATCCATCCACCCATCTACCCACGCATTGTTTTAATCATTCAACAAACAGGTAATAAATGCCTACTCTGTGACAAGATACTCCAAGGATGCAGCAACAAACACAATAGACAAAAATAACCATCTTGCTAGAGCTTACATATCAGTAGGGAAAGACACACACAGGCAAATAAATAAATAAAACATACGGTGTCAGTTGGTGACAAGTGCTATGGCAAACGTCAGACAGAGAAGGAAAACAGGGTGCATGGGAGTGAGAATGAGGTCTAATTTTAATGGAGGGGTGAGCAGAGTCCTGTCTGGAAAGATAAATGAGTGAAGCTAAGAGAAGCTGAAGGAGTGAACCTGAATATCAGACACTCTCTGTATTTCCCAGAAGATGGAGAAGGGGGATTTGAGGATGGATGTTCCAGGACACTGCGGGGAAGTGAGCAGCCAGGCACAGAATAGATTGAACCAGTGGCACAGCAGCACCCGGGGGAAGGTGGCATGTCACAGAATTAGACGGTTCCTGCATTCACGTGACTATTAGAGGCAGGTCCTTGTAGGTGTTTGGTATTCACTAAGGCACTAAAGATATGTAGCTCCTGCCTTTATAATATACATGGTCTGGTAGAAGACACATGTGGTGCACACCACAAAGATAAGTATAGAAAATTAGCACCAGAAACGGAATCTTGCCCTAACTAGGAGAGTTAATCAGGGGTATATCCCTGGAGAAATGACGTCTGACCAGAGGAACGTTGAATATAAGAGCCACCAGGAACTAGAGGGGATACTGGGGATTATAGCATCCCAGGCAGCAGAAATAGCATGAGCAAATGTCCTGGGGCAGGAAGATCATGGTTACTGGAGGGACTGAGGAGTATTTGCTTGGCTGGCCATAAAAAGGTGGGGAGAGGGGGTGAGGAAGCCAGAGATCTACTGGGCCACAGCAAAGGTACTGATCTTAACCACTGACAGTTTTTGGTATTTGTTTTTTTTTTTAAGATCATCACGGCTGCCAGTGGGAGGTCACATGTTTATAAGGAGAACCAACTGAACTGCAGCCAAGGAAAGAAGGTTCTGCTTTCAGACATCCCTAGGATATCTGGAAGGACCCTAAGAGGCTAAAAATATGAGGGCAACAGAGACAAGTCTCTCAAACCAGGGACAAGCAGATCTGATTCCTGCTATTGAAAAATGCTTCAAAGAACGTGCAGGATGAAAAACAGGTTGAAAGTGATGAATCAGAGTTCCAGAGAGCTGCAGGGACTTCCCCAAGGTCACAGGACTAGGAGATCTGGCCCTCTTTCCATTGAAGTAAACAGGAGAGAGAAGAGTAGAAGGTGAGGCGTGTTTATACAAGATTAGGCATGTGTGTGTGCGTGTGTGTGTGTGTTCCACTCATATAATGCTAATGCCGTGAAAATGAGATTGACAAACAAACTCTATTTAGAAATTGTCATCTGAGAACTAAGAACTAGGTCACCCTTTGTCAGGAGGCCCAGGACCCAGGAAATGGACCCGAAGATAGCACTTGCTATTCGGGGACCCAACAGCATGTTGCCTGGCCTTCTGGATACCTTGGGCTACTCCTGGCATGCATGGTATCACCGTCTGAATTATAAAAAGGCATGGCCTCCTAGTGGATGAGTCATGAACGTGAGCCCCTTCCTCTAGGCTGATGCAGCCCTGCACCAGGGACAGGCCTTGCTACCTCTGTGGCCACCCCCTGAGCAGAGGGCACCCTCACAGGTGGCCACACTTTGTACACCCCTTACAATCAGGAAGGCAATCCTCCTGGGATGACCATCCAGGGCCCCAAGGCAGGCAAAGGAGGTAGAACATACACCGAGGAATGTTCTCCCAAGCTGCAACACCCTTGCCTACAGATCTTAACATCAATCTGGAAATCACTGCTCAAGCAGATGACACAAAGGTTTTGTTACACCAAACAGGATAAAGCACAGAGGGAATCAGGCCCTTGGCAAACAGAGCTGGGAGTTGAAGACGCACGTCCTGTCTTGTGTTTACAGCTTTTCAGCTGAGTACTTAGTGTTTACTTTGGAATTAATCCAGGCCCATAAAACAAGTGATATATCAACACAGCAGATGTACTTGAGTGACTATACATTAGAAGGTGATTCACTTCACAATGAGAAACCACCTACAGCTCGGAGACTGAAGCAGTCATCTCCCAGTTTCTCTGAGAGAGGCCCTTCCTGACAGGAAATACTTGGGGGGGGGGGGCGGGTACTAATATAGGGAAGCCATTAAGGGACCAGATTGTGTGGTTAGATCAGCGCTGTACAGAGCTCTGCTCCGGCCCCTTGGTCAGGACCAACTACATAATTTTTGGGGCCAGCGCAAAAGGAAAACATAGGGCCCCTTATAGAATTAAAAATGTATTAAGAATACTCAAATTCTTTTAATTATTGAGAACAACTCAAAAATTGTTAAGAATTGCAAGCGGAGCATTAGAGCACATCTGGAAACCTTCAAAGCATGCGTTTCTGCGTGGCCGTCCAGGGCACGCGCCCGTGAAGCTGGTCCTGCCCTCAATAAAAGGGATTCAGTTTGACATTTCTGAAATCGAGATGTTAATAGTAGTGACTTAATAGGGCTGTTGTAAGACTCAAAAGAGAGAATGAATCTTAAACTCCAGACTGCTCCATAGTCTTACTATCATTGGTTAGCACGTGAATAAGATTTCTTGTATCATCTCAACAAAAAGGCCATATCTGTGTAAATATTTAATATGTTCTCTCCAACAGGCTTGGGGTCTATTAAATTCTTATAGAGAAAACAAGATTGGATAGAAAACAACACACTTCCAAAGAGCTGAAAGAGAATGAAGCTGTTGGAAGGCAGCTGAATATGAAGAGGGTTAAGTATCTAAGGAAAGCACATTTGGGTGCTACAAAGGAAAAAATATATATATTTTTAGCTAAAACCTAACCACTTTGTGAGTTGAGGGGCTCAGAGAAGAGAATCTGCAGCCAAAATATAACTGTTCCTAATAATGTTCCATTCCAGCTGTTCATTTGGAAGATCCTCCCCATTTCAATTACAAACTAAAATTACCCCTTCTAGAGCTTTCACTCCAAGATGGCAGAGACGACCATGGTCATGTTCACTGTCAAATTCTCAGTGCCCAGACTTGCATCTGTCATATAATTTGTGCCCCTTAAATAGCTGCTGAATAAATGAATGAACCCATGAACAAAACATGGAAAGACAGACTTTCTTATGGGGAAGAGCTGACCACATACAGTGTTGGGAGAAGACGTCACTCTCCAACACTCTGCTCCCTGGTGTAACTGTCCTGCACCCATCCTTGCTCCTAGGACTTTCTTGGTCAGAATGAAGGCCAAAAAGGAAAGAAAATACAGATTGGCAATTACAGGTGTTGATGGTAGAAATGTGTAGTCAAAATGGCTGGATCTAGGCTGAAGCAAAACACATTCCTCTATCACATCCTTTCTCAAATTCTACCGAGATGTTTGCTATCACCTAGAGTTATGAATGGTATTTTATCTTTTTAATTTCTTGATCTAACCAGTGGATTCCCTACATCTCTGTGTAGCTTGCCTTCATGCACCAATGCAGAGGGTCCAAACGGTGGCTTTAATTCACACTTTCCCACATGCATAGAGATTCTGTATTATATGAATCCAACTTGATCATATCTATAATAGCTTATAAAACACACGGGATTAGAAAATAGGATAAGGGGCAAAGGGTAAATCATGAATTTGACTTAAAAGCTTGGGAGACTACTTTCCAACAACAGGATTAAATTTTAGGAGGCTCCAGCAAGACACTGGTCCAGGAGGTCCATCTGGGAGCAGTGGGTCTTCCCATGTCCTTTGGCCACACTCTGTCTACTGGCCCTGAGAGTCCTCCCCACTTTGCTATTGCCTGTGGCTTTCTTAATCATACCATTCACCCTGCCAAGAAATCATCCTTCCTAATACAACATGATAAAAAATATATAAAAAAGAAAGAAGAAAGAAAGCAGTCAAACCTTCTTCTACTCCTTCTTTGCCCAATTTCTGTCCTCCCTTGAAGGCTCTGCTCAGGGACATTCACTCCAGAAAGCTATTGTTAAGGGCTAAATTTCTGTGCCTCAAAATGCCATCAAAGTGCTCGACACCTAAAGCCATTGGTTAATATGACTTCCATCTCATTGGTCTGTGAATTTCTCAAGGGCAAAGATGCTGTCTCACACGTATGCAACCTCAGTGCTTTGAACAGTGCTTGGCACAAAATGGATGCTTATTATGTGTTTATGAAAACATATGCAGTCCCTGCTTAGCAAAGTGGCTTTTGTCTTCCTAGAGTTCCTAATAGACTGCAGTATGAACACAAGAGCTCCTAGGGTGCTAGTCCTAATCCTGGGGCTATACTGCTTACCACTCTTTAAAGGATCACTATTTCTAAGTCGTAATTCCTGATCATGGCCTGCAAGACCCTGTTTGGGTTGTCCCTGCCTAACATGTTTGAACTTGACTTGGGCCACTCTCTACCTCACCAGCCCCACTATGCGGACAATGATCTCTTTCCATCTTTCACACTTACCAATGTTCTTCTTACCACAGGCCCTTTGCACATGTCAATCTCACAGCCTAGAGGGGTATTCTCATTCCTCTTCAGCTGCTTACTCTCTTTTCACCCTTCATTGTCAAATTCAAGCATTACTTTCTCTAGAAAGCCCTCCCTGATCAACTCACCTGAAGCATGCAGAATGTATCACTATTGCAATTCTACATGTATTTCCCTGCTTATTTTATTCAGGTCTTTTCCTCCTGGCAGACAGAAAGATTCTATGTGGCCCAAGACAATGCATATCATTGTTCATTTCTAGATCCTCAGTAACACAGAAAAGTGCTCAGTACATTTCACTGAGTGAATAAATAAATAAGGTGATCCACACCTTGTCACAGGTAAGACCCCCGGTCTGGGACACTGATCATATGTTTATGTATTTATTTAACGTTACGGGTAATAGAGTAATAGGAAAAACAGACATTTGCCTCCCAATGACAGAGATTGGTTTTTGTTAACCTCATGGAATATGAAGCAACTGGCCGTTGTAGGTAGGATGGGGACATTATCAGGCACCCCGGCTTGTTTAAGATCTTAGTGCAATTCTGATCACCTATACACTAATGGGAGCTGATTCGTTCTCAAATGATATATTTTTGTATTTTTCGTGGAAATTGTCAAGCTACATTGTTACTGTAAATAGAATATTACTAAAGTGCTTTAACCAAGCCAGCTGGAAGCCCTGACATTTCATCCATATTGTTATTTATATACATATTTACAGCTGCCACCTGCCTGTTATTTGGCTGTACCATAAAGCAGCGCTGTTCCCGTTTCATTACACTTTGACATTTTACTATAACTGCATTGCTTCCCATTCCTTAGTTTCCAATTGCTCTGCAGCCACTCTTGAATTATATTGCCTTGGTAATAGAATAAAAATCTTTCTCTGTGGTAGTACTAGTCTCTCTCTTTCTCTCTCTCTTCCTCTCCCCCCCCCCATACCCAGATGGTACAAATCGTTGCTGGCTCATGTAACAATTATAGCAGCTTCTGCTGCTTAAATGAACCCCCACAAACCCCACTGAGTTAGATTAGATTAGGGAATTGGGAGGTGAGCAGGAGGGCTGGCCAGTGGTCTCTGCTGAAGCCGATGGCTATTCGGTTGTGCCTCTGTGAGATGGGAAATAAATGTTTCTTGCCCCAGAATGATGCTGGGGGCCCCCACCTCAGAAAGGGAATACAGGCAGGAAAGCCAACAACTCAATTAAAGGAAGGTAGTTCTCATTTCAAAGTGGGAGCACAGTCCAATCTAAGAAAATCTGGATTCTGAGAGCAAGGGGAAAGCATGGGTATGGGGATCCCTTCCGCCATCGCTCCTACATCAAGGCCCTGAGCTGTGCTACCGGGTGCCCGGGACTCGCGCTTTGGTCTCCAGTGTAAGCAGCATAGAAGAGCTGGCCCACCCCGGTTAGCTTCTCCGCTGCCTCGGACAGCCAGGCTGGGGGAACAGGGTTTTCTCTCTGCTTCAATTTCTTAAACTCTTTCAGCCCAAAGAAAGGACTTTTTGCATTCATTCCAAGAAGAAGCATGCTGTCAAGACATCCCCTGGGGGTTTGCACAGAATAAGCAGATAGTAAGACTCCGAGAACTGAGGAGGACTGAGTCGCTCTGTACATATAAAGGTCCCCCCCCAAGAAGTCTCCCTGGAAATCCTAGAAATGGGGTGTCCCCCGTCGGCATGTGCGTGCCCATCCCCCCGGAAGCTGCGCTTGGCGTGCTTCCCCTCCTCCAGCGCACGGACGCTGGCAGGCTGGTCTCCTCCTTGTCACTCCGGGACTCCCAGCTGCCTCTGAGTTTAGCCCTCAGAGGCAAGGCCCAGGTCTTATTCTCATCGGAGTCGTAACTGGAGGAGGTAGTCTCTGCTTCACATGGAGAGGACTCCTCTTGTGCTGGCCTCTGAGCTACCAAACCACACTCTGAATCCATGCCCTAGAAGCCACCTGCTCGGGGCTCTCTCACTGCGGATGCTGGACTCCACTGAACAGCAAGACCAGATCCTTGGACCCAACTGCTGTCACTGAGCCTCATCAATATCTAGTTGGATCTCCAGGTTCTGCGCCCCCCGGAACCCACTCCAACAACCCGAAGACCTAACCATTAATATCCATGCCTGGCACCCAGTAGGCAATTAATGATGCCAATGCCCTTCTCCTTACTCGAAATGCACAAGAAGTGAGAGGGGAGGGTGTGGAGATGAGCATTCAAGTCCCAGCCATGCCAGCAACTCATTTTTTGCCTTAAGAAATTTACCCCGGGGTTTGCTATGGACTGAGTGTGTACGTACCCCTGCAAATTCACATGTGGAAATGCAACCCCCGATATGACAGCATTCAGAGGTGGGGTCTTTCGGGGGGGATTAGTTCATGAAGATGGAGCCCTCGTGAATGGGGTTGGTGCCCTCACAGGAGAGACCCAGAGAGCACCCTTACCCACCTTGAGAAGGATGCAGCCCAAAGGCAAAAAGATACTATCTGCTAACTAGGAAGGAGGTCCTCACCGGAAGACGAATCTGCTTGCACCTTAATCTTGGGACTTCCCAGCCTCCAGCACCCGTAATAAATAAATGTCTGTTGTTACAAGCCACCCAGACTATGGAGTGTCCCAGCAGCCCAGACAGACTAAGACAGGCTCCCCGAGCCATCGTCTCTTCATCTGTAACCTGCGGGAGACTATCTTCCAGTTCTTAGAGCCAGGCTTATTCTCTACAGTCCCTTCTTTTTGAATCTGTTCTTCGTACTGCTCTCCTTTAATTCACACTTTAGATTAGTGCCTTCCCCCTCCCTTCCTTTCTCCCTTCCTTCCCTCCCTCCCTCCCTCTGATTTCCCTCCCTCGCTTCCTTCCTTTCTACTTTCTTCCCTTCCTGCTCAATTTTGACAGCACACTCAGGGTTCTTCAAACACAATACTCTCTGCGGTTAGATTTTCCTCTTCCATCTTTCAGCCCAATCCCAGCCTGCCAGCATCTAGGATGATAAGGTCTGAAGTCCATACCCAGACAGCCTCCAGCGGCGAGGCTGGTCCCAAACACCCCTGGTTTGCCTTTTCAAACGCCTTCAACCTGGACCTGCAGTCTTAGATGTCATCGCAACAAACCCCCAAGCATTTGTCTTTATGGTACAGAGACAGTGTTTCCAAGTGCTGGAGGGAAAAACACATTCTTTCTCCTCAGCTAAAAGCATCATGACTGAGAACCGACTATGTACCAGCCACTGTCCTAGGCATGGGGGGTACACAGGCCTGTGTCCAGTAGAGGTTTGAAGTCTCCTGAGGGGGAGGTGAAGACATTGTGATAAACAAGGAGATACACAAACAGGGGAATTTTGGAACACGGCAAAACTACAGCATAGGGTGATGGGACAGATCACGACTCAGGGCGCCATGTCTACTTGGCAAGGGGCTCTGTGAGTGAAACACACACGGCAACAAAGAAGGACTCACTCTTTGCAAGACCTGAGTGAAGAACACTCCAGGCAGGAGTCTGCAGAGACCTACAGGCAGCGTCAACACAGGCGGGATCAAGGAATCAAAAGAAAAGCACCATGACTGGTCCCTCCTAGGATCTTAAGAATAAGTGGAGAGGATCTACATATGATTCCCGAAATAGGGCATTTCAGAAAGAAAGCATTTCCCCTGCAGGATAGAATTTCATGGCTTTGACATTATGACTTCTACAACACAGCCTTCTGAGCACTGAGTGAAGGAAGAAGGAACAGTGAGTGTCCGTATCTCTGGATTATGTTTCTTTTTTAAGTCTGCAAGTATTTTCTTCCCCAGGTTCATCTGAGATTATCTTCCCAAATGTTTGGCTCAGGACTCTCCTGGCTTAGGGGATTCCCAGAATGTTATGGAAACCCTGAGGACTGGCCGACAAATCTCCCTCTAGCTCTCTTAGCTCTTCTTCTTCTTCAGTATCTCATGCATCCCCCACTCTGAGTTCTTTCCAAGTCATACAGTCAAATCCCACCCACCAAGGGAGGGAAGCACGCATCCCACACATCGTACGTTCCCTTTCTCTAGTCCAGGAACTGACACGGGAAATCATTTCTAGCCCGTGTTATAAAGTCTGGGAAGACAACCTGTCTGCCCTTTAAGTCAGTGTCTTGAGCTTTTAATTGGTTCTAAGTTCTTCCGTCTTCTTTCACCGCCCCTCTCCACCATTCACCGGCTTTACGTGCCATCCTGGGTTGAAGACATTGCTCCCAGAAATTCATGTCCACCTAGAACCTCACTCAGAGTGGGACCTTATTTGAAAATAGGATCTTCGTAGATGTCATTAAGATGAAATCATGCTGGATTAGGGTGAGCTCTAAACGCAAGGACTAGGGTCCTTCTAAGCGGCCATGTGAAGATGCAGTGATACAGCAATGAACCTAGGGGCCCCATGGATTGCTGACAGCCACCAGAAGAAGCTAGGAAAGAGGCACGGGAACAGATTCCTCCTCAGAGCTCTCAGCCAGAACCAATCCTGTGTACACCTTGGTTTCAGACTTTGATCTTCCAGGACTGGGAGAGAACACATTTCTGGTGTTCTAAGCCACGCTGAGTGTAGTAATTTGCTTTGACAACCCTGGGAAACTACTCCAGTTGGCTACACCCATATATCCTTTAATTCTTAAGTCAATGTCCCATCTTAAGAGCAGCCTCCAGGGATCTGGAGAGCTGGAGTCTTCAAACTTTCACATGCCTCAGAATCAGGAGGGTGGATGGTTCTTAAAGATAGAAACCTTTGCATCCCAACCCCAGAGATTCTGACTTGGCGGTTGTAAAGCGGCCAGGAACCTACACGTCTAACAAGCTGTCTGTGGCCCGGGTGATGCTAACGCAGGTGGTCAATAGAAGGTTCACTGAGAAATCTGCCGAAATTAGATCAATTCAATTACATTCCACTCTGGCCTTCCCTAAGCACCATGACCTTGAACCAATGTACTTAGGTCTCTTTAGACTTGACTCTTAACCAATACTTAATTTTTTTTTTTTTTTTTTTTTAATGTAAGAGGAGGGCAATGAGAAAATTAGTCCAACTGAGGCAAGGAAAAGCAGGAGATCCAAGGGGGGCGCTTGAAGCACAGTTCATGACCAGTTTGGAAAATAAGCTTCTTCACTGCACAATTTCATTTGGAAACAGAGGTAGATAAGTGGAAGGTGGCAGGGCTGAAATTTCAGAACGCATCACTTATGGCAGTGTGTTTCCAAGGACACGTTTCACTTTGCACTCATAATTTTGTATCTCTACCCTATAGAGGGCTCCTGAATTGTGTATGTCTCCCATTTTATAAAACCTAGATCCTCCTCCGCTAGGAAAATATAAAGAGATGAGTTTAGGTTGACATGGAGGGTTTTGATTGCGGGGACAAGGATTCTGGAGTTCTGGCGTCTATTCTGTGGGATGGCCAGAAAGGGAGCTACCGGGTTTCTGGCATAAGGGCAAACATAGTCCTGTGCTTCAGTGTTGGTCTGATGGAACTGGGCAGCACTTAGAATCCTGGGAAAAGATTCACTGGGAAGGATGCTCAGATTATGTCTGCACATTGCTTAGTGTGTGGTTGAAGTACAGTAAATGTCAATCTTTCCTCCCCAACTCAATTTTAGCTCAACCATGGGCAAATGTGGGTACTTAGCCCACACCATCCAGGGAGAACCCGCTGGAAACCTCTAGTCTGGTTATACTAGAAAAACAGGGGCTCATCTGTTCTACACTTCTCAATCTTCTGAAACTAGGATCATGCAATTATCTATCACAGGGCAGCTTGGATGAGGTGACTCCTGAGTTTACAAACTCAAGGGACAAGCAACTTATTTATGAGGGGAAGACAAGTCTTCCTTCCTCTAAATTCCCCACAAGGACCTAGGGAGACTCAAGTGCGGGGCAAACATTTCCTGAAGAACTGCTGGTTACTAAAAGCCCTATTTGTCAATGACAACTGTATCTCCTTCTCTACTCTTAATTAGTCATTTCACAGGGCATCTTTGACAAGGAGTTAAGTCCCAGTTAACCTAGATTTCAGACAAGATGGAGTAGCAAATGAGGAAAGTAAGACTAACACTACAAAACCGTTAGTCAGGCTAAGATTAAAAGAAGACTCCTGACTCTTGAGATAACCTTGTTTAGGCAAGAAAAGGGCAAGTGGAGGAAGGAAGACCCAGCTTGATAGCTAAGTAATTCAGTAGATTAAAGTGGAAAATATCCACCACCCATTTGAGAGCATTCATTCCACAAGTGTTTATTAGACCACCTCCATGAGTGAGGACTTGGATAAAATGGTAAAAGAATATTTGTAGTTGTAGACTAGGTACTTTTGGACCATCACTCTTAGGG
Organism: Nasua narica; assembly: GCA_028533885.1. Classification (NCBI taxonomy): domain Eukaryota; kingdom Metazoa; phylum Chordata; class Mammalia; order Carnivora; family Procyonidae; genus Nasua; species Nasua narica. Next base: position 5,598,471 of record CM052805.1, on the reverse strand, counting down.
GATCTTCAGGAGTCACCCAATGGGAAAGGACAGGGAAAAGAACCATGGAAGGAGGTCTCCTCGTATTCTGAATTTCTCAGGGACAAGGGAAACACCCTCTGTATTCTGTGAAGGGCTTCACGGAGATGGGCTGGCTGGGGAGAAGATGTTTTATATTCTGAATCAGAAGGCCACGGTCTCACTTGATTTATGGACCTGTCACTATTATTTGATGTTGTATCAAAACATGTTTTGAGAAGTTCATTTGATGAGCCTCTTTAAGTCTCAAAAGCTTGTCCTAATTATGCAGATCTGGGGCAAATACTGTGATTCCTGCTTTCATTTCCTTTAATGGAGCTGGTGCACAGAGGGGTCAGGGACCCGTGGGCCTCCAGTTTGGTGAGGGAGGAGAAGTAGAAGACCTTGTTGTTATCAAGGTAAGATTACAAGAGGCCTGATCCATGCTGAAGTGCATGCCGGCATGCTTTTTTTTCTTCTATTATCCATTTTTCTTCTATATTTATAATACTCATACTAATGCAGGCACTAACAGTCTTTAATAAGTTTCATCTTTGTTAACCATCAGGTGCTACGCTCAACTCTTTCCCCACCCAGCACACTGCTTGAATCCAGCACCAGCACCCACAGGTGATAAGACAGTATTTCTCTGTGCAGTAAAGAATGTTGCTCATTTTTACTCGTCAGAGAAAAACTTTAAAGTCAGGCTCAGCAATAGAGTTGAAGACAAGTTCTTCATGTGACACATCATGACTATGGATTTGCTTAGACTCAGAAATGATGGTAAACTTTTACGGGCAGTGTGATAGATAATTTTATGTGTCAGATTGACAAGGTTAAGAATGTCCAGAATAACATAGCATCTAGGTATGTATGTGAGGGTGCTTCTAGATGAGATTAGCATTGAAATTTGTGGGTTCAGCCATGCAGAACATGTTCTCCAATGGAGGTGGGTACCGCCCAATCTATGGAGAGCCTGAGCAGAGCAAAAAGATGGAGGGAGGGAGGATTCATCGCCTATCTGCCTGCTTGAGCTGGGACATCTAATGCCATCTTCTCTTGACCTTGGACTGAGATGTGCACCATTGACACCTCTGGCTCTCAAGCCAATGGACCAGGATGGGAACTACATAGCCAGGCTTTCCTGGGTCACCAGCTTGTGGGGGACTTCTGGGACTTCTCAGCCTCCATAAGCACTTGAGCCAATCCCCTATAATAAACATATACATATCTATATATCTATACATATCTCCTAATCTCTGATTGGTCTGATTCTTTTAGAGAACCCTGATTAATACAGGTACTCCTATCTTGACATCTACACTCACCCCACACCCTTCTAATACGGGTCAGGATGAAGAGTGAGAAGCCTATGCTGACCAGTCAGAACCTGGTCAGAGACATCTTGCAGAACGTCTTCATTATTTATAGCAGCTGTCTTTGCGTTTCATTTCTCCCCAGATCTCTAAGACTCTGACTCTGTCATCTGTTCCCAATATTGCCAATGGCATCCCTCACTAGAGCCCTTTCTTTAGATTCTACAGTCTCATAACTAATTTTGGAAGATGTACATCTCCGTAAAACAATGACCCTGCCCTGATCCCAGGGACTCAATACCAAGAAGACCACACCCGCGTTTGTAAGTTTACCCTTTACGAGAAAAGTGAGGATATCGGGTAAGCTCCTGGGCAAGGTATTTCCCCGAGACTTAACACTGAAGACCTGCATAACTATAATCTGAAATAATAACCCTAGCCAATGTTGGTTTAGTATTCTGTGATTCATCAAGTGTTTTACATAGGAATGCTCTTGTTTGACTTAAATATATATCATATTAACACATCTAACTTAAAACAACCACAGAAAACAACTCCAACTACTCCCTGATAGACAAACTGGAAGTACTCTCTTGAAGATAATATGTATAGCTTTTGTTTCAACCGAGAGAAAGGACGCCTAAGGCAACAAAGGAATACGAAAATAGCAACGTCTTATTGCAGGCAGTTTGGAAGCCAACATTTTCACCCCATGCACATGACTAACTAGTTACAAGGTCTTAAACAAGGCAGTTCACCTCTCTGCACATCAGCTTCCTTGTTTATAAGATAGGGGTAATAGATCTCTCCTGGCTCAGTCTCAGGATTTTCAGAGAGGTTCGCACAAGACCCCACACGTGAAATGCCTTCTAGTTGGCGAAGTACTACCCCTCAAAACTACATGTAGACAGAAGTAGACTGAACATTTTATGACCTTTACATGTGATTAATGAAATAGCTTCCGAAAAATAAGCATAAGAGAGCCACAGAAAGATAAGATGAGGGTATTTATTATACAAACCAGGCTGTTGGATTTCGTGCCTGGCAAAATTCATGGGCCTTAGCCTGTCTACCCGTCAGATGCTGAACTGAAAACCTTATGGGGAGAAGAGAAAGAAGAGGGGGGAGAAAGGCTCTTGAAGCCAGAGCTTATTAAATCAATTACATGATTAATGTGAAAGAGTGTGTATGAACTGGAAGGAGGAGGGGGCAGGAGCTCACTCAGTGCAGTAAAGGCCGCTGATCAAGCATTTTTTGTAACCTTTTAAGCCACCAAGAAAATTGCCTCTTGGTGGATGAATCAAACTGGAGAAATATATTTGTTGGCAGCTTTTCATATTAAGAAAAAAAAAAAAAGGTGGTAGTGTATGAAATTTCCTGTACTGCTCAATCCCAGAATTGACAAATATTAGAACGACAGAAACATCTCCCTAGGAATCAAGAATAACATTTTATCCTTGGTCAGAGCCTCCTCGTGCAATAGAAAGGGTGAAGTCCTGTGATTCTGATAGGAAGGGGGCTGCCCCAAAGAAGAAAGGATGCTGACTGGAGTGTTGGGTGGAATTTTCTTCCCAGCGCACCATGGAAAACCCGTGTAAACCACCCAAGAGGAGTGTAGTTCCACGAAAGATCATTAGGAAAGGGTGATGACTCAAGTCCTCTCTTTGATAGGGATTGAAGATGGATTCTTGGAGGCCATGGGCCAGGTCCTGAATCAGAAGGGGGGAAGAAAGGAAACAAAGAAAAGAAACCCCCCCAAACCCCAACCCCCCCCCAAAATTCACGCAGGAACCCCAACCAAATTAACTGATTTGGTGAGTGACTACAGCGGGTTGAGGCCAGGGTTTCCATTAGCAACCAGGGCTTGCCCGTTCTGGGTGACAAGATGGACAACCGTCCACCCTCGTAAAAGATTCATGACCTAACTTTGCACTCTCGACTGCTTGCTTTCTCATAAAACCAGTGCAAATCCTATCAAAAATTTAGCAGAATCCCTGCCTCATCTGTTTAGGCCTGAAGCTAGTTGCAGGGACAACTCATTAGGGACAGGCTCATTAAAACCAGCCCTTGGGCAAAAGCAGTTTGCGGGCTCTCTCATTTTCATTCGCTCTCACCTCCCTGCCTAACCTCCGTGAGCCCTCAGACACGGGGCTTCTAATGATTTTGTACAGTGTGCAGGTCTGTTCGAGGAGGTGCAGGGCCCAGGGTTCCACAAATACTGCTCCTTGTGTCTGCCAAAGATAATCTGCGTCTTCTCCTTTGCGTGCATAGGGAGGGCTGTGCCGGGGAGGGAGGTGCGCCAGGGAAAGGGAGGAGGGAATCCTGAAGGCGGGCCAGCTTCTCACCTGGGGACGGCTGGGGTAACACCTGGCATTGGAGCGGTCACAGGAGCCCCGAGGACCAAACCAGAGCTCTGGCAAAACGAGGGCTAAAAGGTAAAATCTTTGGGGTCCCATTCATGCATCCTGTTCAGCCCAGTACTCAGACCCTTGGGCACCTGGATCCTGAGCAACCGCCTGGCTAATGGATTCATTACCAGATGTTTTCTGCTATGTGCCAGGGATGCCATTCTCTACGTGAACTAAAGAAGAAGCTTATTTGTGCTGAGAAAGAGCTGTTGGATCCTCCAGGCATGGCTGCAAAGAACAGGCAGTGCCGAGGCAGATGCAAAGCCTTCCTGCTGCCAATGTCTCTGGGCGAGTTTATTTTTCAAGGGGTCGGAGGAGAGGGCTCTCCACTCACGCGCTTGTGGGGGCTGGTGGGTGGTGAAGCAGGCTGAGTCCGTCAACGATGAGCGACGGAGACTGGGCTGAGCTGGAAAGCTCATGCCCCACGGAAGGGGCCGGATGCGGCGGGGCTCCCACGGCCGGCCGAGAGGCAGGGATGTTGCCTGATTCGCCAAGAGTCCGATTTTCCACAAGAAGCCAAAGAACTGGATTTTAAGTGAAATCTTTAGGGATTTAAAGGTTGGCCGCAAGTTACAGAAAGTGAAAACTATACCTGGACGGAAGAAAGAAAAGCGTAGATTTCAGGTGTGTAACACGTGATCTAAGAAAGGCACTGAATTAGGAGGAGGCTAGGTGCTCCTGCGACCTTTACGACCCATCTGATGACATCAGCACATCCGGGAACCCGTACAGACCCCTCTCCACTCGTCCACAAAGCGGGGGGCCCCTCCATGTGACCTCTCAGACCAACGTTCTGTGCCTCTGAGCCTTTAAAAGTAAACTATATAAGTAGGGCTTAGAGTTCCCAAAAACATTTCACCATTAGTTCGAATGGAACTAACATGTGAGTAGCTCCCACCACTGTCAAAGGCACGGATGCCGATGGTTCTTAAAACCTAGATTATTAGCCTCGTAGAGCTTCCAGAATTGCCAAGTCAGGAGCAGGTGGCATTGAGTCCCTGACCCCGCTGGGCAATGGTGAAACGAGGGGGGTCGGTTTCCGGGGCCAATGACCGAGGGGCAGAGCCCCGGCGCCAGCCCCACGCCACAGGGACCCGGCAGGCTGCTCCTTCCGCCCCTCCCGTAAGAGGATGCACTTGGACTTGACTAGAAGCTGACGTACTTGTGCCACCTGGACTCTTCGGTTCGGGGCAACCCCTCGGACACTGCTGAAGGTGGGGACGACAGCAAAACAGGTGATGCCATGTTGAGGAGCCCAAGCCCTGGGTTTTGTTTCCCTCTTTCTTTCCTCCCACCCAGACCCAAACGGATGCCTCCCTTTGACCAGTCTTATTCCGGGCGTTCACCTGAGGCCCGGAGCCCCAATGTGTGGAACAAAAATAAGTAAATTAATGAATTCATGTAAACATTCTCCAAATGCAAAGTGGGCAATTCACAGCAGGGCCCCTAAGCCCAAATTTTCTAGCAGCCTGAGGGTTTGATGAAACCAGCTGGGCCGCTTACCATCTAACACCGGCCATTATTACTCGGGGTGCCTCTCCCCCATCAGCTATCGGGGTTTGGGGTACACAAGGGGACTTCTCTCCCTAAAATCGTCATAGTCTTCTTCTCTCCCTTTTCCTCACCTCAAAAGTTTCCCACAAAATCAGTACAATGCCTCCCATCTCCCCCTCACAGACCGTGGCTGGGGTCAAATACACTCGCTGCTGCTTAGGTGGGGAGACCATAAAGCCACAGGGCCGTGATTTCCCTCATCAGAAACGATGTGGATGTTCTGTGGTTGAGGAAAGCAGGAGTCTACACCACGAATCTATTCCACTGCAATGGTTTTCTATTAGCCTTTAACACATCACCGCTTCTCTTTTCCATCTGCATTATTGCTACCTCTTCCACAAACCCCAATTTGACAAACAAGAAATCTGTAAATTTGGGGGTGGATGCTCAGGAAAGACTATGCGTGAGGAAGAGACATGTCCATTAGCAATGCAAATACGGTCACAAATGAGACAGCCCTTGCATGAATAGTGCCTTTAAAACAGTTATTTAATCCTGCTAAAATTTATCTTCGGGAAAAACTGAGCAGCATTGGGACTCAAGACATTTTGCATTTAAAACATGGATTACATGCTCTCCTCGTGGCCTTTTTTAGGGGAGGTATTTGCAAATCTCATTTATGCTGATTTGCAAGGCTTGAAGGTGCAGGGCTAGGCGGATCATTCTGGGTTAAAAATCATGCCCAGATGGGAAGAATACAAACGATTTGTTCTCTTTGTAGCGCAAATGGGTGTGTTTTCCTCTATCTAAGAAGAGAGGTGAGGCTGTAGCTCTTAATACTCTTATGAAGACTGCCTTTCACAGGACCCTCGAGGCAACACCGACTCAGGCTGCTCTGCGAGAGGCAGTGGGAAGCTTCAGACAGCTGCCGCGGGACGTGTGGGGAAGGCCACGTCTTGGTGGGATCACGTCATTAGTATCTTCTGTTCCCTCGACTCTATCTATGCGTTCAAGGTCTCCTACAACACTGAAGACAAGCACGGTGCAGATGCCTGCATGAAGGACCCTCAACCGGAAGGACATCCCAACCCGCCCGGCGACACGAAGGTGCTCCTCTGCGTGCCCTGAGCACACGTGGGGAGACCCCACATTGCCTCAACAAAACAAAACGCAATGGCTCCTGCGGAACTTCACTCCACCAGGCGCGACCTGCCCTCATTAGAGATTCTCTACAAACAGGTGCTTCTCACTGGGCTGACTTCTGAAATGGCTTTCTTTTTATTCCCAGGGACACATCAAGAGCTGAGGGGGGATTCATGCAGTATAGATCAGTCGGCCATTGACAGCGCATCAGGCTTTGACAAGCTGCTTGGCTTGGTTGAAAGTCTAGGTTGGGCTTGGGCCCATCAAGGCTACGCTATTGAATTATTGACAGGCGCTCACCGTGTTGCAAGGGGAGAGCGAACCATAGCCTCAGCTCAATAAAGATGAAATGGAAACCCTCTCTGAAGCCGACTTTAGCACGTTAAAGGAGTTTTAATGGGCTGGTTTAAAATTCAGTAAGAGAATGCATTAGGCTGATTATATTTTCAATGGATAAATGCAGGCACGCACACAAGTTTGGGATTCTGAAGGGCTTACAAATGAGTGGGGAGCCTGTCAGGACAAATTATGCCCTTCTAAAGGAAAGCCAGAGTCCATGTATGCTCCAGCCTGGTCTCAAGAGCAGTTCTCTTGCTGCCCTCTCTCCTAGATTCCCTCCTTCTGCCATCCCAGCATAGTGCTAAACTCCCAGCACGACGCCACAGAAGGACCCTGCACTGTCATTCTGGCCACTTTGGCCTCGAAGGACCCAAACCATGGACTGCGGCTAGCACATTTTACCCCTTCCTATCCCCTTCCTAACCTCCATCCCCATCCCTGGCAAGCCCAAGGCATTCCTCGTATTAGCATCCCATTAGCAGACATGAAGAGCTATTGGTAGCCAGTGTCCCCTGGTTAGCAAATTATTATTAACAATTCTGATTTTTCTTATATAATCTCTTTTCTTCTTTAAATTTCCACCTGCCAAGATTTACTTGTATTTTAATAGCTGATGTCAGACAAGCAGCGTGGAGCAAGTCCCATTTCAGAACTATAATTTTAAATACAATGAGACGCACATCAACTGTCGCATTGACATGCAGGGAATTATTCCACGTGGACTTCTAAAGTGCATCCTAAAAGCTTCAAAGACCGAGCACATTTTAAAAGAATTTAAATTGATGATCACGGTGCGCTTTTTTTTTTTTTTTTAAGCAATTTGTCTAATGTGACCCTATATTCATTTTTTTTTTTTTTTCTGACTTCTCTTCCAATGGGCTGCCTCCTGTCAAATTGCAGAAAGGGCCAACCAGCACATCTAAATCTGTGTTCATGTGCCTTCTGCAGGATTATCTTTGCTACGTTGAGCAGTATAAGTAAATCAAAGATGCTTCTTAGGGCTGCAGGAGTAGGCTAATCTCCAGACAAATATTTAGAAGGCAGCTTTGCCTACTCTGGCCTTAATCGTTTCCAACTGATTTGACTTATTCTAATTACAGCCTTTATGTTATAAAAGCCATTTTTATGTTGCCGGGGAGCAGTTTCATTGCAAATACATGAAATTTTGCTGAGTTTCCGTTCCCATGTTGATTATGGAAATAGTACTCTGCAGCTTGGCTCTAATTAGAAAAACACACTGCGTGGAACGTCAACAATTTTTAACATTAATAACGCACCGACAGTGTCCTTTTGTCTCTCTTAACATCCTTTCCACAAAGGCTGCCACACCAGAGAGGCTGGGATCTAGTGTGCTGCAGAATTGATACTCTGGTTCACCCAGGTCTGATGGCCAAGACCGCCTTCCCCATCCCCCTGCACCCCCCAAGGTGGGAATTGCCAATTTGGAGCAGAAGGACACTAATTTAATAGAACAGAAAAGCGAGAGGAGAAAAAGATAATTAAATTCTAGCACAATTTAGGGTAATGCATTTGTTTCATGACTGTGAACTTGGAAAATTCTAGCACAGTATCATAATGCAGATTAAATGGGTCCTACAGCAAATCGGAGCAATGCGTCTAGGCCAGGCCTTTTTTGGTGGATGAGGTTTTTATATGTTGGGAGGATCTCAGTAAGGAGACCAAACGATTTTCTAGATATTTCACTTGGATTGGAGGTAAGCCAGGGCGAGCCCTTTAACCTCGCTGGGCCTGAGCATTGTCCTCTTTGAAATGGGAATGATCACGATTGCCTTGCGAGGTTATGGTGAGGAGAAGGTACCATGTTGTGAATACACATTCATCCAGCTGTTTTGTTGGAATCATCTGATCGATCTTATCATAATTTTGGATGTCCCTAACTTTTGAACAGGCAATTCCAGTCCCTATAAAATATCTGACACAAAGCCATACACTTAAGTTCAAACACATTGTTCAAGTTTTCCTACCAAAATGCTTTGGAATACAAATTAAGAGCACAGAAAAACAGACTGGAAATAACAGAAGCACTGATCAAAAGGAAAGATCACATCTGTGATCCACTGTTAAGAGAAAAAAAAAAAAAAAAAGCAAACAAGACCCCAGTAAGAATAGTATAATTCCACTGAAAATACACGTATCTCTTGGCCAAGATACAGGAGCATTTGAGGTGGGGAAGGCACTACCAATTTGCCGGCCAAAAAAGCTGTCTTGAGTTACATTGTTATCTGCAGAGCTGGTTGTATGTGGGGAGAGGACTTCTGGGATGTGAAAGGTCTAGGCTGCACTGTCCCTAGAAAAGTGCGCCAGACAAGGAAGAAGAAATGTGTGATGGAAGATCACGGTGGAGAGGGAAGAAAAGAAGTTGCTGTGTAATAGAAGAATTTGCTGCAGTGATGTCCAAGGACTTCAACAAGCATCGCCTTCTTGGGTTTTTCCATGGGAACACACACACACACAAAATGGAGCAACACCTGAGGTTAAAATACAACCTTCTGCATGGAAGAATGAGACTGAGTTTCTTTCAGGCAAGATCTGAAGTGGTGGCTATGACTTTTACCTGCCGGATGGAGATCTTTAAATAATTTTTTTCATCCGTGCACTAAACCCACTCAAATGCTTAAAGCCCACAACCCAACAGTCTTAGAGGGTAGACACTTGCTTGGTAGTAAGCCCGTTCTGCTTCATGTGGGCGTCTAACAGTTCTCCTTGCATTTTCTTCCCAAAGGTCCTTAAACCAGGTCCCTGTTCTGCTTCAAAGTGTCCATGGGTACGTATGCTGCCCTCTCTGTAAGGTAATACTTAGGTCAAGTGTGGGCTACACATAGCGACTTCATAGAAACTTTGTCATGGAGAAACCTGACCAATGTCACCGCACCCAGGTGATCAAGGCAAACATTAACAGTGATTAACCTGACAGTATGTTGCCCCTTAGAGGACGTGATGACCATGGCACTTGACCTCTGTGGTCTTCATCCCTAAACTGATAACCTCAGTCTGACCATGAGAAAAACATCAGATAAGCCTTAAACTGCAGGACACTCCACAAAATACTTGGCTGGCACTCCTCAAGATCATCAAAGTGAAAAACAAGGCATGTCTAAGAAACCGACACAGACCACAGGGGACTAAAGAGACATGACAACTGAATGTAATGTGGTATCCTGGATGGGATCCAGGAACAGAAAAGGGACATTAAATAAAAATTAAGGAAATCAGAATAAAATATGGACTTTAGTTAACAACACTGCATCAATATTGGTTCATTAGTTCTGATAAATGTACCATAGCAATGAAAGATGTTAACAGTAGGGAAAGTGGGTGCAGGGCACATGGGAACTCTCTGTACTATCTTTGCAACTTTTCTGTAAATCTAAAGTTATTCTAAAAACAAACCATTTATTAAAAATAGTAAACTTCAGCAGCTCACTGGAACCTCTGAAACATGTGGGCCTGTACGACACATTGGCCCTTCCATTTTGGCCCCTGTTTTATCACCCAGGGTCATCTCAACTGTCAGAGTGTCTCTCACCAGGTTCATGGTCTTTGCTCCTATGCGCTCCTCTACTAGAACCATCCCTGACCTTCTGATGTGTCTTCCTTTTTACCTGGCTGGCGCCTGTTAGTGTCTTTAAGATTATTCAGTCTTGACCTCTCCAAGAGCAGCTTCCCACAGTATTAATTGTTCATCCTCAACACTGTCCAAAATTCCACTTACCTCTTCAGTTTATAATTAATTGTCTAATATAGCTGTCTACCACACTTCTCTGAACTCCTCCAGAATTGGCCTCCTTTGCCTTTTTCTCTCTGCCACTTGGCTCAGTGCTTGGTACAGAGCACATGTTAAATAAGTATTTTTAGAATGGATGGATGGATGGATGGATGGATGGATGGATGGACAGGTGGATAGATGGATATATGGGTGGGTGGATAGGTAGATGGATGAATTATTTTCTCTCTGCTCTTATAGAAACCGATGGTGTCTCTCTCAGACAATTCCTCAACCGTTTGAAATCAGATGGGTTTACTTACATTATAGGAACCCCATAAGGCCCAACTCAGATGCTGCTTCCTTTGGGCAGTCTTTCAGTGTGACTGTATCACTCATTCATCTGGTTCCTACAGAGCAATATGCATTCATTTCACTACTCTGTAATGGGCCTAGAAGCATCTTCCCTACCAGATTTTAAATCCCTTAGGACACAAGTCATGCCTTCTTTGTATGGTAACATATGCGCAGGAAAACGTTTTAATCAGAATTCCTTTTAGGGAGAGCATTGTCTTTACTGAGAAGGCCTGGGTAAGAGCTTGGTGCCTGAAGGAGGAGTGGACCCTCGCCCATCACTGAACCCCCGGCCCTCTACTCAAAGACCTCTATGTTGATCGGTGCCCAGCTGAGAGAACACAAGAAACTCTTCTGAATATTGAAAGCACAGGGATTCAGAATTTTCAATGAAGTCTCAGGAGAAAAGAGGAGAAGTAGCAAAGTGACACACTTTGTTGGAGGAAGGCTAGAGGCACCCTCACTCCCCTGTCCCTACTTCCCACCTCCATGGTTGCCTAAGAAGGAATTCTGGGAAAACAGAAATGACTATGCAGTGTTTCTGCATATTGTTTGCTCAGGGATGTGAGATCCTTTTGCCCGCCACAGAAGGTGCAAAGAAGTCTTCTACACTGTTCACAAATGCTGCTTCAAAGAATGGATTCCCTGGGGGAAACTCCAAAGAACTCTTGGTTGTGTGTTGATCTGGCCAGAAAACAGTGGCCAGGCATGCAAATATAGGGACTGACCGGGATCGAGAGAGCAAACAAGCAGTATTTCCTGCGAATCAGCGAAAACCTTGGGGAGGTTCCATACTTCACAGAACATAGAGTTAGCTGGGGTCAAGGACAGGGGTCTCAAACTAGAGCCCATGGACCAAATTCAGCCTACTACCTGTTTTTGCAAATAAAGTTTTACTGGAACATAGTCACGCCCATCTGTTTACATATTCTCTATGGCTGCTTTTACACTAAAACAGCAGAGTTGAGTAACTGTGACAAAACCCTTAACAGTCACTATCTGGTCCTTCACACACACACACACACACACAACACACACACACACACACACACACACAATGTTTGTGAACTCCTGGTCTGAGATGAAGAATCTTGTATCTTTAACGAGCAGTGTGCCCTGGGTGATGGTTACCCTAAACATCCTCAGTAAACAGCTGGAAGCATTAGCTGAATTCATAAAAATCCTCTCTTTTGGGTTTGAGATCCTAAATATTTCTGAAGACGAAAGACAAATGATGCAACAGATTAGCTTTTTCCTTGGATGTCATTTTTGCAGATATTTCTAAGGGAATCCCAGAGGTCACGTCTCTCCCAGAATTCTGTCCCCCCTTGTGAGTCACACCTCACCTGTAAGACAAGGACTAAAATTGTGAAAGGTGGGCATGTTGTCTGAGAGCCATAATCCTGCCTCAGATAAAGGGCCTGGACTGGCCTCAAGCATCCCTTCTGACCTGGCAATTTCCTTGGAGACCAAGAAATTGTGGGGACCTCCTGCCCGGCCTAAGGACTCATTTTCCCCCAGCTACTGGAGTGACATTCTCCTCTCTATTGGATTAGGCATAGAAAAAAGCAGATGGAGAGAGGGAGGCCTCCAGGTGACACAGGTTTCCCACTGGTGGGAATGGTACAAACTTTCTAAGGAAGCCTTAGGGGAAGTCATCTTTTGTGTCAACTAGAAACAACTAGACAGCGTGAATTGGGTGGTGGAGAAAAGGTCCCCCTCATGGGGAGCTAATTTGCTTAGTGGTTAAATGCTCTACGCTGGGATGGCTGGGCTTCCTGGCTTTAAGTATCAGCTCTACCACTCACTCAAGTGACTACAAAGCAGGCCAGTTAACTTCTCTCTTTGTTCAATAGCCACTGCCAGGGGCTAAGGAGAGGGGGGGAATGGAGACTGATAGTTGAATGGATATGGAGGTTCCTTATAGGGTTACGGGAATGTTCCAGAACTAGATGGTGTTAGTGGTTGCACACCACTGTAAATGTACTCATTGTCACTAATGATAAATTTTAGGCTATGTGCATTTTACCAGAATTTACTTAAAAGGACAACAAAATAAGTCTGTTATTAGAGTTAAGGAAAAGGATTGAATGAGATAATCCTGGAAAACACCGAGCCAGGGCATGGCACGCAGAAAACTGGTAATGTCCATTCATGGCTGGGGTTGTTGTTATGGATAGTCGAGCACTGCCCATATCTTTGGAGCCGCCGGACACCAAGGAGGGGCTTGAACTCCTGTTTGATGATGGTTCACCATCATCAATGGTTCACCATTGCCGGGGGCAAACCCTTCACTCAACATAGATTCAAACACAGTGTTTCTGTTTATCTGAGTCCAAGAAATAAGCACATTACATTCTTTGAGGCACAACTATGGTAGATTCTTTTCCAGACGTATTATATGCACATCACTCTACCTCCTGATCGTGATAACTCAGTCCCATTATGGGCCCCTTGCACATGAGCATCCTGCTAACAGGTGGGCCAGAGTTCAAATGTAGACCCAGGGCATTGACCTTAAAGTCCAGTGTCCCATCCCATAGCATACCACAATTATTACAAAGACACAGAATGACTGGGTGCCATTTTTAATCCAAAGGGGAAGTAGTTTTGTACTATTCTCAACAGTGAGATGTTGCACCTTTGCCATTGGGAATGGACAAACAATAACAAAATAGTAAATACCTTTCTAAATGGGGGATGGTGTGGACTAAATACATCTAAAAACATCTAAAGACGTGAGGCTATGGAACATTATTTATTCAAAAATATTTAAGTGTGCTAGGTTAAAGATGAGCCTCTTTGGCTGGATATTAGTGGAAGAAAAGAAAAAAAATATTAAAGAATCCATTAATTCAGCCAATTTCTATTGGTCACCTACTCTTTGTAAAGAATCAGATTAGGAACTAGGACAAAACCAAGATAGCAAAGTAATTAGGTAACTATAATACTGTGAAATAAATTTCACAAGACATTTTGTGAAAATTATGGGTTTTTTTTAAGTATACTTTATTACTATCCCCCAGTTTCTAGAAGAGTGCCAAACATATAGTAGGTTTCAGTAATTATTAGTTGGAGTAATAGAGTAATAAAAGAAGGAGGGAAAGAGACTATGGGTCTAAGGTAAGAGCAGGTTCTAGGGCACAGAAGAGAGGTGGCTGACCAGTGTCATTTCAGTGTCCTTTTTCAACAATGAAGATGGTGTAGTCCCCAAGGTAAAGATCCATTACCCTTTGTCTTGACCCTCAGCAGGTGTGTGTGTGTATCTATATCTATCTATATCTATATATATATATCTCCACTTTGATCACTTTTTCTCATAACTCCTTCATCCATGTAATGACTATTTACTTCTCGCTTCCTATATCAGGCACTGTACTAGGTTCTAAGAATAAAAAAGAGGACAAAGTGGGTGGCTTCCTGCCTTCACAGAGCTCACTACAGAGTAAGAGAAAGACACGTTCAGTGCATGTCCAGCCTCTCCACTCTGCTCAGGGCTCTGAAAGAGAGGTACCAGGTGCTGGCAGAGAAAATAAAAGCTGACTGGGGAGAGGCTACTTTTGAGGGGCTGGCCAAGAAAGGCTTCTCAGAGGAGGTGGTATTTGCATTGTCCCCAGAGAATGAGAAGGGGGTCAGGGAAGGAGAGGCAGGATGGCTTGGGCAAAATCCTTGGGGGTCCCAGAGCACTCCGGGATGGGAAAGAAGCCAGGGTAATTGCGGAAAGAGCAGAGAGGAGATGCAGCTCTGCCTTCTGCTCTCCAGAAGTTCTCTCTTCCAGTGGCTCTGGTTCCAAAGTTTTACTCAGAATACCGACATCAGGGGATGCCGGGAAATGCATTACCTTGCTTACTGCCCTGCTACTCTTGTGTGGTCTCCCTTCCACTTCATCTACTCATTTCCACTGGTCCAATCATTCTCCTCCAGTGTGGATGTCCCAGTAGGAAAAAGAAAATAAGAAAAACCTTCCTATGCATTGAATTTCTGCTACATGTCCGGTGTTGGGCTGTGCGTTTGATTACTTACATGTGAAGGAGGTAGTGGTATGGCTATCATTGTTACGACTACTCCCACTATTATTATAATTACTACCATTATTAATATTCCCATTTATAAAGATGGATCAACCTCTAGAGTAAAGGAAGCGAACTGTCCCCTAAGCAAAAAATCTCATCTTAGGTTGCATGAAAATTCAAGCACAGGTCATCTGACTCCATTAGGTAATAATTCCCAACAAACGGGTTTGTCTCACGCAAGACTTTACATGTTCCACAAAAATTCTACTATGGAACGACCATGTGTCAGGCACAATGCCAGGTATGCAGAAATAAGATGAATAGAAGGGACCCCCTTTTTAAGCAGAAAGACACATGGACACCATCATACAACATGATATATCCATCGGGCAGGTCTATGAGCAGCTATGGAAATTCAGATTCGGAGAGAGCGACAAAGTGAGAAGGGACAACGACTGGGCACTAACTTAACAGATGGGGAAGAAATCTCCAGATGAGAAAATGGGAGGAG
The DNA here is from genome assembly GCA_028533885.1 of Nasua narica. Classification (NCBI taxonomy): domain Eukaryota; kingdom Metazoa; phylum Chordata; class Mammalia; order Carnivora; family Procyonidae; genus Nasua; species Nasua narica. The sequence goes on along the minus strand of CM052805.1, from coordinate 5,583,172 downwards.
GAGTATTCTCAGAATATAAAAACTCATTTGCAGTTCAGGAGCCTGAGCGAAGGGGAGGTAAGACTCCAGGAGGAGTGGCCAGATCATAAAGGGTCTCAGAAGTCAGTTGAGGATCTGGGCCTTTTTTCTAAGACAATGGGGAGGCACACATGGATGTAAAGCAGGGAGACCGGGGGCACACTCCATAGCTAGCAAAGACCAACTTGTCGGACTATGCCACCGGTTCTCAAAGTGTGACTTGGGCCAGCAGCATCAGCATCCCCTGGGTAGCAGTTGGAACGGGAATTCGACAGCTAACCCCTAACCCCAGACCTACTGAATTAGAAACTCCGAAGTTTTAAGAAGCTCTCGAGGGGATGCTGAAGCACGCTAAAGTATGGGAACCACGGACTACCCTCTGTTCAGTCGGCTTCTGCTCATACCCTCAGCGCACACGGTGTCTGCAGGTTCCGCTTCATGCTAGCCTCTGACCCGAGGTACGGTCCTGTGGCTACTCCCAGGTCCTGACCGAGGGCAGGCAACGCATGCCACGTGTCTCGTCCCCTTCTCAGGGTCAGCCAAAACCCCCAGATAACCGCCCAGCCCAGCGTCCAACTAACTTTCTTGGGAGAGGGTCCCTGTCCCGGCTTACTTCTCTGGTTGTGGTTAAAGAACAACTGGGCTTCTCTCCTTCCTGGCTTCCCTGGCTGCCCGGAGAACGGATAACTGATAGCTGATAACGGATAACGGATGCTGGTCAGGAATTCCGGCTGGCGCTCGAAAACTATCATTAGCTAGGTGCCGGGCTAATGCATTTGGAGGTGGTGAGTTAATAGGAAAACAGGCCTGCTTTGGTCACCCGTGCCCACGGCGACCTAGAGCTGGGTGTTCAGTGGTGACTGGCAACCCGCCTCAGATCACCTCTTATTAGCTACAACTATAGGCAAATTGCTAGCAAGGATTAAGTGGGGAGACTATGCCAGGATCACTGTCAAGCAGAGAAAAGACTCAATTTGTAGAGCAATCATGACTCTGTAATCATTCTTTAAGAGCTCTTTTCAGTTGTGTTTGCCTTTGGAAGGTGTGGAACCTGCCTAGGTGAAGGTGGGCAGAGAGCTGCACACTGGCTTTTTCTTGAGCATACTAAAATGATTACTCCCTTAAACGAGATAAGCCTCACTATTAATAGCACTCTGCCTCAACCAGTCTCTGCTGACATCCGCGGCCCAGATGCCGCCTTGAACAAATGAACACCAATGTGCATAAACAATTGATCCGAGCTCATGAATAGAGCACGTTTTCTGTAAAGGCGAAGGAGAATCTGGGAGGAAGCTTTATGGGGGGAGAAAGATATATTTCGTTTATCACTATTTGCATAATGTCCATGTATAATAGAAACAAATTAACAAGGCAGTATTTTAAGAACTGTTACATGACGCTGCATGGAAACAATGCTGCAAGGGTATCATTTCTCCCCAATTCAAGGGGGGTTGGGGCAAAAGGGAACGTGCTTTTTCTTTTCCAAATGTTTGGAGCTTTTGCTTAGGTAGGATAATGGCCATTATCGAATCGATTCACCCATCGATTATTATTGATATCGATGGGTGAATATCAATATTAATATTGTTTCACCCAGCGGTGCATGGGTGGCTTAAAGCCCCTGCCTGTGGTTCAGGTCATGATCTCAGGGTCCTGGAATCGAGCCCCACATCGGGCTCTCTGCTCGGCAGAGAGCTTGCTTCCCCCTTTCTCTCTGCCTACTTGTGCCTACTGCCTCTCTCTCTGTCAAATAAATAAATAAAATCTTTAAAAAAATATTGTTTCACCCATTGACATTGATGGAGAAGTTTGGGAAGAGAATAGAGGAGAGGGACCCATGTAGTCTCAGAACATTCTGCAACTCGGAGACGAAGGAGGTGCCAGAAATGAGCTGATATTTAAAGTCCCAAAGTGATTCATTCTGATATAAATGTTATTTGAAGTCCTTCAGAGAAGAGTTCCGACCCTTTGACTTTGGTTTTTGTTTCAGGATACTACTACAGCCCCAGACTGTCAAAGTTCAGATGGTGTTCCTTTCCATGAGTACTTCCCATTCCTCTCCTAGGCTGGGTGCTGTGGATCACACAAAACCAGCGTGTGGTCTCTCTGTACCTATGGGTGGGTGTGAGGAGAACATAAAGGTCTTACCAGTGATCTTATATTGGAGAAACCACAGGAGACCCATCGCTTCACAAAACCAGGAAGAAAATCTGCTCCTGGCCTGGAGTCAATACATCACTGCATAGCTTCCCCTCCGCCTCAAAATTCACTACTAAAGAAGCTCCAAATGCTTTTTAAAAAACCCAAGGAACAAACCATCAAACAACACCCAGACTCAGAATAAACCAAAGGAATAATTAGCTTGGAAGGTTTTTTTTTTTTCCTCTCTTGTGCTTATGTTCTACAAATAAAGACAACAATTAATGTCAACCACCTTTAGTTCTCCATCCTATTAGCTCTGGGGGGCCTTGAGGTAATATCTACAAAGAGTGGGCTTTCTAGGGTTAAAACACAAGGTTTTCTTCAGAAGAACGGATCTGCCAGCAAAGACAGCTCATGTAAATACTGCGTGCCATTCCCCCCCATCCTTCTGCTGTTGAATCGAGCTGATTTCCAGAAGCGGGGAGATTCCAGAGAAGGAGAGAAATCCTGCAAGACGAGTGAGGAGAGATCCCAGGCAGAGCTGTGCCACGTGGAACGTGGAAAACGAAGTGGCCCAAGCTCCTCTTCTGTTCCTTTTATACCAACCAGACGCATGAACAAGTCAGCGAATCAAAACCTGCAAGTTCCCCTAATCACACACGCAGAATAAACACCACAGTCAGCAGGCAACTCTCTTCTGATATGAAGGTATGGCTGCCAGACTAGGGGTACAGATAGTGACAGGAGTTTTGGTGGTACGTTCAACTCACAGGGTACCCCAGAAAGCTTCCACATCTCCCCCTTACCCTGTTCCACAATTCTGCTGTCAGATGGAACTCTGGCACCCCAATATCTTTTCATACGACAGGCATGTAATTACCTGTCATTATTTCCCCTTTCTTTCTGTTTTGCTATGTGCACTCTTTGTGTCTAGAACTGGTGGGAAGAGATGTAATTAGTTAACTAAGAGAAGCCATGTTTCTCCATGCAGCAGAAGCCAGGCTGGGTGCGGTGCAGTCTCTCGGTGAACTGGTCTTGCTTTTTGGGTCACTCCTAACAGAAGGCCAAGCTGGCACTTGAAATACAGCAGAGCTCAAACTTCCTGGGGCTCCATTCTCTCTCCCTCCCTGTCTCTCTCTCTCTCTCTCTTTCCTGCTCTCAGACAGAGAATCCCCATTGGGAAGAGATAAACTCACCCCAGGTGTGAAGCCAGCTGGCTCGAGGGTTGGGTGGCCAGGCGTCAGTGTGAAATGATAGTGGTTAGTTCCATGGGTGAAAAGATGGGCCAGAGGAGAGAAAAGGAGGGATGGAGAGGCTTGGCAAAAGGCAAATAGAAAAAAGGCAGAAGGGAACACATCAGGAATATGTGCGAAGGAAAAAAAAATAAGGCAAAAGGGACAAGAAATTAATAATCCAACAAGCAGGTTTCCTCTGTGTTATTAATCACATGCTTCGCCCGAGCTGCAGAGAACGGGGCGCTGCACATGGGAGCGAGGCGTCTGAACACCATTGGCCGCCTCTGCTCACTCCTATACATCTCAGCCAATCCTCCCTGTGCCTTAAGGTACAGATCTATCCGGGCTGCAGTCACAAACCCCTGGAAGATGAAAAATCGTGCTCTGTGGGTAAGGCACTGCTCCGTCCAGTTAATGCACTATAAACTTTATTTGAGCTGACTTCTCATTTGATCCCCCAGTGACGAGGTCAAGGAGCGCAAGCAATTCCACCCCAAATCATGCCATAATCGAATTGCTGCCTATTTCCCGAACCTATAATGAAAAAGGCAACCGAAATAATGCAGGTAATGTTGGCGGCCTCCCTTGCCTGTCGGACATTATTACCTCCGATTGCTCGCCGCCATTTCCTTGGTGCTCTAACAATGAATATATTTCACAGCTCACTTGCTCTCCTGTGTGGGTGGCATGGCATAGACACCTACATGATATGAAAGGAAAGCTAAAACAATAGGGCTGCTTCTGAGGGCCGTGCCTAACAGCCTACCGACGGGAGAGGCAGTTTTATCAGAGTGCTTCTCTCTCTCTCTCTCTCTCTCTCTCTCTCGTGCACACACACACACACACAGACACACACAGCAACCTGGTGGGGTCCAGAGTCACAGACTCCGCCAAAGCCAACTCAATTTCTCTTTGTCTATTTAAGTCCCAGCTTCATAACCTACAGCATAATAACTGAGAGTGTGATTCGTTTATCACTCAGATGCTCTGAAGGTTTTTATTCTATTTTCTTCCTTGGACTAAAATGGGACAGATTTGGCTTTAGGGACCAGGCATGAGAGAAAATAACGTGCATACACACCCTACCCGAAAATCCCTTTTAAGTGCCTGCTTCTTCTTAGGAAAAGTTTTAATGAAATCAATGCTCCCTATTTGCATGTCCTTAAAAAGTCTAATTCAGGGCCCCATCCTATTTTGCTTCTCAGAAAAGTGCTGACTGCAGCGCGATTCAATGGTGCAGATTCAAAGCGTCAGAAGGAGCAACCCGGGCCAGACAGCAGAGCGCAGTCAGGTGCGATTTGTCTGATGGCCCTTTGGGGAAGCCCGTCCCCAGGCCAGCGGGAGCGTGACGTGGGACATGGGGGTGGGTGCCTGCATTCTAGAGAAACTACGTCCAATTTAGCGCCTCGGTAGGCTTCCAACCCTGCCTTTTACTTCTCCATTGGGTAGACTTGGTTCACTCAGAGCAGTGACTTTGAAATTGTCAGACCTCAGACACCTTCGAAAACCTGGCTGTGCCTAGGAGATGTTGCTGTAGCCAACCCGGGATCATGAAATGCCGGGGCCGGTACTGAACCTTGGAAATAGGAGTATGGATGGATGCGTGAGTCTGGACAGTCATATATGCAGGAAAACACGCACTCCGCTGGCACACAAACACAATCCGGCCACATCTACTTTAAAAAGCATAAACAGGAGATACTTGAAGTCAGAGACAATTAGAATCCAACGACGACAGTTCCTAAAGCTTGAATAATAATGCAGATTATTCCTCTCTTGTCTCTTTCGCATTTCTCTTCTGTTTCTTTTTTGTAAGCAGGAACCCGCTCTCTACATAATTTTCATCACGCAGAAATTTATTTTCTGGTCTATGAAATCGCTTTCCCCAACTTGGCCCTGCCTTTAACAAGGAAAAGCAGACTATGGAAACTACAGGCTGCCAGAAAAGGCGAGATGGTCAGGTGAGAAGAGTCTAGGAGAGCTCATCAGGCGCAAGTCTCAAATATTCCCCTCCACGTCTGTCCAGACTGATGGAAGGGCAGGACGACGTTTTCAAAAAAGACACATAGGTTCAAGAGTGCATGCTGACACACACACAAAGAATAATTCTTTAAAATACTCGGCACTATGGGCCATAGAGAACAGATCTTATGGGGGGGCAAAGATCAATATAAAGAAAAAAATGCTCTAGATGTAATTGAAGTCATACATTTGTACCTGACTTCTGCTATACGCCCAATTACTGCTATTTATCAAAGAGTAGACAACATTGAACCTGGCAGCATGAAAAACAAATTTTACTAAGTCAGAGGGAAAAAAAAATCATCAGAAAGAGAAGGGGGAAAAAAAGATACAAATAATAAATAATTCAATATTCTCAAGGAAAGCTCTTGGAGAAAAGGCCTGGTTGATTCAAACATCAGACATGGGTCTGACAAGAGATGTATCGATTTAGACAATTCTATCATCATTATTCCAGCCGGAGTCCTTCACAAAAGCTGCTCTTTTTGCTCCTGTTTTTATTGCTGTAACTACCAACCTCCTTCTTATACCTCGATCTCTTTGAACCGGTATTCATTACAGCTTAAATCTTAAGCCTAAACGTAAGATGATAAACAGATTCTGTGTCTCATGTTTGGTGGAGGCAAGGGCTCAGCTTCCCTGAAATCTAATAGGACAGGAGGCTATTTCACAATCTGCTGAGGATTTCCACACTCAGTGGAATAGGTCATGTGCCCCATCTGTATAATTACCAAGGCAGAATATTTAGATTCCAGGGAGAGCATATATCCAAAGCAAATATTACCCACATCTAACAAAGAGTTGCCAAATGCTGAAAAGGATGGCTGACAACAAATCTACCCTCGTTTGTTACTTTCAAGGCTCTGAAAAGAAACATTGACGATATATATGATAATGATTTCCTTCTCTTCTGCCCAAACTGGATTCCAAAACTATACTTGTTCTTCCAACCAAAACGATAAAAAAAAAAAAAAAAAAAGAAAGAAAGAAAGAAAGAAAGAAAAGATCCTTTTAGGTCAATGCAGATGGCTAAAATACAGCAGTATAATTAGTGGAGGAAGAAAACACCTCCATTAGGCATCTGCGAAAAGCAGAACTATGTCTTCAGTGTTCGATGTGTTAATTACAACCAGATAGGAGGTGCCACGGAAAATTAACAGTCTCGCAGAGGCACGAGAGGTAAACAGACAAAACAGGAGCTGCTGGAGGGTCGGGAGAGCAAGTCAATTTTGAAGAAAGATAAAAGAACTGTCATGTCCATGATGGCTTCGGCGAGGGGAAAGGGCAGTGGGCCCTGTTATCATCAGTTAATTAGGCAGGAGGTCCAAGCTTGCAATAGCCGCAACATTTGCCATGGTAATCAGATGTATTATTCAAATGTGCAGGAAAACAAAAGCCATGGCAGGCCTGACAAGGTGCAATAAAATCTGCCCACTCAGAGGTGCTGGATGCATAGAGCAAAGGAGCGAGCAGGATTCTGCTCCTTGGCATCAACAAACAGGGTAGCTTCCTTGAACTCAGCTGGGAGATTGCAGGTGTGAGGTCGGGGAGAGGCTCTCAAAATTAAATAACCCTCCGGTCTGTGTCCGATGCCCAGACTAGGTAAGAGCCATTACAGGAAAGAGTGCATTGGGGCATCATCTGGTGGGGGACAAGATAGCATCTAATTAGGCTGAGGATACAATGTTAATGATAGTGGGTCTGGTAAGGGGGCTCTGGAAGACTCACCACCTTCGTTTACAGGGGAGACAAGGAAGGAAGGAAGGAAGGAAGGAAGGAAGGAAGGAAGGAAGGAAGGAAGGAAAAGAAAATGTGAGTGTGCACTCAGGAGAGCAGTGAACATATTAATCATGTTTTCTGGACTTGCAAGAAGAGGTGGTAAAAACTGGTGCAAATCTAAGATCTGATCTAATCTAGTAAAGCTCTGTGCTAAAGGGCAGTTTAGTTTAGTGCGTATTTCATCCCACATGCCAACTGACCACTTACAGGTAATGACCTTGATGGCATCAGATATGGAATTGGGAAAATGAAAGAGCTGTGCTGTTGGGCAGAGATGCGTGTTGCCTGATCTCCACCTCTGTGGTCTGACTCACGCCTAGAAGGGGCAGTGTTCATCTCATTTGATGAGGAGGCTTTTGGACACTCTAGGACCTGGGCAAGAGTCCAGGTTGTTTCCTAGCCAAGACTTCAATAGATGTTCCATCCTGAGAAAATTGGGGGTAAAGCCCCCCCCCCCCACCCGAGCCAACCCTTAATCCTGTCTAGTATACTCCATAAGACCTGAGCAAACCTCTTCTTCTGCTATAACTTTTTAATCAGTATGAGGCAAGGAAGCTTCTGGGGTGAACATCATTCATCAGCCACTGACGCTGGTCCTCTTATTCCCAGGCTCAGTGTGGCTGATGGACCTAAGCTGGCGTAGGGGTGGGGGCAGAGGTGAGGGTTGGGAATGGGGGCTGAGGATGCACAATTATAGGAAATATGTTGGCCTTCATTGGCTGAATTTGAGCTGAGAACCTAGTAGAATACCCACACAAGGACATCTGGAGCCCATCCTCAGAATGAGAGTGGTGCGGAGTGGTGTATGGGCTACACGCTAGTGTCAATAGTGTTTCAAATCTCACTAAACCTGTAGCTAAAGGGAGTGGGAGATGACAGGAACTGAAAGGGATGAAGAAGCCAAGTGGACATAAGGTTCTGTTTGTGGACTGATTCTATAACTACGCACATGCACAGAGATGCAAGCATTTCACACGCTTTTTATATCGTATTCTTGAATGACAAAAATACAGACGTGGAGAATAGATTAGTGATTGCCTGGGGCTGTGCTGGGGAAGAGAGGTAGCTGTGGCTACGAAGGGTGAAGTCAGGGACTTTTGTGATGGGGCTGCTGTGTGCACAGACTGTGGCGGCCATCACAGGCAACTACACAGGTGATAAACTGACAAAGAAGGAAATTCACACACATAACTGAATGCATGCAAAACTGGGGACTTCGGAGGGTGCCTGGGTGGCTCAGTAAGTTAGGCACCCGACTCTGGATTTTGGCTCAGGTCATGATCTCAAGATCATGAGATCAAGCCTTGTGTACAAGTTCCCTTCCTGGAGGCAACTTTCTAGTCTTCTTTGTTAATGATGAATTACAGACAGCATGCTCATGGGGAGACTGCACGAGATTCTCTTTCTCCCTCTCCCTCTGCATCTCCTCCCCAATAATAAATAAATAATAATAATAAAAAAACTGGGGAAATCTGAAAAAGGTGGCTTGATTTTATCAGTGTCAATTTCCTGGTTGCAATATTATATTATAGGTATGCAAGATGCTATCATTGAAGGCAACTGGATGAAGGTAATGTGGGATCACTTCTTTGTGATATTTCTTATGACTGCGTGTGAATTGACAATTATCTCCAAAGTAAAAAAAAAAAAAATGTCTTAAACAAAGTGTAAGTTTAGGAATCATGCATTGGGTTGTCAGGACACACAACCACCAATCTTTGGGCAGGTTACTTCTTTAAACCCCAATGCTTTGCTATAAAATGTGGATAATAATAATGACTCCTTCAAAGGGTTGTTTTGGGGATTAAATGAGATAATATGTCTTATGTGCTTACATAGTCCTTGGCTCTTAGTAAGGGGTTGACACGTGTTAGCTATTACTGTTAGTGTCATCGTGACCGTTATTTACTCGTGTCCAAATACATGTGGAGGAAAAAAAGTCTAAAATCGGGGTGGCCTTTACTCAGAAATTAAAAGTGCATTTTTGTCACATAGATCCCGTGATTTTCAATGATTGGGAGTGGTGGGTGTTTTCCCTAATTCATCATTAACAAAGAAGACAAGAGGGTTGGCCCCAGGAAGGGATCTTGTTCCCCCCACCCCCACAACCGTCACCCCTTTATAATTTCCACATCTTGTCTATAGGCTGCCACCCTCTCCCCCACACAGCGTGGACCCAGGTTCCCGTGCATCTTTTCTTCTCTCATTCCAATCACCGGAGGTCAGGGGTGACTCCTGGGGCACTCAATCACATTTGCTAAGAGCTACTGAGAGGCACAACAGGGAATAAAAGTCTCTGTTCTGATCAAATTAGTTAAACATGGATCAATAGGAAGCTTTGGCGTGTCCGTAAGCTCGAGTCTGCAGATTCCCGGCACAGAGTAATCTGAGAGAAGGAGACAGGGAGAGTGAGGGCAGAAATAATATCTGTTTCCTTGGCACAGAGCTTTCCTTTTATTGAGTCTGTCACTTCCCATTTCAGTTAACAAACCAGTGAATGGAGCTCGTCGTTGGGCAAATACTACAGCTCCATGGAATACAAAGTGGGAGCAATTGTTTCTGATTGGGGGCTTAATAAGAAAGAAAGGGCCACATGAGAAAGAAGAGATCTGAGGGACCCTGAATGCCAGAGGGGGGACCAGCTCTGCAAAGACAAGGTCCCAGAAAGAAGAGGGAAGGCGGTCTTAAGCCTCCCTTGCTTCCTTTTTGTTTGTCTTCTGTGTCTTTCTCCCTCTCTCTTAAACCACTGTTAGCCCAATATTCATGGCAAATATTATTAGGCTCACAATCATCAAACCAAATGCATAAAAAAGACAATTCTATTTTTCCCAGATGATACTAAATTTGGAATTGAATAACTTTGGAAAGAAAGCCCGGGAAGAATTTTTTTTTCAATACACTCTTCTTATTTCATTCTACTTTCCTGTACTAGAAAAGTAATGTAGTACATTACCAGGTAGAAAGGAAACTGTCCTTTTCTTGTCTTCCTGGGATTCAGCTAATACTCCTTAGTTGGGGTGGGGTATTTGAGAAAGGAGAAAACACAGTTTTGGGAAGTGCCTGCATTAACCATGTCAGGTGTATATAATTAGGTACAGTTAGGGTTAGTACGTCACCCAAAATCACAGAGCCAGAGAAGGGCAGAGTTGGGTGTCAAACCCAGGTTGGACTCCAAGGTCTGTGTTTATTCCATAATACTGTCCTGTCTGCCCGCTCAAGGGGCTGGTCTGTCTCTTATTTCTGAGAGATTTATTCACCCTGCTGATCATGAACCTCAAGTGTATTGGCTCATAGCTACTCTCTGGATCTACACTCTAAATCAGAGCTCCACTGTTTGCACACCCAGAAAATATTCACTCATCTTGGACTACACCGCTAGCCAGTGGTACTTGACATTGGCTGCACATCAGATCCATCTGAGAAGACTTCAAAGTCCTAGATCCCCAGCCCCCACTCCCAGGGGAATGGAATGTGCAGCCAGGATTGGAAACTGCAGGGCACGGTAATATGATGAATTAGGAAAATGGCAACAAAATAAATGGTCCTTTAGGAGGATTAGGACAATATAGTTGGTACCACAATGGATTTAAAAAATGAATGACGTTCAGATTCTTATAGGTCAGAGGCTACAGGGTGTAGTAGAAAGAGCCAACCTTGGCCCTTTACTAACTATGTGACACCGTGACTTCTTCAAGACCCTTTTCTCTATCACGCTGAAATGATATGCTCCCCCTTGTAGAGCTGTCATGGGTTTAGAATAATAATTGCAAAATACTGCGCATATAAATCATTGCATGTTATTTCAGATGAACTTTTGATTCTTTTTCCTTTTGTGATCCCCCCCCCCCAGTTCCTCCCCTCCATCCTCCAGGGCTGGCACTGTGCTCAGGGGGACACTCAACAAGGTCTACCGTATTGGGTGGGAAATCAATGTTTTCTATAAAGAGCAACAACAATGAAAAACCCAAATCCCAAAAAAACTAAGAGTAACTACAACAGAGCTGTGTTAAATTGTGTGATTCACATTAGATTCTAGAACAAAATTTGGAGATTCTCTTATGTTTTCTTTCTTTTTTTTTTTTATATTCTTTATTTATTTGACAGAGAGAGATCACAAGTAGGCAGAGAGGCAGGCAGAGAGAGAGGGGGAAGCAGGCTTCCGGCTGAGCAGAGAGCCCGATATGGGGCTCGATCCCAGGACCCTGAGATCATGACCTGAGCCGAAGGCAGAGGCTTTAACCCACTGAGCCACCCAGGTGCCCCATGTTTTCTTTCTTTATTCAGTCTTGCCACTAATGTCATCTCAGAAAGACCTTCTCTGAACATCCCATCTCTGTGTCTCATACTGCCTTTATTCCTACTTTCTACCACTTGTCATAACCTGGACATTCATTATCTATTTATGTGTGCAGTGGGCACATTACATATCAGCTCTATGAGGGTGTAGTCTTTATTGTGTCCACTGCTGTTTCCCTCGGATCTGGAATCCCAACTGGAACACAGAAACCCACCACAGACACTTGCTGAATAACTGAGTAAGTGAGTAACGAATGGATGATTTGCCTGTTTATGACTTGATCTGGGATTATCTGAATTCTTTGTTAAATGTGCACATTTACCCACCCAGACTTGGGGATGCAGAATCTCTAGACCCAAAACTCAGGACTCTGTCATTTTTCGCCAGCTTTGGAAGTCATTCTGATGGATACCAAAGTCTGAGAATGACTTTTCTGAAGTTACGAAAGTTATTATTACTGAGCCACTGAATGTGCTGGCTCTGTGCACTTTAATATGTGCACTACCAATTAATCCTCACAAAGGCTGAAGAGGCTAATACGATCCCCATTTTAGAGGGGAGAAACCAAGCTCTTGGAGTTTGTGAAATATGTGTGAGGTCACTTGACTAGTGCACAATGGTGTTGACTCAGGCACAGATCTACTGTTACAAAGAAAAATACTCTTTTTGTAAAACTGTGCTATTCTCAAACCAACTATTCCCTCATTGATATTTATTTTAGATATTAGGTAACCTATCCAAGGGGAACAGCAGGAACAAACGTACGGGAGCAAGATGAAGCCTAGAATCTATGGGGGAAATGCAAGACAGACTCACAGTGAGAGCACAGGAACATCACTGGTTTTCAGAGTGTGGTCTCCAGGCCAGTAGCATTGATATCACTAGCAACCTCGTGAGAAATGGAAATTCGTCATCCAGGTCCCATCCCAGACCCAATGAATCAGGAACCTTGGGGGTGGGGTCCAGCTATCTGGGTCTTACTATGGCCTCCTGCGAAGTGTGTGACCCCCTTCCACAGAGAAAGAGAAGGGAGGAAAGGGCATTCCAGGTGTGGCAGAATTACCAGGGGAAGAGAAATGATTTAAGGGCGAGGCAGTAAGGAGTCACACAGTCTTTGGGGGCCGGACAGTAATAGGGAAGTGTCCAATGGTGCTTCCTGGAAAAACCAGTGCTCAGAAGGTCCTCGTGATCAGGGAGATCTGTGACCTAAGCTGTCTCTCCCCCTACTGCCAACATAGCTATTTTTCAAATAAAATGATTCCATGATTAAATCAGTTTGGGAAAAGCTGAGTTGAAGCAAATCACACAAATATGTTGATGTTGTTTACAGTGGGACTTTGCAAAGCCTATACTTGCCTGGGAAAATGCCAAGGAAAAGCTCAAATAACATATTTTGCATTATCATGTCAGGAACCCTTGTCCATAGGAAAGTCTGGACAATTTTTGGTTATTCCATAATTTTGGAGCGTGCTTATGGTTTCCTGTATTTTAAAAATATGTATCTTTTTTTTTTATTTTAGAATAGTTTCATGTTTGCAGAAATGTTGTAAGGAAAGTACAGAAAACTTGCATGCACTCAACATTCAATTCCCCTGGAATGAATATCTTACAGGAGTTTGGTACATCTTCCATAACTAACGAACCAGTGTTAATGTACGATGTTAACTAAAGTCTGCACTTGACTCGGATTTCCTGAGTTTTCATCTAATGTCCCTTTTGGCCCCTGGATCCCATCCAGGACACTACATGAGACTTAGGCATTATGTCTCCTAGGGCTCCTCTTGGCTGTGACAGTTTCTCAGACTTCCCTTGCTTTTCATCATCTTGACAGTGTATTAGTCAGATATGCTGTGGGATGTCCCTCAGCTAGGATTTGTCTGCTATTTTTCTCATGACAAGTCTGAGATGATAGGTTTTGGGGAGGAAGACCAGAGTTATCCCATTTCTTTTCTCAGCAGTACTTACTATTTTCACATGTTCGGCATCTTCGCTATTCAGACTTTTAGGGCTTTGTTTCCTGTCCTAAAAGTGGGATGAAATTCAAAGAAGGAAGATTTTACAGTCGGAGTCCCAGAAGGTGTCAGAAGAACTACATGGAGGTTTGGCGAAGCTGAGGAGGAGGGAATCTGACTCTTCCTGAGTAACACATAATCCTCGAGGCCACGCTGTTGGTGGGTCATTCCTAGAATTCCAATTGGATGGCAACGAGCCCGTGACTAGGCAGCGAGCAGTTCCCTGGGACCTATTAGTACTCTTCATAATTAGGGAGACATGCAAACAAACAAACAAAAATCTCATTTTCCTCAAGCCTGATGGAGGTGCAGGACCCCCTATGGAAAGTATGAACATCTGTCTAAAACTTACCCAGCCAAGAGTGTAGGCTGGGGGTTAATAACACGGACTGTAGTATTAATCTCCTGGGTTTAAGTCCAGCTTTGCTACTTAGTGGCCTTGGGCAAGTTATTCCCACAGCCCCAGTGTCCTCATCAGTCAACTGGGGTAACAGCGGTATCTCCGGTAGAGAGTGGTTACGCTGGTCCAACGAGCTAAAGGCTGAGCAGTGCTCACAGCACTGTCTGAACCACAGTGTCCCCAGTACAGGTGAGCCATCCACTTTAGAATTAAGTTGAGCCATATGAAAGTGACATTTCAGTACATAAACAATTGTCAAATGTCAGCAAGTTTATACGGTTCAATCTATTACCATCATCACCATCAACACCATCATCATCCTTGAAGACGCCAACAGAAGGTGGAGCCTGAACTAACCGAAAGTGACCTTGGAACTGGAGCCATCCGGCGATGCCCCGGACCTCCCCCAGGTCACACTAGTAGAGAAATGTCCGCTCAGACAACAGGCAGCTCGCCTCCTCGTTTCTAACCCGGTCGCGTTGGGCAGACCCCTCCTCCCATTTAAGTCATTGCCGTAACTCCGTGTTTTCACACTTCATTTTCTTCATTGCCTGGCGTGTCCCATATCAAAGCAATGGGACTAAAGAGAAATTTCACAGCTCCTGACCTTCAGCGAGGAATGCCCAGGAGCAAAGAATGAATGAAACATGATGAAGTTTCATGAATTTTTCTAGAAAATCTAACTTTCAATGAAATCGGGGAGTTGGGGGTCAAGGGAACAGCCAGAGATAGAAGGCCAGACCTGGGGTGACTGGATTACACTCGCTGGCCTGTGGCTCTTCATTAAGACCGTCCGGATGAATGCAAGGTACATTACACACACATATATATCCCGTGCACACACATATACTATTTACGATAGTGCCAAATAATGGCGACGAGAAACAATAATCGATAGCTTTGCAACAGAATTGTGTTCCGAAAGAGGGGCGTGTTGTTTTCTCTGTTCTCCACACTCCCTGACAAGGGGGAAGGGGGAAAGAAACGCCATTCTCCCATCACTGAAAATAAATACTTGTGTTATATTCGGTTGCCTCCACAATGAATAAAACAGGCATGCAGGTTTATAATATCGATTCACAGGGCTCTTTCTGCTCCAGTGAACTGTTACCAAACGGTTCAGAACAAAGCTACGGGCAGATCGGACAAAGCTCTTCTAACGGGGCTGACATTAGGCTCAGCCTGATAAGACCACATCAGAGAGACGCTCATTCTCCAGACCCTCTGATCACAGCAGCCGGCGATGGAGAGGTGCTCCAGCTCCCGGAACCTGATCTCAGACCTGCTTCTGTGGATCTGGCTTAGAGCGACAGCGAGGCTCAGGGTTATCGGGCGAAGTGGAGGAGTGCAAGGCCATCTCGTCTCCGCAGTGCCTCTAGACAAGAATAAGCACCCAGCCCAGGAGGAAGGAGGGGAAGCACTGGGGGGTCGGGGGTGGTGAGAGGAAAAAAAGAACAGAAGTCTGTCTGAAATAACAACATGCTGACTTACACACGCGAATGTCAAGCACTCCCTAAGTCCCTTCTAGAACAACGGTTCTCAACTGTGGGCCAGTCTGATCCCCATTCCTCAGAGGCGTATGGCAATGCCTGGAGACTCTCTGGACTGTCACGGTGAGAGAAAGCGCAGGTGGCATCAAGTAGGTGAGCCCAGGAATGCTGATAAACATCCTACAATGCACAGGAAGTCTCCCCCAGCAGAGAAGTATCTGGCGTAAAATGTTAATGGTGGAGACCTCTGCCCCAGAGGAGAGCAACCTTGACTCTTCGCCTAGACCGAGATGAAGCCTTATTAAATTAGATTATCAAGTTAGTTATCAGCGGCAGGGATCTCAATCCTGTGTCCAATCAATGGGCAGTCTGGAGAGGGGAAAACATCAGGAATCAGTTACTTTTCCTCAGCAGATCAAACAGATGGTTATAATTTAAGGATATTTATGGAGTGTTTTTGGAGGCACACTGTTTACTCCCATTCATCTCAGTGCGGTGACAGTTTTGAATCGTTTACTGTGTTCGACTTCCCACAGAAGACACATTCTAATTTTTTTTTTAATTTCAAAATGAATATAGTCACTGTATTAAAATTCCCTTGGCTTTACTGTCATCTACAAGTCACCACGGTAAAGTGCAATTGATCTCACTCAACATAACTGGAGGGTGGTGGGGGTGGGGGAAATGCCAATTTTGAGCGCCAGCCTCAATTGATGCGAGACTTTTAGTATTTGCAGTGAGGTCTTTCATTGGATGAGGGAACAAATAAAGACCATCACCCGAAGAATGTGAATGGCCTTCCATCCACAGTCGCCAGAGCCCGGCGCATTCAGGTTAATCGAACTCTCTGTGTTTTTTGCTAGGGAAGGTTGCCAACAGCCCGTCATCTAAAGCAAGGGTTTCCAAACTTTTTTTTTTTTTTCTGTAGAGGGCCAGAGAGTGAATGTTTTCAGCTTTGTGGGCCACACGTTCTGTACCACTACTCAACACTGTCGATGTGGCGCAAAAGTGGCCATCAACCATTTGTAAACAAATATGTGTGTGGCTGTGTTCCAATAACACTCTGTTTAGGAAAACAGTTTGCCGGCCAGATTTGGACCTCGGGCCATAGTTTGCCCATCCCCTCCATGAGACAGAAAAACCTGCACAGCCCTCAAAAGTAACTGCAGGCACTGAATCTTGGAGGATGTGGAAGGCGTTCTGAAAACGTGGACAGCCTATGGGATATGATCACGCCTATCCATTCACATCGTACTAAGGCGAAACTCAACAGCAATTAATGGATATGCTGTCCTAGTGAGGTTGCCATAATACGCAGTTTTCTTCGGTATTTCTGTTGAACCCTGTTCACGCATTTCTTAGAAAAATGAATGCCTGAAATATAAACTGAGCCCCTACCACGCCGTATACCCAGTATCACTGATGCCTCTGAGGACACAAAATGATTAAGATTCACAATAATCGTACCTGTCCTGGAGTGATTATATGAGTCTCATGTTTTCTCTTCAGTACCTGACCTTTCTACCCTAAAGTATGCGGAGACCTCCTTTGGGGACCAGTGAGTAAGAGAAAGTCTGTAGTTATGCCAGCCCCACAATCTGTTAAAGCCAGAAACCCCATGGCTGAATTGCTCATGTACAGATACTGTAGATGTCCAGAGTATCCCTCAGGGATTGGGTCTTAGAAGGAGCAGATAATGCCCTCTATGGGGTATCAAATCCTCTCTTCTGTCCCAAATTGGCAGATGGAGCAATTGGGCCCCAGTGAAGTCACTTTCCAGACCTGGGAAGCAGGGTGCCAATTCAGGGTATGTTTTGCTCCCAGTGCATGCAGAAACCACTAACGTCCACGGCTTCCTTCTGGGCATGGGGCGGGGCGGGGAGGGGGTGGAGAAGACAGCAAATCACAGAGAAAGAGACAATGGCCCTGAACTAATTAGATTTGGGTTTAAAAAACTGGGCTCCCCACTTGTAGCTGGATGACCCTGACCCTCAGTTTCCTCTTCTATATCGTGAAACAATAATCCCACCCTCCATTTCATTTCTGCAAGAGTAGAGATAATATGAGAAACGAATTTGGCACACAGTAGGCCCACAACATACGGCATCTTTTTTAACTCCCTTACAGAGTGTTACCTTGGCAAGAGCTGATGTTTAATTGTAGTGATACAGAGAAGCTTTTCTGGGACAATCACAATTGGAAAGATTTATCTCAGTATGTGTTTTGGAAAATGCAGTCATCTTGCCAATAAGGCCTTCGTTTCTAGAACAGGGTTCCTCAAACTCAGCACTGTTGGCAGTTAGGATAATTTTTTTTGTTGGTAGGAGATTTAACAGCATCCTTGGGCCTCCAGCAAATAGATGCCCATAGCTACTCACTGCCTTTCCTCCCCAGTCATGACATTGAAGAGTGTTCCTGGACATGGCCAGATGAACCCCAGTGACCCAGTCACACCTCGCTCAGAACCACAGATCTAGAACTGCAGATTCTAGATTCACTAGAACTGTGCCTGCATTGCTCTGGATATACAAGAAAGAGAAAGGAAAGAGAACAGGTGCAGAGAAGCCATTAACTCTGGCTAACAGGCAAGAACCCTGGCAGAGAATTACCCTTGTGGGCATAAGAGGTGACTGTTCACTTCCCGGTACAAATACAAGGTGACTGCAGGTGCCCGTGGGGCTTACGTTGGTGACCTGATCAGTACCGTCTTGCACGGTCGCCGTTCTCCAGCGCCGTTCTCCAGGCGTACACACATACGCAAATATGCAACCAAATGTGTTGATTTGCAATTTGAGGCATGAGGCAGACACAGGAGGCATATTTCAATGTGCAAGGAAGAGAGCTGTTGGAGTCTGCATAACTCGTTTCATTGCTGCCTTCCGAGCAGCCCTATGTTCCTGCCGCCACAAACATACTTCGCCCGGAGCTCGGCTCTGCTCAATGTTCTCTGGCAACACCTGGTGGAACAGGGTAAAAACTGCACAGCGCCTTGGCGTGAGCTGCTGTGTCTGCTAATCTCATTTCTGGGGAAGGCTTTCTAGCGGCAGAGGTTTGGGGGGGGGGGGGCGGGTACCGTCAGAGTCCCTGCTTCTGGGCTGGCATCGATGCTGTGCTGGGCTAATTTCTGCTGTTTTCCTTTCTACTTTACCAAGCAGAAAACAAACACTGCTGTACTGTCAAGAGCTTTCTTGCTAGGATAAGGAAATAAATCGCAACCACAGCCCCACTGGATGTCTTTCTCCAGGATGTGCCCAGAAAGCTGCCTCAGCGTTTGCCCTGCGACTTAGCAAGTGTGCATGGCCCAGCTTTAGAAACACACTCTTACGGGTTATTACCTAAATGATGCCCTTTGTGGCTTAGCAGGTATCTTTCCTGTGACAGAGTACAGCTGCTTCTACTTGGACGGGTAGGGATGAGAAAGGGGGTGCACATCCAGACACCTACTCGCTGGAAGTCAAGGATTCCACCCTGGCTGTCAACCTCTCACCCAACCCTCGTCAGGATCGTGGGGGGCTCACATGCATTTAAATCCTCAACCGTGAGAAGGAAAGTCTAACCTTTTATGCATTCTACCTGATAAAGGCATTGCAGGGGAGGACCGGAGAATGACAATGTTTTCAGGATTTCATTCTTTTTGAAGGCTGAACACTATTCCTGTGTGTGTGTGTGTGTGTGTGTGTGTGTGATATTTTCTTTAACACTCATCTACCAACAGCACCTTAGGTTGTTTCCATTATCTTGGGCGCTGTGAATCACGCTGCAATGAACCCAGGAGTGCAGCTATCTCTTTGCCATGCTGATTTCATTTCCTTGGGATATACACCTAGCAGGGGGATTGCTGGATCATGAGGAACCTCCATGCTGTTCTCCGTAGCGGTCGTGCCAATTTACATCGCCACCAATCATGTGGCAGTGCTTCCATCCGCACCGTGTTATTTCACAATGCCTACATATATCAAAACACCAAGCTGCACACCATATGCACATATGTATGTATGTACCTACATATGCAATTTCTCTTTGTAAAAAAAAGAAAGCGCACTCAGCTTTTTGGGAGAATGTTCTCTCGAAATCCATAGATTCACTGAGTATTTCCAAGGAAGGCAGCTTAACATTGGAAGAAGTCTTCCAACACTGGTTGGGAGACAGGGTGCCCTCAGAGGTTGAGGACCTGTTTGCTCGCATGCTGGGTGTGCGATTTGGGGAGAATTATTGACATTCTGTAGGTCTTTTTTGCCCCCTCCATTGTAAAACAGGAAAGATAGCACCACCTATCCATGGAAGCCATGCATGCCAACTGCTTCACATAGTGTCTGACATCTAGAAATGCTCAGAAAATGTTAGCTAGAGCCTTAACTGTTCCCCTCTCAGACGCTCTCGCCACGTCTCAGAAGTCCGGAGACCTGTCCCCGGCAGGTCAATGACTTGCAAAGCGACCTTAAATAAATCCCCATCTTGTTGTGTTTGTCTTTATCATCTGTCAAAATGGAGAGCATTCCACCTGTTTTTTAAAAATTATTTAACTCAAAATATCATTATCGGAATAGTATGAGATAAGACAAGTGAATGCTTCTGAAAAAGACCTACTAAAACACCAATAGGCAGCACTATTAGACATGTGGCTCGTGTGCATTTACAATGCACACGGTGTCATCAAATGGACAACACCTAGAAGACAATGGAGAACTACAAGGTTCTCCAAAGGTGTGCTCAGTCACTGACCGAAGGTCTCTTCTAGAAGGCAGGTCTACCCAGTCCAGTGGGGACAGGTGTGCGGGAAGTGCTGGGATAATCCAAGGAAAATCAAGCTCCATTTCATGGTAAAATGGCGTCACAGATGTGGAGCTCCAGGCTCACCATTTCCCTCAAGATCAGACTTGCAAGTGACCTACAGTGTTTCTGAAATTGAGTCTTCGTCCTCTATGGACTATCATTTGTCCTTTTGGTAACATCAAATCAAAGACAGACTTTTTCTGCAGTTAAGCTGTCCCCGCTGCTGAAGCTGAAATTCTAAGTTATAATGTCTTACCCAATGGGATTCTCAAGGAGGGGGGCTCCCTTCTTTTCAGAGTCACATTATATGAAATATTTAGCATATTGCGTGCCAATGGCTGTCAAATTAGGCTCATCTAGAATACTATAATTAAGAGGGGAGCCTCACATACTTAGCATTGAAAGCCAGTCATATTCAAATTATGCATGAGGATTTGGAAGCCAAAGAACATCTTTCTACAACTGCAACTCAGGTACTTTGAAGTATCCTGCTCCCAACCACTACCTGCTAAGAGCAGCAAGGAATCTCTATTTGTTCCTATCCTACAGTAGAAATTCTCAGTGCAGGAGAATAAGATATTATTACTTCTTAAAATTTTATTTAAAACCACATTTAAAAAATGATTCTCATTTGTATCCAAAGACAATGCCTTAATCTGAAATGATCAAAGATGGATGATGGGTCTCAGGAACACGCTTACTGTTTTTCACTTCAAAAGGAAATTATTAACTACCACTTTCAGGGCATTTAACAGTGTCCAGAAGTGAATAAGTTAGTTCATCCCCCCTCACAGGTTAGTCTTCAGACAAGATGCGGTGAATTTTTAAACATATTTTCAAAAAGTTGCTCATCACAGCTAGAGTTCTGCCATATGTGTGTGTGTGTGTGTGTGTGTGTGTGTGTGTGTATTTATATATTTATATATTTATATTTATATAAAGTCTTTAATTTTTTCAGTTTGGCAAAAATCCATTCTA
Organism: Nasua narica; assembly: GCA_028533885.1. Lineage (NCBI taxonomy): Eukaryota > Metazoa > Chordata > Mammalia > Carnivora > Procyonidae > Nasua > Nasua narica. The sequence continues at coordinate 5,562,026 of CM052805.1, read as the reverse complement.
CATTTTAATTAAATCTTTACTTTAGAATTCAGTCTGACCATGTGGAATATGTCACGCTGCATCTTTAAAATCTAAAAACAAACAAAACAAAACAAAACAAAACAAAATAAAAGTAACTCTCTAGAGGGAAGAAAAAAAGAAGACCCACCTGCTGAATGCTAAATATATTATTAACACACGATGCCTCTCTCTTTGGGATTTCACCTCTTTGAGGTAGGATATGAGCTTGGATATGAAACTTCTCAAGGGCCATTGTTATAGAATACTCTAGTTTCCTTTATGATCCATGCTTGATGAAAGGAACTGAGGCTGAGGAGGGGAAGGTCCTATGACATCTCATCATGGTGCCACTATGTCTGCTGAGCCTCTGACGTTTTCAAATACATTTGATCAGTGAAGGCTCACTCTTGTCTTCAGGTCTGGCAAGCGACACAGATATTGTCACTCCCACATTGTAAAAATATAAAAGTTGGCATCAGAGGAGTTAAACAATCAATTTGTCAATCCTCAGTATCACACAGCAAAGTCAGAATTTTCATCTGCCAAGATTTTGGATTCCAAAAGTTTAATCTGTCTGCCTATCTATCAACATGTTGGGCTATTTATCTATTCATCAGTGTGTCTACGTGTCTATGGTTTCACCAAAGCACCCACTATTACTTTTTTTTTTAAGATTTTATTTATTTATTTGGCAGAGAGAGAGAGAGATCACAAGTAGGCAGAGAGGCAGGCAGAGAGAGAGGGGGAAGCAGGCTCCCCGCTGAGCAGAGAGCCCGATATGGGGCCTGATCCATATCAGGGTGGGCCTGATCCCACCCGAGCCGCAGGCAGAGGCTTTAACCCACTGAGCCACCCAGGCGCCCCAACACCCACTATTACTTTAAGTTGGGTTAGAGAGTTCATCGAGATAAGTCTGGAATAACTGCTAATTAAGCTTAGGAAGCTTAGGAAGCTTACCTCCTTGAGGAAAGCCATGAGATTTGGGGGCTATTTGAAATTTGGAAACCTCCACCTTTTCCTCTCTATTTTTGCATATTTATGTTTTTCATGTTATATTTAAGTTGCTTCAAAGGGAGAATGGATTTATGCCAACTACCATGTGATTAAAAATAAATGCGTGGAAGATAAAAAGTTTTCAAATAGCTTCATCGGGCAGCTTAACTCTTTCCAATTGTCTAATATTGTTGTTTGTTTTCTCTGCTCAGGCAAGTTCTCCTGGGATGTCTTGGGGCTATGTTTTGGATAAACCCTCTCCAATCAGTTGTATGGAGCCAGATTTCATCCTTCTGTCCCTTCACATTCCCAGGGTTCAAAGAGGCTCCAAGGTTGGCAAGACAACACGTTGGACACAAAATGGAATCGCGGTACGTGGCACTTCAATTTTGCTTCTTTAGCAGCAAAGATCATCAAACGCTCTGCTCTCTGCTATGACAGAAGATCCCTTAAATAACACTTAACCTACCCGTGCACCAGCGGCGGCGTGGACAGCTCCCCACTACGCTGCCGCCATGCTGCTGGGAACTGAAATCAATTTTTCATTGACTGGGTTATGGCAGGACTATGGTTCCTCTGCTGTGCTTTGCTCCAGGACCTCTCCCCTCTAGCTCTGTGGGTGTTCTCCACACGGAAAACTTCACATGCTCAAAGAGAAAGCGGACTTAAAACGAGGAAAGGGCTGGAAGCAGTACCACCACTGATCTCTGCATCTCCTCCTGCAGGTGGACGAGCCACCAAGAGAGAGATGTGCTTGGTGGGGTGGGGGTGGGGGGACTGCCAAGGCCAAGGGCGAAAAAATAAAAAAAATAAAAAAAAACAACATGGCCTCTCTTTTGAGTGGTTTTTCACTTTTGACTTTTGAGGATTTCTGTCTTTGGGGAGAATAGGAATATGTCTCCTAGACCCTGTGCTAAGGTGGAAATTACCTGAGAGATAGGTTCAGTGGGAGGAGAGAGGGGGCAGAATTACATAATGCAGCTATTTTAAATGTAGATGATTACCCTGTCCCCATACAGATTCATAAGTGCTGGAGATGAAGCTTGGGGGAAGGTATACTTTTGACAGTCCCTGGGAGATTCTTATGCGTGACAGAGTTTGAGAACTTCCAGCATGATGGTTCCAAGCATGGATTTGGGAATTAGAGAAACCTGGATTAGGGGACCAGCTATGTCATCTTCCTGGCTGGGCGGCTAAGAAAATGACCTTCCACTCCTTAAGCTCAGATTTCTCATTCATAAGCCAAGAGTGAGCATATTACCTGCCTCTGAGGGTTGTTGAGATAAATAGAAAAGATATGCACATAATCAACTGGCACAATGCCCAGTGTGTAGCACTAAGTGCCCAAGAATGTTGACTTTCTTTGTCATGTAACTTGTTGAATGGCCTCATTTAAATGGAACTGCTTCTCTCTACCAGGATACTTCACTGAACCCCCCAAAAGGTTGAAATGGGACCCCATAAATGGATATCCAAGTCTTCAGCCCCAGAACCCGTAAATGTAATGTTATTTGGGAAAAGAGTCTTTGTGGGTATAATTAAGTGAAGGATTCTGAGATGAGGGCATCGAACTTTATGGTGAGCCCTATATCCAATAACAAATTCTTGTAAGAGACAGCAGAGGAAAAGGCCATCTGGACATGGAGACAGAAATTGTAGTGCTGGGTCTATAAGCCAAGGGATGCTAAGGATTGACAAAAGCCACCAAAAGTAGCAGAGAGACGTGGGATAGACCTTCCCTCAGCCACCAGAAGGAGCTGACCCTGCTGACGTCTTGACTTGAGACTTTCAGCCTCTAGAATGTGATGCTTATTCCACCAAGTTTGGGGTAATTTGTTACAGTGGCCCTAGGAACTAATAGGAACACTTTTAGCTCCATGTTAGTACAAGCACTATTTGGAAAAAGCTCAGATACCATGGACACTTATAGAATAAAGCTTTTGCTGTTCATGAGCTGGGAAAATTTATAGCTAAGTGGACCCTAAAAAATTGGGTAGTTTCATGATGCCATTTTACAGGTGAGAAAACAGGCTCAAGCAGACTAACGGGCACATTCAGGGTTATGTAGCCAGGACACAGAGAGGACTTGAACCCAGAACTCTTGACACCTGTTCACACTACCAGAAATGTATCACTTGAACTATCAACGACAAAAATGCTGAAGGGTAAATATGCGTGTCAAAGTCATTCTGTAGTCCTAGGGCAGTTTTATCATGTAAATGGCACTGTACTTTTGAATCATTCACCAGAAAGTTTGCCTGTAGGGTACCTACCAATAATCGGGATACTACACTGAAAGATAGTGACTTCAATTTCCTCCCATTGGCTATTGTCACTCTTTGGTACCAGTTTCAAAGCTCATAAGGGAATGCAGGCTCTGAGGTCCCTGCTGTCACCAGTAGGTTCTATTCACTTCTCTGTAGATCTATGTTTCTACTTGTCTCAAGAAGACACAAAATGCCTTCCATTTGACAGTCATAAGAAATTAACTGGATGCCTAGTGTTTCCATAAAACAATGTTGACAGGCTGGTGTCCTACAGCCTATGGATAAGTGATCCTAAAAAGTCACTTGCCAAAGGAATGACAGGTTAAATACTCTGAAATTTGAATCATGTTTTAAATATACTTTGAGGGATACCTGGGTGGCTCAGTCGGTTAAGTGTCTGCCTTTGGCTCAGGTCATGATCCCGGGGTCCCAGGATCGAGCCCCGCATCCCACATTGTGCTCCCTGCTCAGCAGGGAGCCTGCTTCTCCCTCTCCCTCAGCCTGTCACTCTTCTTCCTTGTGCTCTCTGTCAAATGATTAAGTAAAATCTTTAAAAATAAATAAAAAACTTTGAATGTAAATACAATGCAGGCAACACTTACTTGAATCTTCAGTTCAAGATTCTCTTCCGTGTACCATATTCTGGGCCAGAGATAGAAGACAAAGGATTGCTTTTTTTGTTTGTTTGTTTTTTGTTTGTTTGTTTTTGCATGTGTGTGATAGATCTTACAATTCAGCTCATTTCAAATTAAATAATTGTAATTGGCTGCTTTAAAAAATATATATATACACATGCTCATTTCTCACATCCTGAGATTTCTCTGATTTTATTTATTTATTTGAGAGAGAGAGAAAAAGAGCTCAAGCAGGGAACAGGGGTAGAGGGAGAGGGAGAAGCAGGCTCCCCGCTGAGGAGGGAGCCTAACGTGGGATGCGGGGCTTGATCCCAGGACTCTGGGATCATGAGCCAAAGGCAGAGACTTAACCAACTGAGCCCCCAGGCACCCCAATACTGAGTTTTCTTAAAGCAAGTCAGGCCTGAGCGTTTTCCCAAAGCTCACATGAGTCTGTATGTGATGTGTTTCCCGTGCTTTATTTTCCACTGCTGGCTTCCTGCTATGCTTTGAAAAGTGCCGTCCCTGTTTCTGTGGAAAGAACCAAGGAGGAGGACGGAGGAGCTGGAAGCTACGGCAGGTCCAGAATGGGAAGTCAGATCACAAAGCCTGTCCTGGTGACGCAGTGCTGGGCATCGGCCTGTGAACGGAGGCACGCAGGGAAAGGCAGAAGTGGCAACGAGAGCCTTCAGGCTGGGAGTCTGTGAAGACATGCTCTGACTCACTCGGGGAGAAAACGGAGGAACTGTGTGGCCCCGATAGGGCTCTCACAAAACCCTTGTCTGCTTGCAGCTGAGGTTTGCCTGTTTACACTGTTCCCTGTCTGAGTTTCCCAGGTGCAACGCCCTTAGGGACATCCTCCTCCTCCCAGAGGCTGGAATGAGCAACAGGTACAGACAGGCGGAGAGCTGGACCGCCCCCGGAGACACAGTGGAGGGCCGCTAACTCCAGGGAAGAGGCGGCTCTGCCTTCTCCCTGTCCTCTTCCTTCCGCCCTGGTTATTGGCAAAGAAGCAATCCCTCGTGTCCCTCCCCTGACACACACACACCGGGGGCACCCAGCTGGACACGCTCCCACCCCGGTGCCCCAGGAAGAGCTTCCCCTCCATCATGAGGAAGCTCCCCTCCCGCCCAAGCCCCGCTGCTGGATGTTCCCAATGCATAATTATCTTAATTTAGGTGTGTATTTTGCGACAATATTTTGGATAATCCTGGCACTTACTCTTCTCTATTACAAACATTTATGCAACCATGCCAGCCGATTAATCTGAAGGATGTGGCAAAGAGACGGGGAAATTTTACCCACAGGAAACAAAAACCCAGTCTTTGAGGATAAATATGTACTCCAAAATTCATAACTTATTGCAGATTGCTATTGATATTTCAGAAATGTATTTGTCCCTTGGACATATTCATAGAGCGTTTGCAAGTCTATAGACACATCTATTTAATAACTGTACCGCATAATTCTTCCATGCTACATATACATGAGAACCTGCAAACACCCCCCCAATCCCCACAACAAAGGTAATAAGCTTTTGTCTCGCCTTTTTTTTTCCTGCTTTAAGCATCCCCTTTAATGAGCTCTGCTTCTTTGTAACTCAAGAGATTTAGTATTCTGTCCAACAAAACAATTTATTGCCCAAAATGTTCCTGCTGCAGATAAAATCTTAGCTTCCCCAATACTTCGGCTCCACAGTTAATACCCTAATGTTTCATTTACAGCTGAACAAAGCGGCTTATCTCCACTAAAAGGGGAATTAGTAGTAAGAAATAATTTCAATCATCTGCTGAGTTTCTAAGTAAAGTGATGACTTCTGCATTCTCGCTTCTATCTGATGACAGGTGTGTTGGGGGCTCCCAGAAAATAGAGCAGTTCTGTCACCTAAGCTTTGTAATTTGAACAATGCAGCTTCATAGATCAGGCAGGAGTTAGGCCTTAGCTGTCAGGGGAAAAAAAAAAAATTCTACACTCGGAAATATGCTGTAGTCAGCAGTTCTTAGCTACAGATTGGGTACTAACTCAAGGGGAAAAAAAATTGGTTTGAATCAACAAATGGCTCCATTTTTCCCCCTAGTCTGCGGCAAACTGATTATACACCTACAAACATACATCCACAGTCTATTACAGTTCCTCAGCACGTACACATGCCCACACCGTACCGTGATGGCTATATATTCTCACACGCGTGCATACAGCCTTATTTATGTGTGCGCAGACCTGAAGGCTGCTGGAGACCACGTCGGGGCTGGGGAGGGAGGCCTGGGCAGGTAGACGTTTGAAAAACAGTGAGGCAGAGGGATCAGGCATGAGTCTGCAGCAGGGACCGGATCATTTACATTAGAAGGAGAGGACAGTGACTTGCCTTCCTGTGATTACAGGGGGAAATTCAATTTGCCATCGCTCAGTCATGACCTTGGCCTGTGAAGACCTGGCAGTGGCCCCCAAAACTGTCTAATAAGTAAACCAAAAAGGGAGGCAGCCAAGCTCGAGGGGGTGGATGGACCTCCCATCTGAAGGAGAGTAGAGCGTCCATAGCCCTGGAGTCTGAAGGAGATGGAGAAACAGAAATGTAAGCGGATGGGAGGGACGAATTTCTCTCCCTGCACCTCTAAAGGTATGGTGGTTCACTTCCTGTGTCAATCCTTTTAATGGAAGGATCTTCCTTAAATGTGGAAGTCCCCCAAGCTCATCTGGGTGTTTAAACAGGAGGCTCAGGTGGGAGACCAAAGAGATCCTGGGCATCATGCAGAAAGGAAACTCATTGGAAAATAGAAACAGAGGTTATTACTTAGGAAAAGAATCCCTCTAATTTCAGTTGTCTTATTCTATGCCTCTTGAAAGCTGGAGCCTCATGAAGTGTCCCCAGCTCAGTGAAACATCTGGTCGGTGTGGGTGTTGTCTGCTAACTGCTCACATTCTTTCTCCTCTGCGCCTGACGGCTAGGAGCCCCGCCGGCCATAGATGCCCGCGGTGGGGGTGGAGGTGCGGGTATGGGAGTAGGAGGGGCTGTCATCTCTTCCCGGGGACAGCGTGAGCCTGTGACCAAAGACAGATTGATGAAAGGGAGTGGGAATAAGAGTCTGGGTGAAGCCGTCTTTGGTGTAATTAAAACTCCAGCGCTCCCCCACGGGCTCAGGCTCAGGCTAGGTTTTCCCCTGAAACCATACCTTTCCCTTCGAGTCTTCCCCTGCCCTTCTCTGATTCTTCACCTCCTCTCCCATAGGCTTCCCCCGAAAGCATCCCTTCAATTAACCACCTGCACCAATGCGAATCCCCCATTTCAGTCGTTATCCCTAGGGAATCGGACCTAAGAGGGATGGGCATAGGAAAGTGATACATAGATATATACAAAATGTGCACTCCTATGCACTTGGGTATAATAGTTGCATTTTGGATACATTGGAGATACCAATGAAAACACGCTGACATACATCCAGAGGTGGGGAAGACGTGATACGTGTCTTGCCCCTCAAAGATTCCAACCTCCTGGCCACTTCCTGAATTATGGTTTAGGGATGAGCACGTGATCCAGCGCGGGCTGGAGCTCCCTACGCACCACCTCCAGGCATTTTCTGTCAGTACTCAAGTTGTAAGAGCCACTGACTATAGGCTAGAAGCTACATCTAATAAAAAAGCAAGATTCCAAAGACAGCTGAGCTAAGCAATGCAAAGGAGAGATCTCTGTTTCTGAGGTTCAAACCCTTATATTCGGCAATGACTGACGGCAGGCGGAACTACTCCCAGACTTTTCAGCTTCTTGAGATAATCAATCTTCCCTGGGCTTATGCTAGCATGAGTTAGGCTCTATAACCTCTTCAGCTTCATCTATAGGAGAAGAGGAGAAAGAGGGCGGCATGGCCCCAGCCCAGAGACAGGTAGGGGTCTTTACATAGTCATAGGGTGTGGATGGACATGAACACGCATGCTTCCTGTCTTCCTTGACCCTAAATACCTCCCATCAAAGTCACCATCTCTGGTAGGACTGTACAGGGTGTGGTGTCTGTGTTTTCTAATTTTATTTGGCGGCCACTTGTGGAGTACTTAGTAAGAGCGAGACACTTAGTGATGAGCAAGACTGCCCTAATGCATTCCCTCAAATAGCTTACTCCTTCATGAAAGAAATAGGCCATTTTGCAAATAAAAATACTAAAATTTTGTGAAGTGCTTTGAAGGGAAATGTAAGGTGCCATAAGAGGGGAATACAAGGGGGACTTGGTGTAGCCTATAGGACTCAGATAAGGCTACCATGACAAAGTGACATGCACGCAGAGGTCAAAAAATGGAATAACAAAACACTTCTGATGGAGGAAAGCATGTGCATGAGTCCTGAAGGAGGAAGAAGTTGGGTAAGTTTCAAAACCTGAAAATAATTCCTGCCTGGCTAAAGTATTGTGACAGAAAATAAGGAGGTGTTGAATGAGCTTGCAGAGAGGTCAAGGGGAGAAGGGAAATGTACAAAGCTTGGACTCTGAAGGCACCCAAAACCGATGGAGAGGTTTAAGCTGCGGTGGGGTAGAGGAGTAGGCTAATGCAAGTTCACATTCTTGTCCTTGTATCAGGGATCTCAGGCTACCTGAAAGAAAGGTGGTCTGATGAGCTGGCCCTATAACTCATCCACTCATACATGCATCCATCCATCCATCCACTCACTCATTCAGTCATGGATGAAAGTATGCATAAAAACCATGCATGGTTTTCCTTCCCGCAGTATTTACAGTCTTTCAGGGGAGATAGAAATCAAACCATTACACCAAGAGAAGTGAAACTGAAATGATGCTCTGAGCTACTAATGGAGGTACGTGAAGTTAAAAAATAAAATAACAGATATGCTTGACCTAATCAGTGAGGCCAAGAAAGATTTTGTTGAGGAAGGGACAAAGTACTATAGGCATGTTAAGTAGGCAAAGAAGGAAGAGAAAAGGATGCCTAGGTAGAGAAAAATCCTGGCAGAGCTTTTTCAGGAAGACCGCAAGAACACGGTGCAGGAGGGTAGCAGCAAGCTCCATATTGTGTGCACTTAGGGCCCCTGGACCCCCAAGCTTCTTCCTTCTGACTTCACAAGGGTCCCCCTTCTGCAAACCAGGGCACATAATATGACAAGCACACTCAGAAGCACATCAGCAAGCATGGTTCTAAAAAGGGAATGGCCTAGAAAATCCATGCCCCAGGATCAACATGATGGTGGTACTGAGGTGGGGGTGGTCATGGGCAGAAGGGACAGTGTCCGAGCATGCTGCCCTATGCAAAACCTCACAGTGGATTAACTGTCACAGATTTAGTTCAAGAGGTCAGTTGAGGATACAAGGTGTGGTAGGAGCAGAAGAAATAGCCCCAATGAAGAGAGTCAACAAGCTTGCAAAAAAACCCAGAGGTCGGCGAGACTTGAGACTCTTGGAGAACATCCCTATTCCAAGCCATACGTTTGAAGCAGGTAGTAAAAAAACCTTCTTCCCGGAACTTTTATTCCATATTTGCAATTTTCTTACATTCCTGACTCTTCCTATCCCCAGGGCATACAAATCACAGCAAACAACTAGATTGTTGGATCTGTCCTCCCTTAAGCACATATTGTTATAAATGGAAAGAAAATGGTCTCATTGCATGCTATTGAGAAACACAAATCTCTAAATGGATTGTCAGTTCTTTTAACCACTAATTCCTCTTTAAAAAGACAGCATATTGATTCTTTTCATCAAAAGTTGCCAAACGTGTAAATTCACAATCCTGAACACAATCCAAAAATCATCTATTGTTGAGGGATAATGCAAAACGTGGCACCTTACACTTGCATAATCTTTTTGAGGCAAACAATATATATATATATATATATATTAGATGTATTTTCTCATTAGATACTTAGAGCTTTGTGAAGAAGGTATTATTATTCCTAGTCTGAAGATGAGAGAAGCAAGGTTCTGAGAGTTTTGGGGATGTAGCTAAGGTGCAGCAAGCTAAAACTGATATCAAAGTCTTTTGGTTCCAAGTCCCAATATCTTATAGTTAAGAGCATGAGTCTGGCTATCATGGTGACTTAGGTCAAGTCTTGGATTCTGGAAATTAGTTATTTCTATTATGGGCAAATTACTTTTTCTGAACCCCAATTTTCTCATCTGGAAAATGATGGTAATATCATGTATCTAATAGGGTGACATAAAGATTATATGCATATGAAATATTTAGCTTAGTATCAGGGACATTGCACATACTCCAGAAATGAAAACCACCACTGTTACTCCATAGTATGTCATAGGATGTCATTGCCGTCACTGGATTATAATACCATGGCCTCAGCAAACCTACTCTGCATATTGGAAGCTCCAAATTGTCCTCTGAATTTCTCTCTAGAGTTTGAACTTATTTGGATGACAGTACCCTCTGCCTATTATCTATTTTAGGTGATGTTTTGCCGACATTTGGCTAATGCAAGCCATCATCTAAGGATCTTCCAGAGTTGTTCGGAGATTAAGCAACTGCATGTTAGCCCCTGACGTTCAGAACAAATATCAAGAGCCAAACTTTAGAGGGAAGAAGGTATACTCCAATCAACATTTCATTAATTAGCTCGATTGACTTTCATTATCCAAGACTGGTGAGTATTACCATTGCATCTCTCCACTAGTCCAATTCATTCAGGCTTTCCAAAGAGCTGACATTCTAGCATAAAAGCCTATTCTTTCAAAGCACTTACTCTGTATCAGGCACTGAACTAAGCTCTCTCTATATTATGGACTGTCCCATTTATCTTCCCTAGAACCACCTGACTTGAAGACTACTATGATCTTTCTTTTCCAGTTGAGGAGATTCAAGCTCAGGGGGTTGATATAATTTATCTCAGGTAGACAGTAAAAAGTAGAGTTAGAATTTGAACCCAAATTTGTCAGATTGATTCCAAAGCTCTTGTCTCACACACCTCACTGGATGGTTTTTGAATTATACATCTGGAGATGATGAAGTCTACGCAACGTTTCGATTCCTTCCACATATGTCACCTTGTTTCCATTTGCATTCAGAATTTGCACAGTATTGCTATTTCCCCAGAAAGAGGCAAAACTTACAACTGAGGAGGATCCCAAATATAGCTTGGATACCTCATACAGTAACACACCTGATCTGTGCATTCCCTAGAACCCTATTAAGTCAGGAACAACAGGGTTAACCTCACCTGGCTCCATACAACTTGGGACCAGATGGTGGCCTTTTTAAGTCTTGAAAATATCACCCTCCTCATAAGGTAAATGCTGATTATGTTTACTCGATCTTAATAAAAGGCAATGGAAATGATTTATTGGGACAAAAAGAAAGGTACTGTGTTTTGCTTCATTTGTTTGCTGTTTCTCCCCATGACAGCTAAAGAACAGGAGTGTTCTCAAATTCTGGGATGCTTTTACCTTCACAACAATGGCATAAAACACAAAGTTCAAAGAAAACATAGAACCTGAGTTTGTGAAATTAACACACCAAGACAATTAAGAGATTCCAGAGATCCTCTCCACTGACAGTGAAGCCCAACATACCCTCTGCTCTCTTTAGCATTCAAAAGGCGAGGAGCTTTTTGCGAAGGATTTGCAAAGGTGCTGGGAGGCATGGAGCTGATACATCACCATGGCCTGCTGCCTCCGGGGACACTGTTCCTAATGGCACCCTGAGCTGATGGCTCTCCAGTATCAGCTTTCTTCCTAACACCTAACTGTGTTTCCGTGGTGTTCGACCATCCATTCCAGGAGCCTCTCTCAAGGTGTGCGTTTATTTCACAGTCTGGGATCGACCCACCACTCTCTTCCTGCTAGCATGTGTGCAATTTTGAAAGGAACCACGACTGGGAGAGACACATTTTGGACTGCTATTGTAGATCTATGCATCCAGAAGACAAGAATATATCAACGAATATCATGTCAGTCTGGCATAGCGACTGAAGGTCTCGACTCTGGAATTAGAGATTCCAGCTCCTTTCTTTATCAGCTGTGTGATATTGGAAAAACTACTGAACTTGAAGTCTTCAGTTTTCTTACCTCTACAATGGGGATAATAATGGAACATGCCTTATAGGACTATTAAAGCAATTTAGCAAGATAATGTATGCCTGGTGTTTTGCGCAATGTTGCAAGTGTTGAAATCCTGCCTCTTTCTCCTTCTACTCTTCACATTCTCTCTATTCTATAATCTATCTATCTCCATATTACTTTCATCCATTCTTCGCCATTCACCGCTGGTCCATGACTGAAGTCTATTATGAAGACCAATACAATCTTTGGGCACCAAAGCCCCACAACATAACTCGATGAGACATATCGATATAAGCTCGATGAGCTTATATTCAATCAACATCTTTACGGAAGTCAGAGCAAATCCAGGCAAGGGAAACACAACGCAACATGTACTTAATGATAAGACACACTTCTCTGTCCATATCCCAAAGTTCCTGGGTCAGTGGTGACCTGTGGGGTGCCAAAACCCAGCACACAGAAGAGACAACATAGAGTGTTGGTGTCCCTGGTAAGGACAGTAGTCACTGCTGAGTTTAGTACCGTAGCAAGCTTGTAGGAGAAGTCAGGGGGGATGGATTTGTTTTTAACGATTCGATTACTTAGTGATGACTCAATTAATGATAAATTAACTAGGCAATCGTATTTTGAGCAAAGATGACATTAGGTATTATTCTAGGTACTCTGTAGGACTCTATAAAAGACAGAAAGTCAGTTTATTACTTGTAGGAGTGTTGGAATCATCCGGGGAGCCTGACTGAGTGAAGATATCTTAGTTCCAGAGGCTAACGACTCTGACTTGGTAGATGTGGGGTAGGACAGGGAGGATCCTAGGTATATTTCTTAAGAGTGATCCAGGCTCTATGCTGTGGAAGATTTAGCTCTAGGGGGCCAAGGAGGGAGGGAATCTCTCGGAAACACAGGATGGGTCAGTCCCCGTCCTCCTGACACAAAGGACGTTGGTGAGGGAAGGCAGCATGGTGTAAGAGACAGCACCACGTCCGGGCTCGTCCAATTCACTCTGGAATCTCACACAAGTCACACGCCCTTCCTGAGCTCTGGTGTCCTCTACTGAGAGATGACAGACATGATCCCTAAAGTCTCTTTTTGTGAGAATGTTGGTGGTTCTGATGGCAAGATCCATGGTTCATGTGTACAGTTGTGCAGAGAGCACCAGGAACCCTCATAACACCTTGTCTGGAGAGAGGCGTGAACTTAGAATCAAACTCTGACACTCAGCTATAACCCAGCATAATGATCCCACTTACTGACGTCTCAGTTGTGTCTCTCTCTAGGGATAAACACCAGCAAGTTTCGGGGCCTTCCTGACATAACTGCCATATAATCTTCCTCTTATCTCAGTTGATGACCACGGCCTTTCACATTTCTTCTAGAATGTCTGAGAAGTGATTCTGGCTCTTCCCACTGTCTTCATGTGTGATTTCTCCATTATCATTCGCAACACCACCATCTCTAGGCCCTGACCTCACCGCCCCAGAGTCATTTCTACTCACTTCCTCCTGCCTCCGGTTGGTTTCCAAGGCTCTGAGCACTGTTTTTCCAACAACAGTGTTACCACTTCCATCAACTTGCACTTTGTGACCACCAGAGTCCAAGCCATCATCTCCCCTGGCCTAGTCCTACTCTTCTCTCCTGGACCCCGTTGGTCTGTGATCCACATGGTGGTCATCTTTGTGAAATGCAAACTTCTGTGTGGCCATTGAAACACAAAAAACACAACTCCCTTACTGCACCTTACAAAATTCTGCACCGTCCAGCCTTTGTCCACTTCCCAGAGCTCTCTTGAGCCATTCCTGTCTTCTGGGACTCTGTGGGTCCCACAAACATACCAAATTCCTCCCTTCTAAGCATGTTTTTCCTGGAGGGCCTTCCTCCTTATCTTGGCCTGATTTATCATTAGGAGCTCAGCTTAAATTTCACTTCTTCAGGGTCCTCCTTGAGTATACACTACTATTTGTTTTAACCACCTTTCTAGAACCCATCATTCACCATTTTCTTCATCTATACAGTGACTTCTGTCTGCCTCCTTCCAAACAGAATTTAAACTCCATGAGAACAACATTCTGTTTTGTCTTTTTTACCACCAAAGCCCCAGTGGCTGAGCAGAGCGGGCATTCAGTAAGTATCTATTGCACGAACCTTAAAACCATTCTGACTTCTCTAGTCTCTACGTGCAAAAGCCTCTCTAAGCCTGCATCGTGAGTACGGCATTGTCTTACTCATCATACTTTCTCTTCACAAATTCCAAACTTGGCAAGATCCTACAGAGCTGTTCACTCCATGGTCCCTCTCTGACTCATTTCATCTATTTTCCCATGGGAGAAATAAGGCGCAGACAGATAAACGATGCCACCCAGCCCAAGGTTCCACAGCCAGGGAGTAGCAGAGAGGGAATTCGAACTCAGTTATGTCTGACACCAAAACCCGCTGCAACACACAGCTTTTTGTTCTCGGTTCCGAGTCTAAATTCAGGAACCAAAAATAACAAAGCAGCTACGTGTTTGCAATGGTCCAGATGTGCAGGTGCACGCTGGAGCCTGAGCCGCATTTCCCCCTTGATTTTGATACTGGAGTTTCTATCAGGAACACTCAAATGACTGCTTCTTCCTTCCTGCAATAAAATATACCATATATATATATATTTTTTTCACTGTTTATAGGGATGTTTCCCTTACTTGGAGATAGCATAACATACTTTAGAAGCGCTTCTCTGGATCTGAACATCCCTGGAATAAAGAGTCGCACAACATAATGGAAATTCAAGAGAATTCCAGATTAATACTGAGTATTGCTCTTAAATTTCTTTATCATGAAGGTGTCATATTCTCAGTCCTCAGAATGAGATGATTTGAAGCATGGAGAATAGGATACAGAGAAGAATGAGGCTAAAGTGTCAGGGAAAGTATTTACTGACACTCACTAGAAACTCAAAAGATGAGTGAATACGTGAATGCAGTAGGCACCTTGGCTTGGCCCCAGCTAGCATAAAACTCAGACTGTTCTAGAGACGATTTCAATGTCAAGGGTCTACTACCCGAAACACTTAAAATGATGCCACTTAATGTTTTGCCATCAGCATTTTTTTCTCCCCTGAGGGATCTGATTCTGTCTCAGGCAGAGAAGTGACATCGCCTTATAAAGCAAAGCATGCTGGTGTCATATTTTTTTTTAATAACAATTTTTAGTTCTTGAACGAAGCAGAGAACAAGAAACTGGACCAAGAACACTTGCTAGAATCAGAATCACAGGGAACGTTACCTAATGACAGTTATCCTAAGATCAACCCGAATGCTGGATTTTTCTTTTTCTTTAGATGCCAAGAAAATTCTCTATTCCTTAGGCATTTTCTGGCCTTGCTTACCATATGTCAACTCTAATGAAGAGTTCATTGGCTAGATGTCCCTTCTTTTCTCCTCAGCATGGAACCCTTTACAGGGAGATGTCTAAAGACAAATATCTAAACTAAACTTACTCGATTTAGGCAGCTTACAGCTCCTCGATTTAATTGCATTACACGTCTATAAGTAGGGAGCAATTTACTCTGAAGTGGTACTTAGGCATTATTCCTCTTGGCTTCTTCAGGAAGCACTTGGGCTAAATTTCTATTTAATGTATGCTGGCTTTGGAACGTAAGTACAAATAGAGGGATGTGTATTAAGGTTTTAATTATGCGGCGATCCTCTGTTAGAAAATGAATCCAGGATGGACACAGACTTTAATTCCTTTTAACTATGAAAAACACTTTTCTTGCCATCTTGTGCATTAATCAGTCTCTTGAAATGTGCGTCTACATCAGCTTGCAGCAAGAAAATGGAATCAATTCGGTGAGTTATGCCGTTTCCTGTGCTGCATTATCTTTGTAACGTTGTCAGTGTTTAATAAGTGCTAACAAGAAGGCAAGCACTTTCATTTAATTAAAGTACTATATCATTTTCAATAATTAGTCATAATTAAGGTGAATGATTAGCTAGGAAAGATATGAAAAATATATATTCTAGATAAAGCTCAAAGTCACATTTTAAAAGTCCAAAATAAACTCTTGAGGGCTGTGCATAGCTTTAAGTATGATATAATTTATGTAATGAAATAAATCTAGAGTGTTAAAATATTTAGTGGAACTGAGAATAATGAGTTGAGATAGGATTAGTTTAATTAGTTTACTGAAATGGAGTCTTCGTAGTGGCTAAGTGTGATATATTGGCTTTTGTCACTTGAAATAAAAAAGAGGTAATTAGTCCCTACTCAAATACATTGTTTTCTCAGCATAGGTTGGAATTTATTTTAGGCACTTATCCAGGACCAACTTACAACTGATTTACAAATGCTACAAGATCAGATCATCTTTTAGACAACTTAAGAACCCCATCACTTAAAACAGTGGTTCTCAAAGCAGGGACTGGAAGGAGAGAGGGTTGCCCCTTCCCCTCACCCCTAGGACATTGAGTAATGTCTGGAGACATTTTGGGGTGTCACAATGGAGGGGACAGTACAACTGGCATCTGGTGGGTAAAGGCCATAGATGCTGCTCAACACTCAAAAGAGCATGGGACAGTCACCCACAACAGAGAATTGCCCATTCCAAGGTATCAATGTTGCCAAGGTGAAGAAACCCGTCTATAAGCAGCAAATGCAGCATCTACCCACTCATGCCTGTCATTGGTGGGACTGCGTGCACACTGTCCAAGATCTGCAAATCCCAAATCCACATGGCGTTACATTTGCATTTTTTCTATGAGGGAAAAATACTAGCTACTAAATAATATAAATATTAAAAAAAATAATAAAAGCAATCTCCCCCCCTGCCCCCAGTGATCTTAGAGCGATGAGAAGGAAAGAGATTGATAGCAAAATCCACATCCTCTAATGATGGTATATTCATGTAATAGAATACTGTGAAGCTGTAAAAAAAAAAATAAGCTTCATGGAATGCAATATGCTTTTTATGCCATTTTATGGCTAAATCCAAAGTCATCAAACAATGTGTGGAGTACAGACTCATTTTTGTAGCTACATATTTTACATGCAGGTACCCTCATTGGAAAAAAAATCAGGAACTTCAGAAATAAGAATAGGAGTTACTTTGCTGTGAGTTTGAAGACGTATTTCAGATATTGATTTTTTTCTAATTGCGTGCTGTATTTTACAACTTTCCCCATGAGCTGTTTGTATTACTTGTGTCATAAAGCAGTAATACATGTTGGAAAGGAAAAGGGGTAGAAGAGAAAGCAAGGAAGTGGGAGCCCAGAAAGACTCCTTTGCTCTTGCATTTGGACTTGACAGAAGTGACCTCAGTCCCTTTGAAGGGAGCCCAAGGTGAGAGCTTTCTATGAACACGTTAACACAGAAGTTCCCGTGGCTAGAACTGTCCGCAACCCTTCAATGAAGGGAAGCCAAAATACAGGGTTTGTTTGATCAAACATGACATCCTGAAAGTTGCCATGAACTCTGACTTAAACGTTAAATAGTCAAATAGGGAAAACACCAAGAAAACACCTCAAGCGAGAAAGACCACTGTACACGCCTGTCTATTTCCAGTGGGAAGTGTGGAAATTCAAAACCCCATATTCAAAATACTGTTCTTTCTCTCTATTTTCCCCTTCACACTTTAGCGATGACATTTATAAAGCCTGTGATTCTTGAAAATCACTAACATCTTGGAGGAGGAGGCTGGCAAGAGGGAGGAGGCCCCCTGCCTCCGCTCAGTCTGAAGTTCTTCTTGGAGACTTTAAGTTTTATTATTATTATTTCTCTTTTTTTCCCCAGAGCATGAATTTCTCGCTGTGGTTCCCCAGCAGCTGAACTCTCAGAGGAGAACCAAAACAACTCAAAGAAACATCTGGGCTTTTGTCCTAGTGATGACAAAATATTTAGAGGGCCCACGGCTACTGTCTTTTACTTGAAAGCATCGCAGGGTTGGGAAAGAGTGGTGGTGTTCCTTTTTTCTCTTAAATACACATGTCTATCAATAGAGGAACTGGTTAAACAAATGACAGGACACAGAAATATGATTGCTAGGCAGGTGTTGTTAGACCGAGGAAGATCATTTATACATAACAACATTGAAAGGTTTACACACTGTTTTTAAGCGGTGACATAGTCACTGCTTGCTATTTTAAGGAAGCGTATATGTTCCAAATGCGTGTGTTTTGAATGTGCGCAGTAAATATCTGGAAAGATGTGCTAACAATTATTAAGCAGTGAAGAGGAGGATGAAAAGGGGAAAGAGAGGCTTTTTTTTTGCCTTATTCAGTTCTATGCAGTGAATATGGGCTGTGTGTGTGTGTGCGTGCATGTGTGTATTTAACTCAGAGCATGTGTTATTTTAAAAATATGCCACGATATAGTTCGGACATATTATGAGGTTTACAGAAAAGCAAAGGTGCATCCATGTTAAGTACTACCTAGCTTAGGTGATAAAACATTTCAGGGTGGTCGACTCTTTCATGCATAACCCTCTCAAGTATACGTCCCCAATCTCTACAAGCCATCAATACTCTGCAGTTTGAGCTGTCCTTTTTGTTTATGTATGTTTATTCCATGTGCACGCATTCCTAAACAGCATAAGGCACTAAAACTATCCCATGTTTTCAATCTCCGAGTCGATTCGCTTTTCCACCTTGCATTATCCACCCAAGGTCATCGGGCTGAGAGCCACCCTTCGTGGCACAGACAGCTCCCATTCATTCATTCCCACGGCTCTGTGGTGCTCTGTCGTCTATGAGGCTCTGTCTTCTTATTCCCTTCAATTAGGCGATTTGGGAGAAACTTTTGCTCAATGCAGTGTTACTTTTATTATTTAAAAACAGCCTGATAAAGGGTGAATAAGAACAGGCAAGACTGGAGTCATCGAGTCATCGTGGAAGCGCTTTAGTCTCCCGGTGAAACAGGAAAGCTCAGTGTCAGTCGGTCTCTGTGCCCTGAAGCCCGGAGAGCTCTCGGGCCGTGACACTGGCTGCTCCTATTGATCGAATGCTTATGATTTGCCAGGAGCCCAGTCGGTGCTACACTGCCCTGTGATGAGTGCTGTTAATATTTCCATTTCACAGATGAGTTCATTGGGCTCAGAGAGTAAACACCCAGCTCATGGTGCCAATGTACCATCTTGGGGCGTCTGGGTAGCCCAGTCAGTGAAGCATCCGACTCTTGGTTTCGGCTCAGGTCAGGATCTCATGGTCGTGGGATTGAGCCCTGTGTGGGACTCTGCACTCAGCACAGAGTCTGTTCGAGATTCTCTCTCCCTCTCGCTCTGCCCCTCCCACTCATACGCTCTCTTTCTCTGAAATAAGTAAGTCTTAAAAACAAAACAAAGCAACACAAAACAAAACACCCTAAACAAAACCAACCCAACCAACAAAAACAATATACCCCGCCTCTGGCTTTGGAACAGTCTCCCTGCACAAAGAATGGCCGGGAATGAGGCTGAATTAGTAGCAGCTCACTCAGCACCAGGGCCCATAGCCTGCTATACCAATCAGCCGTTGAGAATAGCAGCCAAGAACTCATAGAGGACCGACCGCTGGATGCTGGTGAGAGACAAAATACCTGAAAAATAAAAGGCCACAGCAATGAGGTCAAAACTCCTCTACCGCACAAAAGGGAAGATGGACAGGAATCCCAATGCTTCTCCCCCCACCTGGCCCCAGATTAAGTGCATCCCTAGGTTAGACCTGCCATTGGCTTGGGACAAATGCCATACCCAGTTGGAAAATCACTCTAGAGATTTTCGAGTACCAGCCAGCTCAGAAGGCCGGGAGAGCAGCAGTTCTGAAATGAATTGCTCTTGGCCCCACTGCCACACTTCCTCCTTGTCACGTCCTCTTCAGTGAAGCTAGTTCTTCAAGGTATGGCTCTAAGACATTTATTCCCATCCCCTAAGCCTCTGAACTTGAAAGATGGGAACCTGGTCATCACATCTTCATTTCCCTGTGCCCCCAGGAGATACCCCCCCCACATGATTAGCATGGCATAATAACTTTGCCCTCACTTACTGTAAAACTCCCTCTCCTCACCTTGCAAGGCCACACTCTTCTTCATCTAGCTTATCTACTTCTCAATCTTTTTTTTCCTGTCACCTCTTTCTGAATCTCTGAACCCAAATCTTCCAGCCACCTAAGCCTCCTTCCTCCTCTTCAGATATGTCAAGCTTGTTTCAATTTCAGGAATTTGGCATATTCTGTTCCCTCCATCTAGAATGCTCTTCCTCCACATGTTCACCTGGTTGGTTCCTTCTTCGAACTTCATGTCTCAGCTGAAATGTCACATTCTTAGATCTCTCCAGAATCTCCAAACATCAAGAAGCACCAATTCCCTGCCTACTCTTTTGTCACTTGGTTGTATTCCTCTGCACTGCCCCTGTTACTCTCTGCTCCCTTCTGTCTTTCTCCCCCAAGATTTAAGTTCCCTGGTGCAGAACCTGGATTTATTATTCACCACTGTATCCCTGGTGTCCGAGATAGCTCCTAGAGCACAGAGAAGCTCTCGATAAATGTGCATGGGATTAATTAATAAGGATACAAATAAAATAACGAATTGCCTCTAAAGTTTTCCTGATAAAGAACAATGCCACAGACAATCTGAAAACATTTTTCCCACTCTGCATATATGGATTCCAGAGAAGAGGGGTTCATTAGGTCCTTCTTAGGCTGTTACTGTAGCATTTTTCCCCAAATGATTGATTTGCAAGCGCAACTTCACATTCAATATACTTTAATGATGAAATGATTTCTCAGAAATTTCCTGTGTATCACCTACAGTGCCTCATGAGGAATGCAAACAGGCCCGGTTCTTTCTGAATGAGATGTCTGGTGACTGGTTCAGCCACATGCTTGCACCTCCCTTGTATGATATTGTCTCCTCGCGTCCCAATATCCTTAGCCCCAAGAGCCTAGAGAGGTGACTGAGAGCACTCCGTATTGAGAAAATCTCCATGAGTGAAATAAAACCAAGTCCCATTTTTTTTTAACATTTAAGCTGGCATTAAGAGATCATTCCCTAAGTATTAGATTGCCTTCATTAAAAGAAAAGTAGAATTTGAAAGTGCTTTAACTTTAAACATTTTATATCTTTCACCCTTTCTGCAGAAACCTTATAAGGACCTATAGCAATCACTGCTTCTCTAAGCCATCACAGGATGCCTAAAGGAATCCCATCTGGGTCTACTTCTGGGACTGGGTCGGTCCTTCATACAACACACATGTCTGTGCTGGGGCCTCCTTGCGCAGGGGCCCTGCTAGGGGCTCAGACTCCAACAGGGAAGCTTTATGTTCCGAGAGACAAAACTACTGTTTTCAATGACTGCACATTCCCTCTTGCAAGGCACCTTGGCAAAGACGAAGTCAGTCTCTGCATTGATGTTTTAGCTTTGTTATTTAAGAGCCTAAAAACTGGATTAATTATACTTGTACTTCAAAAAAAAAAAAAAAATTCCTTTGCTGCAAGAACCGTGAAAACAAAATGCACTGATGATCTTTAAATGACCCAGAAACCAAGGTAATTATAGCTGTAATTAATTACATAACATTACATCCCATGGTAGTCAGCTAGAGGTCTAACCCAGAAAATTCCGAGGTTGGAAAATTTGAATTTGGGGACTTATCGCAGACACACCGCTGTGGTGGGCACTCACCAATTCCTAATCTTCTCCAGGCATGTTTGACCTCAGGCAAAAATCACTTAACCTGTTCTTATCTCTCATGCTCATCTGTAAAATGCGGATGGAAGTCCGGGGTCACCTCGGGGATGCTGTGTTAAGCCATATATTAATGATTTGAAATAAAATGATTTCACACAGAACACATTCGAGGAATTTTAATGAAGCTGGGTTGCTAATATATAATAGCATTAAAAGCCAGTAAATAAGTACCAGTATGATGCTCAGTTTATTTGAATTTCGTCTGAAACAGTTTTCGTTTTATCAAATCACCTGGGTGTATTTCTTGACGACTTCGGAGTAGAATGTAGGAACACACAGACACACACACACACACACACACACACGCTCCGATTGCTTGCTAACTGAATATTTGCATCATCTCACATTGTTTTTGGAAAAGTGCTTTAGAGACGTGCACCCCACTTTTTGCAATGCACTTTTTTACAACAGTGAAAAATCAAACCCAACTTCATTAATGAGCCTAAGGCACTGGGAGCCCTGCCTGTAGGATGAACGGACCGCCTGCTGGTGGCTCGGGTTCTTGGCCCTGCCTACTGGACGCTCATCTTTCACTTTGTTTTCAAGCCGGGACACATGTCGCCTCTATCAGAGAATGTTTGTCCAAAATGGCACTAGCCAGTGATAAAAATGTGGCTAGTTTCATAGTTCCAAAGTAGATTAAAAATGATTCATAAAAGCCCAGGGAGACAGAGTGAAGGAGTAAAAGAGGAAGCAGGAAGGGAACTACTCATATTATCTGTCACTCCAGTTATTTGTAGGTGAGATGCTCTCAGGACAAACTTTACTGGACCTGCGACGAATGCAGAATTTCAACCCAGAATGAAAGTACTGTGCATGCCAGATGCCTTTTCACCTTGGGGAGGAAGAAGGGGGATCAAGAAGGGTATAAACGGACTCCTCTGTCAGATCCATACGAGAATGGATGAGCGCACTGAGGACGTCTGACTCGGAAGAAACCTCGCACCCTAGGGAAACTCAACACGGGTCTCACTTTTATGTGGTAGGGATTCAACGGCCACTGAAGCCATTCTTGTACTCTTACCAGCAAAACAGGGCTCCAGGATATTCCACTGTAATTTACCCTAAAAAAAATTAAATTGCCATAATTATCCGAACTAAAAATATTGTAGGCTCATAATATCCTGAGCCTGATAGGATACAATAGTAGAAAGACGTCAAGCTTGGGAATAAGGCTGTGTTGGCTTTGAATATTGACTTGATGATGGAGTAGTTAGCAATTTGGCCACAGAAGCAATTTTACTTCTCTGAGCTTCAGTGTCTTTATCTTTGGGTATGGATAATGATATTAATCTCCCAAGGTTATTGAAAAGATTAAATAGGATAATACATGCAAAATGTTTGGCACGATGCCTGAAACATAGTAGGAACCAAAAATGTTCCTTCTCACTCACACACACACACACACATGCACGCATATCCACTCTAAGAGAATGAGATGGGCAGAACTTGAGACCATCTTCTCCCACCAGTACATATGCTGTACGTGTTAATTTAAGTTACCCCACGCTACATTTAGATTTGTACTTGCCAGGGACTTCAAATTCAAGTCCTGGCAGGTTAGGGAGAGGATGCATTTTGGATGGAATGAAAAGAATGCAATCATCCCACTACTTCAAAATTCCCAGTTGTCTGAGATTAGATGGGCAAAACTTAATGGCAATAACTAGCTAGATCACCAGGATAGTTGATACTGTGAAAACAAAGCCATGAAAAAAATTGCTGGGAGCAAAAGAGCATGATTACATTCGTGCTGGAGACAAAAGAGGGGATTTTTAGGTATTTCTAGAAGATTCCCACAGTTTCTTTTACTATTATTATTATTACTATTTTTTAAATTCAGGTTCAGACATGACAATTGCCCCTTCATTCCATGCAAACTAATCTTCCTGTTATAGCAATCATGTGGAGGTGGGATTAGGGTCGGTAAGAGTCAGGTATATTCCTTGAGTAAAAAGCATTAATATACATATTGGCTTAAGGCTAGAGTCTGCTGGATACAGTTGCGCCATATCTCGAAACCCAAGCCCTAATGAATTATTCAACTCAGCAGAATAATCCAGCATAACTAGGAATAAGCAACACATCCATTTGAGGGGAATATTGTACGGAAGACCGACAGGGGTATCTGATGAGATCTATACCGTGCCAAACAACGTGCCAAGTTAATTCTCAGAAGCACCTAATGAAGGACAGGCCATCATTCCCCTTTTAGAGGGAAAACGCCGGGGTTTTGGAAATGGTAAGAAATAGGCCTCTGCAGGACGGTAAATGTTTAGACCCATATTGAAACCCAGCTTCATCTATCCCCCCAGACCCAGGCTCCACACTGTCTCCAGGGCTCCAGACTGCCTGCAAACCCCAACACCCCAGTCCGATGCTGAGCCTTGCCCCTTCTCTTCACTCTGTCGGAGCTGCAGAGAAGCTCATGTCACGTCTGCGTCTGTATCTGCCTCTCCATGTGTGTCTCAGAAAGATACTTTATCTTTCAAGTTTTATGGCTCATATCTGTGACTAAAATATCATTTATGACAATTCCCATCTGCTAAGCTTCAAAAGTGATATAGTTTCATTGCAAAGGGCTGCTGCTGGGGGCCTAAGTTACAAGCCAAGAGTTGAGTAGAATCAGAATGTACCTGAATTCGATCTCACAGGAAGCTGAGCCTCTTTTAAAGATGTCCGCTTCCTCGACACAAGCTACGCTGTGAATGTGTCGAGGCCCCAAAGCGTGGGGCCTCCCAGCTTCCCCCTCCCCAGATCACAGCAAAGGGCTGGGCTCGTACAGCCCACACAGGTCGGACCCCGTTTCTTATTCCAGGCAGGAAAGCAGGAGGCCTGCTTCCTCCTTCACTCTCTGACAGTTATAGACTAGTTGGGCACCTTATTAAAGATTAAGGTTTGCCGGGGCACTCTCTTTTAGCCATCTCCTGTTCACAGTCCAGCATTTATTACAAAGGGACTGGAGATGAACACCATCCATTCTGCGCATCACTTAGTGGTCCCACAAAACCCAGAAAATGCAGCACGGTGCAGACTGCCTTCCAAAGGTGTTTATGTCTCTGAGCCCCACACGCTAGCTTTAAGAGTGTCTTTAGTTTATTTTCTTTTATCATAACACTTAACTGTGGTCTTGTTGTTCTCCTTTCGGAGGTAACACAAGTTCCCCGTAGTATGTTTGGAAACAGAGAAAAGCTAAAATGAGGGTCAACCTCAAGGCAGAGCAGCCTTTCTAGTTTTGAGTAGGATTTTGTGTTCCCTCCCTCCCATTCTCTCTCTCTTCTCCTTTTCCTAAAAGGTTGCTTTCAGATGTTGATATATGTTTTCTGTAAACCCCAAAATTCCATAATAAGTGACCTTAATTTATTACAGACGGATGGAACAAGAAGGCCTTGTTTGCAGGCTGTCCTTCCTCTATTCAGGGCCCACAGCAGACAGCGCCAACGGATTATAAACCACTTCCTTCCTGAGTCACACACTGTCCTTCTCCAAAGTTCTAGTATATGGAACTCTCTCAGTATATGGTCCCTGCCCTCCAGAAACTTACGCTCTCACTTTGACAGCAAAACAAGGAGGTAATAAGCATCGATCAAAACATTATTACAAAGCACACACTGTACACCTGACATTGACTTGGTAGCTGTCTTACTCTTCGGGGAGTAAGCACTACTCCTTTTGAATCGGTTAGCACTTGCCTGATCCCTGTATCACGGGACCAGAGGACAGAGTGGTTACTCTTCCTCATGTGACTCAGTGTTGAAGTCCTGTCTTTAACACCCTGCAGCGAACCTAGCACACAGTGAGAGGTCAAGGCAAGGACAAATACATCTCTGAATAACGGATGCTCAAAAATGCCATTTTTTTCTTTCTTTCCATATATCTTAAAATAGGGTATCTGTGTCAATGGTGAGAAAGTGATATAAAGTGGGTAGTGCTATATATAGCAGGAGGTGAATTTTGAGTCAGATCTTTAAAAAGTAGATATGGGACACTAATATTTGACCCAAGAATCACATTACCAAGAAATTAGCATGCCTGTAAAAATTACCCAACGTCCCTGTGTTTCATTTTGTTATCTCTACCTCCACAGATAACTCAGTGTGCCTGTGCATGGTGTTAAATAGGACAAAGAGTCCATTCAGGGAAGTGATTAAAGAAGGTGCATCCTGGGCATAGAAAGAGGGACAACGGAAGGAGCAGTGGGAACCAGTGCGTGCTAATATGAGAAACTCTCTATGGTACATTAAGGAAATTAAAGCAAAGCAAAAGGAAAATAGGGCATATAGTCTGATTTTTTGTGTGTGCAAATAAGATAAATCTGTATACACCTATACATGTTACGTCTGGACATATGTATACATTGTGACCTGCCCCAACCCTCAACGGGTCTATGCAAAAAGCCACTGCTGATTAGCTTTAGTTGGAACTGAGATCCAGAGAAGGGATTTATTTTGCCTCTTTTTTATTCCCCCTGCAGTTGGTGCCATTTGAATTATTAATTGTGGGTACGTATCTCTTTAATTTAAACACACAAAATGCTTACTGGCTGGGCTGGATGGTGGGATCGTGGCCCATTTGTTCGCTTCTTGATTCTTCATGGAAAAACATGTAACACATAAGTGCTATGTAAAAGAAGCAAATTATGGTCTTCAGGTGGTGGAGCACGATCGGGGCAAGAGAAGAGCAGAGGGAGAGGGACAAAGAAGGCCTGGGCATTTACTAAAACATCAGAAGGGCCTCTGGAAAGCTGCATAAAGCTGAAGGGCTGTGGAGCAGAGGAGAACGAAGCGCAGGCAAGTCAAAAATACAGAGACATCTGTGCGAATGAAATATCTCCTCTGCTGAGGCAGAGATCCCCCTTTTGGGGGTTTGCTTCTGGGGTCACCGCGCATTAGTATTCCACTCACCACGGCTGCGGCCGCCATTTCTCTCCATTTCTTTTTGACCTCAAGCATTTTATGCATAAATGTCAGTGTTCTTTGCAATTAATCATGCCTACCACAGACTAATTGTGGACAACAGTCATGCAATTAGCCAAAATGTGTTTCAAATATGCATGAATGTTCGGAAAGCACTGACATTCCCAAACCTCGGGTACCTAAACAGGAAAATCGGCCAGTCTTTCACAATTCCCTTTCAAATTCAACGCGCACGAGCGGGGATCATCAGATCATAGCTGATGACAGCCATGCCCAGGGTCTGCTAATGAGAAAATGGTAGCCTGAAATCCGTGCTATGAACTCGGCAAAGCGGCCCATCTGAAAATACCACGCGCGCCCTTTGGAGAAGTTAGAGGGAGAGAGAGATAGACAGACAGAGACAGAACTTACAAGAGTGGATGGAAACAGAGACGTGTGATATAACCGGAAGACTCAGAATCAGGTTCAAGGGTCACATACGAGGCAAACTACCTCCAAAGAGCCAAATACGGTTGCAGTGCCTGTCCTATAGTGAGACACAGTGACACTCCCCACCAGTCGACCATCCTAGATGACACATTTGCTCGTTTGTCTTCTGCCTTAACAGATGGAAAGGGCGTAACCCAGAACAGCAGTTCTCAACGTAGGGCGATTCTGCTGCCCAGGGGACATTTGGCAATATCTGGAGGTATTTTGGTTGTCACACCCGAGAGAAGAGTTTCTGTTGGCACCTGGGGGGCAGAGGCCAAGGATGCTGCTAGAAGTCCTATAACGTGCAGGGCAGCCCCTCCCTCTCCATCCCCCCCAATAAGTAATTTTCTGGCTAAGACATCGATAGTGTGAAAGTTGAGAGACTAAGACAGAGTCACTAAAAACGGTGGGTTTGGGGGATGCAGAAGACCTAGCGCAGCACACAGCTCTGACACACTGTGGCTCCGAGCAAGTCCCTTAATGCCTGTGACCTCAGTTTTTGCCTCTGCCAAATGGGGATAATCGTGTCTACTTTGCAAGGTGGCTGCAAGAATTTGAGCTAATGGAAATGAAAGCACTGGTCCCGGACTGCATGGCAGCTATCGTGATTATCACAACTTTTATTATCATTTCCCTATTTTTCAGTCACACTACGGGAACAGAAATAAAACAAACTTCTTGGAGAGCCGTGCTGTTGCTAAGCGGGCACCACAGCAAACATCTCCCTAGCCTCCCAGGAATAAACTAGTCTCACTTCAAACAATTGTTACAGTTTGAAGCCAATTGACTCCAGACAAAAGTATTGAGATAATCAGCATATTAAAGCCAACACTATAACCATATGTTAATTATGTAAATGATTCATTTTAATCAGCTAGAACCATGTAAAGAGTAACTAGGAATGCAAATGCAGGGAGTTATTAAAAACCTCATTATTATTCATCTTGGTTCCATGCGTGAACGTATCCATCCAAACAGATGAATTAATGGTGAGAGAGGAGATGAAAGTGCTGGAGGGGGTCCGCGGGACACCATCTGTCCGCCTTGCTTCTTGCTCAGCCCTCCACTTTGCAGGGAAGCTGCAAGAGGCGTGCAAGAAGGGTGCTCTGGGTTTCCTGGGGTGGCCTCGTCGGCCTTTCGGAGCTCAGGGAGCGTTACGGATTTCTTCATTTGCCTGCATTTGCTTTTTAAGGTTGGGACCAGGAATGGGTGGGTGGCATCGAAGCAACTCTACTACGGGCCCCCCAACTCATCCGTGAGTTGGGAAAACATCTCTCTACCTTCCCTTTTCCTTTCTCTTTCACCCTTGTTATATCCCTTCTACTGGTACTACCCAATTTTCCTCCTCATCAAGGGAGCTTAGTAGTTTACTCTACTGCTGTTATTAATATTTGGTCATTGTGTTTCCTTGTTATTTGTATGGGGTGTTTGCCATGTGAAGTTCTGCTTTCATTTGCTCTTCACCGTGACCTGAGTCTTGGAGGGAAGTTATGTTGCCTAAAGCTGAACAATGAGTCACTGGTGGAGGAGGGCTGCCAAACGAGGTCGCCGGACTCGAGAGCACTGGGTAGTGGTGTGGTCTGCTCTCATAGAAGCTAAGTCCACCTCAGCTCCTGGGCTAATTAGATGCTTCCAGGAGAAATTTATTTTTGAAAGCTTGAGAGGGAAGGGGTATAGCATTCCTGAAATATCTAGAATTTTCATATTGGATGGGCCTCAAAGACACGGGCTCTGCATTGCTGATACATGGAGTCATTGCATTTATTCCCTAAACTTTCATGACGACATTTATTTATCCCCATTTTATAAAGATGAGAAGACCCAACTTAAAGCAACCCAACAAAGTCATAAAGCAAATTAGAAGCCGAACTGGGATTTAAACCTAGATCTGATGCCAAATCTCACAACTTCCCCTGTTTGAATCCCGGTGAAGGTATTAAAATATCTCTGCGTGTTGGTGAGGAGACCATGACTCAGAGAGCTTTAATGGCCAACCCGATGTCAAGCTGGTGTTCTGGATTTCAACCTGTGTCTGTCCGGCTTATTACTCTGAGGGTAAGACCCTTGTTGATTCCCTAAAATTATCACCACACTCTACCTGCTGGTATAATCAGAGCTAACCAACAGAACTCTCTGGATTGATGGAAATATTCATGTCTGTGCTACACAATGTGGTAGCCAGTAGCCACGTGTGGCAATCGACCACTTGAAATGTGTTAAGTGTGACTAAGGAACTGAATTTTAAAATTTGATTTAGTCTCGATTAATTTAAATGTAACCAGCTACACACGGGTAGAGGCTGCATTCTGAACAGAACCACTTTGGATCTTCACAAATGCTGTCGCTTCATTGAGTGCTCCTCCTACGTGTGAGGAAAAGACCTTTCAAAGATGAGGACTAGTGGGGCAGCTCTACTAAATGAGCATATGGAGGCCTGCCAGGTAAGTAATGCATGACCTAGAAGGATCACCTGGCACCTCCTTCTCAGCTCCAATCTCTTTGTGTTGGAAAGCAGAAAGAGTCACCCTCCTTCCTGTTCCATAAAGGATGGGCAAAATTTCCTGCGTCATTGAAATGCCCTTTCTTTGGTGGCTTAATCTGAGGGTAACAGTCCAAGAGATGACCTCTCTGCTTACCACCAATCCCCTACACTGTACTAGGACATTTGTTCCATTTTAAATTAAAGGGAATTAAAGTTAGTGGTGTTTTGACATCTTCATGAAACCTTTTAAAGTATATAAAGACTTTTTTAAAAAATATTTTATTTATTTGACAAAGAGAGAGATCACAAGCAAGCAGAGAGGCAGGCAGAGAGAGAAGGGGAAGCAGGCTCCCTGCCGAGCAGAGAGCCCATGTGGGGCTCCATCCCAGGACCCTGAGATCATAACCTGAGCCGAAGGCAGAGGTTTAACCCACTGAGCCACCCAGGCGCCCTAGACTTTTGTGGATCAATGATGCTGGTCTCCTGGTAAAATGCTTAAGCTTTCCAAAATGGGGCTTTTCAAGATAAGTGAGAGAAAAAGAAAAGCACTCATGGAATGGAACACTAGTTTGGGAAACATTTATAAAGACCTTCCTTTTCTCTTTAAAGTAGCAATTATGAAACCAATGATCCTTCAGCTAATGATACGCTTGTTTATGTGTTATGTGTGCATGTATGTGTATACACACGTCAAGTTATGTGTGATTTGTATGGTATGTATGTGTGTGTACATAGCTGTCCACATATATAAATGTATCTGCTTAAATTCACTGTTATCATTTGAAAATCGGATGACCAGTCCCATAGATATCTCGATTCTTTTATCTCAATTCCAAAGAATCGTTTGAAATACGTTTTCAAACATGAAATTCAAAATACGTTTGAAACATATCAGAAAATCGGTAATACAATCGGTATTACTACTTGGGGAAACAAACAAAACAAACAAAAAAACTACAGTCAAGTAGAAGATGTTCCTTTAGCCGGAACATATGTGAGGAGACATTTGTTCTCTGCTTCTCCATGGTCCCCGTCATCCTGACTGATGTCCTAATGGGGAATTATGTGGGCATCTGAGTCTGGGGTTGGAGACTGACTATTCAGGCTGAGTGGATTTCCACCTCTCATTACCCCCTAACCACGCAAACCCGGAAAAGATACTTTGTAATGATATGGGTGAAAGAATTTCTTCTTCCTATGAGGTGGTGTATTTTCTTTTCAAGCAACTGAGGGTAAGTCAAACATCTGGAGGGGATTTCTCAGAGAATCTACTGGAAGGAGAGGAACCAGGGGAAAACGTTGCCACAATGACTGATTCCTTCTGGTTTCCGCCCGGCTCTGTGGTGACAAGACTCCTTCAGGGGCAGCTAGGTGATGGCTAACAACTGCAGATAAGGCCATATCTCAAAACAATAAAGCCCAAATGTGCGCCCCCCATCCCCACAGTGCTTCTTCCCTGCAAACGGATGCTCGGGGCCTCCAGCAGTCCCCAGGGTGCAGCTGCCAACCCCACCCCGCCCAGGAGTGTCTCCACAGACTCGGGAACTGTGCTCGCTAGCAGCGATTTCATGATTCGCCAACACCAGATTGTCTAAGGCCAGGAGGAGAAAAAAAGGATCAAGCCAGAAAACCCATCTGCGAGTCATTTCACACCAGACTTTAAAACACACGTCCACCTGACAAAAGTACAATCGATCATTTCATTTCATTTCTAAAGAGTAAACATGCTCAAAATTAAATGATTTTAGGGGGTGAGAAGTAAGGATATCCAAAAAGCTCTATGTGGCTTTGTTCTTCACATTCTAATTCTTTCATGTTTCTCTGCCTGATGTCTCCTAATGTACTTTCACTAGAATCCGATTTTTGATCTTTAATCCCTTTATGTGTTTTTCTGTGCTTACTCTTGAATGCCTTTGTAGCTGCCATAATTGGGTCTCTGGCACCGTTTTAATAGGGCTTAGCACAATGCAGGCTTGACAAATTTCATCTAAATGGGAAACAAAACAAAACAAAACAAAACAACCACTATCAATATCATCTGAGAAACTGACCAGAGTTTCAAACAGGCTGCAACAAACATATCAAATAGGACACAGTTAGGCAGAGGGAGGCAGCCTCCATGATCAGACCAGGAAGATGAGAGAAACCATCCGAGGCTGTGTGACATCCGGTCTCTGTCTGGGGGTTTACAGATTGACAAATGTGGAGACAGAAGGCTGGGCCAGATGATTTTTCCAGGCTCAAGTTGGTCAGCAATCTCACTCTAAATGTCAGGGCCTGGCTTCCCTGGAAACACACACGGACGTCATTTCCTCTCTAGGTGCCTGTGCCTTTGTGGTTTTCGGCCAAGGTGCTCAACAACCTGGCAATGTCTAAGTGACATTCTCTGACACAGCTCTACTGGAAACAACGTCGGATTTACAAATGGCCTGGCAATAAAGGATAATGAAACTGAAGGAGGCCTCGATGGGAGTGGCAGCCTGACTCAAAATAATCCAGTTTCCTCTGGGAAAGGCCTCGACATCCTTAAGTGGAGTCAGTGGCCATGTTCCTGCCACCTGACCCAGCTCTGTGCACAAGGCATAACTGATTGGTTCAGTGGTGGGCGCGTGACCTATCAAAATCCTCCCTGGACGTTTCTCCCATGGAACCAGGGAAAAGAGTCAACCATTTTCTGATGTCAACACTGAGAGGCTCAGTACCTTTTAGTGATCGTATTTCCCATCATGTACGGGCAACAGGTCTGTGGGAGTGAAAGTCTTAAGGTTCTCCTATTTTCTCCGAGTGTTGGCCGCCTTGTCATAATCACAGGGGATATACCTGTGACTTACCAACAGAGTTGCCGCTTTTGTAAGTTGATCTGAGTGGCATTTACATCTCCTACACTAAAAGAGGGCTTCTCAGTCCGTGCTGCTGATATTTTGGGGGCTGTCATTTATTTATTGTGGGAGGTTGTCCTGTGTGCTCTGGGATGTTTACTAGCATCTCTGGCCTCCACCCCCCAGACGCAGGCAGCACCCCCCGCGCCACAACCTCCAGTTGTAGCTACGAATAATGTCTCCTGTGGGGAAAATTGCTCTCGGCTAAGAATCACTGCACTAAAAGAATTTTATGCAGAAATTCAACATTAATAACCAGCAAGGTCCTCTGGCCCTGCCTATCCATGGCAAGGAAGGTTTGGTACCTGAAATGAGACTATAAAAAGGCAAGTCCCAATTTAGATTCTCGGTCTCGGATATACTCTAAATTCTTCCTTGCTACAAAGATCTGGCAAGGTCCTTCACATATTTATTACCTTGTGGAGTGTTTCATCTGTTTCTCCGGTCTCCGGTGACATTTATATCTCACAAAGATGTTTATGGTTACAAAGAGGAAAAGGGGTCCCCTGCACTCATGACACTAGTCTTGAAACACAGTCCATCGTGAGATTGTGTATGTACCATATTGAGGTAGATAGATAGACATACTATAATATTTACATATTATATACACCCCACAGAAGTCATTCTGATCACTGCAGCCCTGTTCTAATGTACTACAGATCAGAATGCTTGACATCTAGCAGACATATTCAGTAGTATCCTTTACCTGCATGCTGCGGTATCCTGTGCCTTTCGAACAGTAAATTGATATTCTTTTGCATAAATTGCTACATCCTCAATTATACGGGGGAAAAACAAATACAGTGTTTTTACTATGGGAGCTATAACAACTTTTCCCAAGCAATTCTCTCAGAGCAGGAAGACAACCAGCAAATATTCTCTCTCCTAAGACTTAGAATTTCAACTAGAGAGATGATGATAGAAGAAAGGAGTGCTGGGTCATTTAGATAAAAGAAAGGGCATTCATTCTAGAACTAGCTCCCGATGGCAGAATAGTCCTCTTGGCTTCTGCCCCAGGCTCCTATCTCCAGCCTTCTGGTCAACTCTGTGAGCTACTTAATATCTACCTAACACATGTACTCTCTTGCCTAAGGTAATCAAAGTAAAAGGCTAGTACTTGAAACCAAGGAAACCAATCTGATCACTACCAAGAAAAACCCACTGAAGTGGTGAATGCAAAAACTGCGGGCATCTCGGGATCTATGAATTAGCACCACAATGTGGTCATTTTTTTTCTATTAAATATGGCAAATTCAATAACCTACATTTAATTCTGAGGCCTCTTCCCCCATAGTAATTATAAGATAAATAGATTTCACACTTAAAACAGCTCTTTCTTTTCTGGTAGCCGAGTGCTCTGAAAATGGGGAAGCCTCTAGCCTATCTCATTCCTCACCACCGATGTAGTAGACAACAGTTCATCAAATGTAAGCTGTGGTAGACTCGTGAACCCCACCATTACCAACAGACCTTGAAAGGTGCTTTAAAAAAAAAAGATTTATTTATTTGACAGAGAGAGAGAGAGAGAGAGAGACAGTGAGAGAGGGAACACACAAGCAAGGGGAGTGGGAAAGGGGGAAGTAGGCCTCCCACTGAGCAGGGAGCCTGATGTAGGGCTGGATCCTAGGACCCTGGGATCATGACCTGAGCTGAAGGCAGATGCTTAATGACTTGAAAGCCGGCATCCCTTGAAAGGTGATTTTAAATCTTTAAAAAGCTTGGAAAAGATGTGGGCTGCACATAGGACTTGGGAGTTCCAAAGCTGACTGGTTGTTCCCCTCTTCCATCACACCTACAAACATGATCTTGCTGTCTCCCTGTTCCAAAATATTCTCCTCAAACGTCCTCTTCTCTTCCCCCACAAGATACCAGGAAGGCCATATGCCTCCTCCCACTTTTGCTGAAGTGTCAACAATGAAACACAGAAGCCCACATGTGCTCTCGGGCCCAGTCCCTCCCCCTCCGCCCAGAGGATAAATAGCAAGAAGGGCAGGGGACATTCTGGAAGCTTACTCTGGCCCCTGAAACAAAACACAACTACTCTAACTTCTACGGAAGAGTCATTAAATGCTCCATAAAATGTACTTAGCCTTAAGCAAAAAGGTTTTGTCCTCCAACAAAACAATTTAAATGCTGCCAGCAGAAAGGATCGGATGGCAGAAAGTCCCCGTGTATTTAAAGGTTCTATGAACTAGTGGTGACCTTTATCCGGCTGCTCGGTGTCCTGCCTTAAAAGACATGTGGCCCATTTTATACCAGGCACTTTGCCGGGAAGAGAGGCCTAAAGAGCCCGGTCTTTATTTAATTTTTACTAGCTCCAGGGGTGACCTCCTCTGAAGAATCCAGCGTGGGCCGGACGCCGTTCCCAGGGCTCCACACTGGCCATTTCCTGGGCTGCACGTGGTAGTGGGTCCAGAACTGAATTTGTTTTAACCCTTTTGTCAAGTCAGGAGTCTCATTCATTATAAGCAACACATAGGTAGGCGGGAGCCAGGATATCTCCACGGGCCAGTCTTCTCATTTGAAGGTTCCCATCCAACATCACAGAAGACAAGGAGTCCAGGCCACAGAAGGTCAGGACCGAAGCTCACTGTGATCTTCTCTGTGGTTCTATCTCTGCCACAGTCTCTCACAACAACAAGAACAATAGAAATAATGATAATAATAATAATAAGAGCAGCAGCCACAGCTGCCCTAACCAACCAGTCTAATCTGTCCGTCAGGCCACAGGCTGGGTGATTTACAAAGCATCTTGTCTAAACAGATTAGGAAACTAAGGTTCAGAGAGGCTAAGTGAGTTGCCTAAGGCCACACAGCCAGTACACACTGAGTCAGAAATTAATTCAAGCGTATCTGATTCCCACACCTGAGCTGTTCACTGGTACACTGTAAATCACGCAGGCTCTCACATACTACTTTCTGCTCAACGTTAAGCCACTTCCCATGACACTAAGCACTCAAAACGCACACATGCAGAAACACACACATACACACAACTGCCTTCCAATTCAGCCCCTAGGATCCTCTGTGTGTTTTCTCCTACTTCCAGGAGCACGTCTCAAGCTTCCCACACTTGGTCAGGCAGAACATGGTCAAGATCAAAGCTGGTCTCCTCCCCTGTGTCACACACCCTCTGTGTGAAGGTGATCCCCACATGCTCTGGTTCTTAGTCATCCTTACGAGGAGAAACGAGGCTAGAGCAGCTGCAGAGGAGATGTTCTCCTTTGTCATCTGCTTCCTTTGGACTCACCTGGTCTAACTCGGACTCACCTAAATTCATCCCACGTCAAGGACCATGAGGGGTCAAGCACAGGATGGACTGAGTCTCAGTCAAGCAAAAGAAACAATTCTTTAACGCTTGGAAAAGTGCCACTGCCACATTCTTTGATGCAATATGGTTCTAATCTTCCCCAAGACAAAACAGCTGCTTAATGCAAAGCTTTCTGGGTCCATTTAGGCCCCCTCTCAGTGCTGCTAGATGTCCCACCACCGCTACGGGCAGGCCTGGCGAGATGGAACCGCTGTGACATGAGCTACAACACACATGGGTCTTTGGAGTCCAGAAGCTGCCACAGAGAACCTCACCACGCTGGCTCGCACACAGGTTGGAGCCGAGGGCTGGAGAGCCCACTTCCAGGGTCAGGAATGTGGGCTCTTTCCATTCCCGGCCATGGGACATTCCTCAGGTGCTCCAGAGATCCCCCCAGGAGGTGGACAGTTTGAAAACACCCATCTAGCCACAAAGCCATTGCCTTTGTTCAGTTGGTTTGGGTTCATTCTTTCTACTCTTGGCTCTTAGGGGCTCGGCCTGAGGCTGCCCTTAAGAATGAAAGAAGAAATGTTCCCGCCCAGGGGATGTGCCTCTCCACGGACAGAGACGAATGAAGGGACTGTACATAATACACCCAAAGACTTCAAGGTTACCTATGGGAGATCTCTGGGAGGCGAAGCTAGAATGTGGAAGTCTAATTAGTGGCTGCGTCTGAAGAAAGGGGAGGTGACAAGAAGGGACTTAGCCAACAGGGGCAGGGAGAAAGGAAGCACAGTGTCAGATGTGGGCAGTGTGTCCACAACACCATCCAGCAAAGATCTGCAATGAATCCCAGCGACGCGGCCTTTCCAAGTAATGGAGAGGCATGCTGCCTCATGCGGAGGCTAATTCCTCTGGCTGCACTGTGGCCTCCAGGAAAAGTCCTTCAAAACCCTACTTGCCTGGGCACGGGGCCTCTGCTTGCTCCTCTGGTGGTGTTTCTGGTTGTCTGAGACCAGGAGGTGTAGCTAGAATAAGAAAGGGCTTCTTACATTTTCCCCACCATGAGTGGGCACACACACACTTGATTTAGCCACACCACGGGGAGGGGAGCCACGGTCTGAAAACTTCTCTGAGGCGCTGCGAACTGATCACAGATTCGCGACTGCCTGAAATATTTTGACCCTCTTCTAACAATTCTTTGACTTCTTACTTATCCCCATCAACCTCAGAAAACTTGACCCCCAAAATGGGACAAAATGTCTCGGTCTATTACGTGTAGTGTCCAACACAGCATCACACTCTGTAGTACAGAGCATTTGTATGCGGAATACGGAGAGCGTATTAGATAGTATATAACTTAGGGGAAAGCTCTGTCCATCTCTCTATCGGTTGTATATTTTCATTGTATTTGGACGAAGTATTTAAAATGGCTCAACCATAGGAAGACTACGTCGTGTGTGAGAGAATAAATTGTCCAGAGCGATTGAATTTGAGGTTCCGCACAAAGTCCTTGAGGTTGCTGACAAGGTGTGCTACATACAGCAAGGTATTGTGCACACAACATGCAAGCAGTGGTTTTGCACCTGAGCCCTCGATCAGGATACAGGGACAAGGGCTTCAAAAGGCAGGTGACCACCTGCCATCAAGTTACTGCTATTTTTGTGGGCAGGCTCGTCGTGTATCACTTTCCATGGGGAGGAGCAGCAAGAGTTTAGTTATTTAATGAAGGCTGATTATTTTCCCCGGTAGCGCGCGCGCGCGCGCGCGCGCACACACACACACACACACACACACACACACACGGCATCCGTCAGGTGCTTCCTGTGTGATCAGCATTGTATGTATGCCACCTCATTTAAATCTCAAAACCACCCTGTTGCGTCAAGGCTAGGAACTGAAGCTCCCAGAGATGCCAAGACTTGTTGAAAGGTTACAGCATGTGACCTTGTCATGGGTGTAGGTGTGGTTGTGGGCCAGGAGTATGGACCTAAAGCCCATGAGTTGAACTCACATATGTTTTTCTGTACTTCCTTAGATGGCTATGCTGTAGCCGGTAACTCTCACGTGATGTAGGTTTGAGTGAACGTGGAGAAATCTTAACGAAAATCATACTTTCCACCCCCCAAACATAATTAATCTAGTGTATATGTATGTGTGTGTATATATATTTTGTCTAGTTTTGGTTTTGCTTTTCTGGATCTGAAATTTGAATCACTGGGAACAAAGAATAACGAAACGGGAGTCAAAGGCAAAATTCTCTCGTGCCTTGTCTTTAAAAATCCAAATTTCTCTGGCCACACAGATACACTAGCTGATGAACACATAACCTTCTTCTCTTTGCTACTCTCTGGGCTTAATCACATTAATATCACCATATTGCTTATCGCCCTGGCTGTTCTCCTCCTACCAAAAAGTACTGAAGGGGCACCTTAGCTTTTCCTTGGAAAAATTCAGGTGCTAATTAGAGAATTATTTGTCATTATGTATCAAATTGCTTGCCAATTATTTGCTCCGAGGCGGCCAGAACCTGCCCCTTTCAGCGGCGCCGCCATCTCTCTGGTCTCTCATGGTTTCTTTGCAGAAGGAGCTGAGTTGGCTATGGATCCTTCCAAAGGTTTATCAACCCTCCCAGGTCAGTTTGTGCATATCCAATGCGATGACAACAGATACATAATTTATTTTCTGGAGTGAGTTATGAAAGTTAATCAATAAGAAGTGGAAGTCTTGTAAATTATCTATCGAAGATCAGCCTATTAAATGTTCTACTTCTACAAGGCTGGTTTGAGTGGAGGTCTCAGGCTGCACTATTTATTAGCCCACATGCAAGATAATGTGATTCTCAAGCGGATGAAGGCAGGCCTCGCTATTAAGACAGAGACAGTCAAAATAAAAATGAAATGTATTTTGCTACAACAGCAAATCCTACTCTCACGATTGCCAGGAAAAACAACAACAACAACAACAACCAACAAACGGGAATCACAGGGAGGCTGGGAACATCTCTCCGCACCGGTAGAGCAGAAACCTTAGCGGGCAGTGGGGAAGGGAGCAGGGGGAGAAGGTACGCTGGCGGGCCCTCCTGTTCCATCTTGGCATAAAGCGGACAAAGCACCACTTTGCCCCAGGACGCCTCTCCACTGCCTGCTCCCCTCCTCGGCAGCCTGGCCAGGGCAAGGAGACCCTGGCATGGCCGGAACTGGGCAAAAGCTCTGAGCGGGAGACAGGAAATGGCCCAGAAACAGGGTGCAGGTTTGTTTTCGAGGCTACAACGTGGGTCAGAGGCACCGATGCACGATCAGGGGCCCGGCAAAGGCTATGGGGCAGAACAAGGTAGGTGAGGATGGAAAGAGAGGGAGAGGGGTGGGCTTTATTCCCTCAATCAATGGGGATCAGGAGATGTGCAGGGGCAAGGTGTGGCCGAAGACAGGGAGAAAAACCCAGATCATTCTACCTGCACGATCTCAGCCCCAACCCCCTGTTGTGACCATCGTGCTGCTTGCTCTCCACGAGGCTCCACAGATGTTGATGACTCACTGGAAATTTTGCATCGACAATGTCTCTATCTAAAATATGATTCATAATAAAAACTGGGAGTATAATGACAATAACCATGGGTGTTTTTTATTCACTGGGTTGATATCGGCCAAAGGGAGGCTCCTGTTCCTCCTGTCTACCCAACTCAGGGTGATGTGACAGCACTGTCCATGCCGGTGGAATCCAAAATGTCTGTGTCCCTAAATGCTAAGACCTCGAGTATAGGGTTTCCTTCTCGGGCTCTGGCATTTTTTGGAGCAAGCTCATTCAATTGGATGAGGACTTGAGGAGGCCTGCAGACAGGCCTCGGTGTCATAGAGCACCCCTCTTGTTTCCCTCTCTGCTCTCGGGCAGGTCCCTGGGTGTCTGAGCCAAAAAGGCTTTCTGCTGGGTAGGCAGCAGTTCTGCATGCAGGGTCCCTCGGCATTCGTGTACAGAAGAGCAACCCGAGGCTCCTGCTATGCTTTAGTCATGAGCTTTGCCTCAGACCCCACAGACAGAAGTCTGGGCAAGACTCTACATCCACTCAGGCTGGCTCCAGACGCTTTCCTCCATCACTCAAGAAGGCATTGTGCAACACATCTGAGCACAGCTCTCCTGTAAGACAGCCTTCAACTCTTCTTTAATGTATTTGTACTATTTAAAAAGCAAAGCCTTCATAGACTTCAGAATTACAAGGACCTTTAACTTAAAGCTCTCAGAATAAACCAGACTGTGCTGTCGCCCTGCTTAAAATTTTCCAAGGGCTTCTTCGCACCACTCGATAAAAATCTGAATTCCTTACTGCATTGAGAAGGGCCCTCCCTCCCCTGGCCCACGCCTGCCTCCCCCACATCGCCTCCCACTATCCTTCCCCTTGCACACAAGACTCCAACACTACTGGCTTCCCCTGAGCGCTCTGAGCTTGCTGGTCCCTGTTGATGGGATGCTCCTTCTTGAATTTGTTCTAGTCTTCGGTGTCACTGCTCAGAGAGCCTCAGCTGACCACCTTTGTCTAGGAGAGGCCCGCACACCCGGGCCTGTGTGTCATGGAGCACCTCTCCCATTTCCCTCCGTTCTTCTCTCCATAATAAGCACACATCTGCTTATTTGCCTCCATCCCTACTCATTAGAAATGAAGTCCCATAACAGGAGCCTTGACTCTGTTAAGAGCTGTATCTTTAGTGCCTAGAACTATGCCTGGCATTGAATCAATGACCCATTGCCGCTGATGAATAAATGATTAGATGAACACATTCCCTATTATAACTGATTATAACGTATCAATCAATATGTTGGAGCACCGGGGTTGAGACACACAGCCTTGGAGGGGGCTTCTTGGGCCCCCCTTATTCACCTTTCAAACTGATGAGGCATTTTGCATATACCATATTTACCCAAGTAAACACCCCTCCCACTGAAAGGAAATATGCTTTTTGGCCTTGACCTCGTTTTGCCTCCAGCAAAATGCCTTTGGCTGTCAGCAGCTTGAAGCCTGGGCAGAGCAGGTGGAGGGAGGTGTAAATGACCCTGAAGGTTGAAAGGAAAAGAAATTATCACCCAACAGATTGGCAAAAATTTAAAAGATTGATGATGTCCACTTTTTGCATGGAAGCCAGGAAACCGGTCTATCATGCCGTCTTTGAGGGAATAACAATTGGCAAAGCCATTTTCTGGAGGGCATTTGGCAGTACCGTTTAGAATATAAAATGTGCATACCCAGGGAACAAGCAAACTCAATTCTAGGATTCCGCCTTCAACCTATTTTCATACGTGTGCACAAACACAGATGTGCAAGGGCATGCATTGGAAGCATCATTTCAGGTGGAAAAAAAAACAGAAGCTACCGAAATGGGTATAAAAGGCAAGATGGCTAAATAAATTGTGGTATGACCACTTAAGGAATTTTGTTCAGTCTGTTCACAATACTAGGGCAGACTTCTCTACGTGATGACTGGAGAAGGTGGCCAAATACATGTTGTTAGATATACAAAAGCAAGCCGCAAAACAGTGCAGGCGGAGGTGATCCCACTGATTTTATACACGCGTGTCGCGTGCCTGTCCACATGCGCATGCGCGTAATGACCAGGGAGGGGGGTGGGGGCACTTCAGACTACCGCTCCCATCTGTTACCATGCATTACCTCCTTGTAGGGGAGTGGGGAAGAGGGGTGGGGCTGTGGTCGACAGACTCACATGCTTTATTCTGTGTTAACGTTTATTTCTTGAAACCGTTTTGGGGGAAAATACACCATTACACTGAAGTTTTAAAAAGTAAAAGAAGGAGGGTTGCGGGACTAGCAGAACCAGGGCCGGGGTGAAGGATGGTATCTGTGCCTCCATCAGAGGGAGACTGAGGAATGGAGAAGATAGAGTTGACCGTCCTGGATTCAAATCCCAGGCTTCCCCGTTCGCCCACTCTGTGAACACACCTAACTTCTTCTTTGCCTCTGGGCTTCTCCTCTGTGAAGCTGGGATAATTGCAGTACCCGCCCTGTTTGAATTTTTGTGAGGATTAACTGAGATAATGCCTGTTAAATGCTTAGTGCACCACCCAGCATGGAGCAAGTGTAAATATTAACTATTAATTTTATTATCGTTGGGTTGTTCTCATGTTTCAGCATTCGAATCTGCTCAGAGGAGGGAAAGGCAAGGAGAGAAAAGAGACCATAACATGGGTATGTAATTAATTCCATCTTACAGAGCAGTGCTGCCCCCACAGAATATTCAGCAATGAGACAAATGTTCTATATTATGCTGTTGGACACAGTAAAGACAAACCACAGGTGTCTACCAAGCACTGGAAATGTCAGGCGTCTATCTTAACTTTCACTGCAATAGCTACATGGGGCTAGAGGGCACAGCACATTTCTAGGGAATTTCACTCTCCCCAGAGAAAGTAACCTCCTTCTCTCCTGACAGTCCCTGGTACTGAAGATGGGCCCAAGTCACAGTACTTAAAATATTAGGAAACCCTAAGCATTTCATCCCGCTTGGGGTAGAAGAGGTGAGTTGAGAAAGTTTTGCGAAGTAGGTCCCTTTTCAAGCCTCTTTCAGATTTTCTGACGGCTCGATGAGACTCAGACGGTGCTACCCTGCCTTTCACGCCTTCTTTGGGACATTTTTGAACCTCCGTAATCTCCTTACGAGAGCATAGGCCTCAGACACGGCAAACATCGGCAGCAAACACAAGTAATGGAGTATTTGACAACATTGCTTTGTCTCTAGTGCATTTTTTTTTCATTGAGTTACAACACACGCCATAAAATTCACCCTTTAAAGCGCACAATTCAGCATTTTCTAAGACAGTCCCAGAGTTTTGCAACTACCGCCACTACTTAATTCCAGAACATGTTCTCTGCCCCTAAAAAAAAGCCCCATTAGCAGTCACTCCCCATTCTTCCTCCCCCAGCTCTAGCAAGCACGACTCTGCTTTCTGTCTCCATAGATTTGCTGATTCTGGGCACTTCGTGTAATTGGAGTCATATACTCTGCGGTCCTCTGTGTCTGGCGTCTGTCATTAAACACAGCATTTTCACAGGCCATCCGTGTTACAGCACGTATTACTACTTTGTTCCCTTTCATGGCCCAACGATTTCCCAGTGTATGATGTACCACTCTTTGTCCCTTCATTAGTCAGTGGACATTTAGGTTCTGGCCGTCACTTGGCTTCCACGAGTAATGATGCTACGAACACTTGTGCCCAAGTGTTTACGCAGGGATGCATTATCTTCAGTTCTCCTGGGCTTGCACCTAGGTGTGGAATTGCTAGTAAAGTGACTCTATATGTAAGTTTTTGAGTCATTACTATTTTCCAAAGTCACTGAAAAATTTTACAATCCCACCACCAATGTGTGCCTGTCCTCATATCTACACGTCCTCACCAGCATTTGTTGTGGTCTGTCTTTTTAGTACCACATTCTAGTTGACGTGATCCGCATTTTTTCAGTAGCTGCTATTTATTGATGCCTTGTGGTGGGGAGGTTTGAATGAATTAGTGATGCACAGTTTCCTTTTGTAAATTAATT
Source organism: Nasua narica (assembly GCA_028533885.1). Classification (NCBI taxonomy): domain Eukaryota; kingdom Metazoa; phylum Chordata; class Mammalia; order Carnivora; family Procyonidae; genus Nasua; species Nasua narica. The sequence goes on along the minus strand of CM052805.1, from coordinate 5,518,911 downwards.
TATGCTACTTATATAAAAACGGAATAGAATTCAATCATAGTATTAAATATATAATAGTGCTTGTGCTACAAAGCAGCCGAAGGTCTGAAGTTGAGGGAACTGTGGTTAAAGACAAAGCTTTGGGTTCCCCAATCCACACATAGACCCGAGACCTAAAGTCATCTGCAAAAGTGGTGTGTGTGTGAGCGCACATGTGTGTCCATGTATATGCATGTATGTGTGTATGCGTGCATGTGTGTGTGGGCACGTGTGTGTGTGTGTGTATGCTTGTATATGTGTGTATGTTTGAAAACTTCTGTTTTCACCTATTTCATCTATTTAGCCTTTCACTCCACACACATGAATGAGCAGCAGAGAAGCCAGGAGATTTGCTCAGTGATGCACAGACATCGAGGGACAGGTCTGGAATAAGACTGAGGTCTTCAGAACTCCTGCACCAGAGCCTTTCTGGAACTGCATGGAAAATTTAAAAGTATCACTTGGCCAGTTTTTCCTGGAGAAGGGTCACACCTTCTGGCTTTCTTTATTCTTCTCTTCCACCTTACTCGTCTTTAGGATTTGGATACAAAGGGCCCTGGAGAACAGGGCCACCAAACAGCAGAGATGGGGAGCCTGAAGCAAGTTTAGTGCAGATGGATCCCTGTGAGCTTTGCTATACCCTAGCTGACAATGCCTTCTGAAAGGGAGGGGTAGCCAATCCCAGGGAGGCGTGCCACCACATCTGCGATGGGGTGATGCAAATTCTGAGCACAAGATATGGAATGTTCTGTCTCTTCCTACTTGGTCATCTGGCCTAGAGTGGGGGCGGGGGTAGGGCCAGCCCCTCTGTCCTATTTGGGGACATGTGCAAAGACTTAGGTTACAGAGTATTGCAGTAACCAGCTGACCTCCTCTGAAAGGCCTTCCCCACCCAGAAGCCATAAAGTCACAAAGCCATGGCTGTTTCTGGAACGGAGATCCATAAGCACGTTTCTGCATGGGATGTGCTGACAATCAACTGGATGTTAGAAACCCTTCCACCACAAGACCACAGGCTCACAGTTTGGCACGTACTTTCAGGGGAAATACCCAGGCACCCCAATTAAGAATCCATGCCCACGAGTCACTCTGTGGGTGTCCCTCTTTCTTTATGAGCTCCAGAGAGTGGCTTTGAAGGCACTGGTGAGGGTCACGATGGACTTTTTCCAGGGGTTGGAAACTTCTCAGCAGCAGTTAGGAAACACAGCTGCTGACAGCTGAAAATTCTCTACCCGGGCCTCGAGATCAAGTGACAGAATGTGCGTTTCCATGGCACTCCCAGAAACAGGTGGCTTCTAAACTCTGGAAAAGCACATTCCCCTGCCCCACCGTAAATCAGCTGCTGTCTGCGGACATGTGTATTTCAGGCGTGGATGGGTGCAGTGTCAGGTGTCTCCAAGACAAACCCAGGGAGCTCAGAAGAGAGGAGTGGAGGGAAGAAGGATCTCAAGACAGTGTAGAATGTGAACTTAAGGGCAGAGCACCATGATCTTCCTTAACAGGAGTAACTCTTCCTTCCTACATTATTTCCTTCATGACACTTAGGAAAATGATAATTCATCAACTCTTGTGTTGTAGCTGCTATGTTCTTGGTTTTGTCTCTTTCTCCCATGAGATCACTGAGGAAGGGATCGTATCTGACTCCTTGGACATTGTGCTCTCAATATCTAGTATTGCATCTTGCATACAGTAGGTGCTCAATAAATGTCTGAAGAATTACCCAAGGAATGAATCAACCAGTCATGCACAATAAACTTTTCTGCTGCTCTCGAACACACAAACCTTTCCTTCTAGCGTACCCATGAGTAGGGAAGGCGGATTCTGGAACCCAGGTCTGTCTGAATCCAGACTCCCGAGTTGTTCCTATCGTCACAAACGACAAAAGTGAGACATCTCGCCTCCAGGGGCCTTGCCTACTTCTGCTAAAATAAAGTAAGAGGAAAATCAGCCTGCCCTAAGACAGAACGGTCCTGTGATGGAAAATCCAGTCCACGAGCACATGGCTCACCAGCTGTTGTGCACGGCTTTGGTACGGCAAGACTTCATAAAGCACCCAAGACGGATCCCCCATGCTCAAGCCGGTTTGCGTGGAGCCCCTGGACATACTTGTGGGTCGTTAACAATTAAGCACACATGCAGCACTCCCCCAAAGCCACAAAAGTTACCAGACCCTCAGACACAGACACACTTCTATGATTCCCAGTCTCCTCTCACTCTCTTTCCAAAATCTTTCTGATTTTCTGCTCTAACCTGCCCGTCCCCCACCAGAAACTGTCCCTTCTTTCTGGGTAGAATTCTCTAGTTGATAAAGATTCAAGAAATGATGGCATAAGGAATGGATATTCATTAGCCAACCATGGATACTGTGGTGTTGGCAATTTCCACCGAATGCACGCTAGCCCTCCTCCTTGCTTCCCATCTTGTCCCACTAAAGACCACTAGACCATGTTTCACGTAGCTTCTGGAGGAAATCTTTTAAAAATGCAAAATCAGGTCACGGTGTTCCTCTACTTGAAGCTTTCCAATGGTTTTCCATCGGTCTTAGATGGAAATCCAAACTCCCTGCAAAGCCCAAGAAGACCAAAGGTGATCTGGTTGCTGACCACACATATGACTTCATGTCCTACCTCTTCCCCTGTCAGCCACCATGTCCCCATCATACTAACCAACCTTGTTAGTCCCAAATGTGCCTTAGGGCTTCCATGTGTCCCCTTTGCCTGAACTGTCTTCCCTACACCAGGACATTACATAGCTGGCTCCCACTTGTCAATCAGATCAGAGCTCAACTTTGCCCCTTCCATCGTCCTTGGACTACTCCAAATGACCCTCTCAGTGATTATCACATAATCTGTTTTATTTTCTTCATAATACATAATGCCATCAAATGTTCTGCTTATTGCCTCTTTTCTTCTATTAAATCTGAGTGGTCTTATTCACCCCTGCAAACCTATTGCCCAGAATACACTGAATGCTAAATAAATATTTACTAAATTAATGCATATGGGAAACCAACCTAGAGACATCTGAATTTCCAAACTAAGTCCCCTCCTTGGCCTCTGCAATGCATGGCCTGTCATCACCCTCATTTTGATTGTGAGGGTCAGATATAAAGATGGAAAGAAAAGCACAATAACCAGTAAGCTACTGATTGAAAATAAAGATATTTTACATTTTCTGTGCACACTCTGGCAAGGGCTGGCTGGCTCCCCTCATCCTAATGCCATGAGCAAGCCCATTTCGGGACTTCTTTCTCCAATCTATAAAGGGAAAATGTTATACTTTTAGGACTTAAGGGAATTAGGAGAAGGATTTAGTTTTTAAGAGAGAAAGTGAAGTCATTTAAATTGAAAACTGATCTTGGGCCCTAGATGTGCATTTGGTTTGCAAGAGAAATACCCAGGCAGGAGTGATGAGAGCTGACAAGGCAAGTCTTGTCTGTCTCCAAGTCTCGGCTTCTGAGAGAAGTCTGCCCAGATGATAGCTTGATCTCTTGAGCAGCTTGGTTTTTAGTCCTAAAATGGGCATGAACTTTGGCCAGATCTCTAAAGGTGAGCTGTGTGTTCCACAAGTCATACGTGCACTCACGCCTCAATGATGGATGGAGTTTCCCTTTTCCTCACAGGAAAACATATATTTTTTTTTGTTTTTTTTTCTCCCCAAATATGTTTATTTTAATTTTTCAGTGTTACAAGATTGATTGTTCATGCACCACACCCAGTGCTCCATGCAGTACGTGCCCTTCTCGATACCTACCACCAGGTGAGCCTGGTGGTAGGAAAACATATTTTTTAGAGTCCCCACTGCATGGAACTTAGGAGAAAGCTGAGAGCAGAAGGCACCCACTTGGTTGGTTGGAGCCAGCCAACCTCTGCCTCCCTCTTCTCTCGATCCTCTAATCCCTGGGGATACGTGGTTGGTTCCTCTCCTTCATCCCTGTCTTCCCCATTCCATGGACTTAAATGCTGTAATTTTCCAATGCTCCATTTACTTAAGCTACTAGCTACATGTTTTGTTATAAGCTATCACCTTAGTCTTAATGTTCTGAACAGAAAGGATATTTATTAGTTGAAAAAATAATTGATTCTATTTTTAAAAGTTTTTTTAATTAAAAAAAAAGCTGGCTGCAAGTGATATAAATGTTTATGTACAGGATGAGAGTATGGGAACTTCTGTGTAAGAAAATCTATGTGCAGGAAAAAGATGAGAGATACACACAGTCGTTTGAAGTGGTTATTTCTCGGTGGTGGGTTATAGTTTGTGTGTCTGTGTGTGTACGCGTGCGTGTGTGTGTGTGTTTGTGTTTTTCTGATTACCAAAATTTATTTTGCATTTATCTTGCATTAATTTTATAATTAGAAACATGGGTAACAATTATTTTCAGTGAATTTTCTGTGGGAAAGGAGCTCAAGAAGGAAGCCATAAGCTTAAATCAAAGACCAAACAAATTGGTTCTTTGCTGAGACCAGCACCAAGGTGGATGGTTCCATGTGAAACGCACTAGCCGGGCTGCACTTCGGCCACAGGTGAAGTCCACCTAAGGCCACCAACAAACGATGCTATGACCCATCTCCTGGGATGGGTTCTGGGCTCAACTGTAACCCTCAACCGATCTCTTTCCCAAGACTGTTCAACAAGACTCCGAATGGGCTCCAAGTACGTGGGGGTCTGCGACACAGTTCACTAGTTCAGAGTTGAATGGTACCCCAGGCTGGGTCCGTCAGATTCTTTCCTGGGACTCTGTAACTTGAATGGAGACACAATGGCTAGTGGTCTTTGCAGCTGAGTCACTGTGGTTTCTGAACCTTGGCAAGAATGACACTTTGAGCCACATAATTCTGGAGAATTCAGAATAATTCTGGTTGTCCTATGCATTGAAGAGTGCCAACGGTAACCGCCCTCTGACTGTGACAACTGAAAACGTCCCTGCGGGGCACAATCACCCCTGGCTGAGAACCTCTCACCTGAAGAGAATATCCACCAACGCTACCTGCCGCGGTCCTTAGGTCCACCCTACTTCCTGTACTTGCCCTGGATTGATTTTCTTTTGTTTCCTCCCCCTTTTTTTAAAAAGATTTTATTTATTTATTTGACACACAGAGAGAGATCACAAGTAGGCAGAGAGGCAGGCAGAGAGAGAGGGAAGCAGGCTCCCTGCTGAGCAGAGATCCCGATGCGGGGCTCAATCCCAGGACCCTGAGATCATGACCCGAGCCAAAGGCAGAGGCTTTAACCCACTGAGCCAACCAGGCACCCCTCATTTTCGCCCTTTTGAATCCAAGAGCTTCTGTGCATTCAATGAAATATGCATTACACCCTGAAACCCATAAAAATGTAAGTACCTCCACCACTAAATTTTTGTTGGACTAGGCAGGATTGGGTTCCGGTCCTTATCCAGAGGGATCTTAACAAAAACACTCATGCTTAAAAAATCATCTCTGGTGTCTTGATATCAAAATTATCTTTCAATCCATAGAAAGCCAAATAGTTCTTAATTTAGCTCATCTCTGCTATCTGAGCAGATCTGAACACAGGCATGAAGTAGGGGCTTCTGGGCCACACGGGACACTGAAATCTACCATAATGTGTCAGCAACGGGACCACCCCCCCCCCCCCCGGAGTAAAGCAAGATGGCAGAGGAACATTCACCTAACGGGGAGGGTAGGGGGCTTGGTTGTGACTGGGTGGTGAGAACTAATGCCAGCAGGCGAGGCAGCTGGAAAGCCAGGAAGCAGAGATGTCACTGGACACATGCCTCGCCCACCCCGGGGAGGACACTCTACAGAGTGTTCCTTCGTGAAGCTCTGACTAGCTAGAACCAAACACTGAAGAAAAGACGCATGCAGACAGCACTGCACACCCGAACCCCACAACTGTCTGAACAGATAAGAATTCCATATGGTCTGCATTACCCTCAGCAATGGAAGGCTTTTTATCCATCCCCAGGCCACCCCATCACCAGGCAGCAAGTGGGAGCTCTGGTCCTTTACAACGCAGACAGGGACGGACGCGGCAGCTGATGACTGGCGTTCTCTATGATGGGTGAACGCATCCAACATCTGCTCGGCCCCCACACAAATCTTAAGGCCCTCTGGCAGGCACCACCAAGTCCCTCAGCTAAGTCACAATGGGAACCACCTGCCAAAGCGCCAGGTGTGAAACAAGCCCTAGCTCATTAGAGTCCTTAAGCCCCCACCTAACTTCCCGGAAAAGGCTCCAGGCAAATACAGGGCTGCCCGCACAGCCAGTCTCGACGAGGCCGCGGGAGCCCCCTTATTAAGATGGTCATTGGACGGTCCACGTCAATTTCACATTTTCTGTCAAAACCTCCCAGATAGCAGGCACCTCGGTGTTTACACCTCTCAGCAGTACAAATGCAGAGCTGTTGAAGGGAGGAATAACACACCACCACAGTAACAATAGAAGACATCGCTTGCAAGCTGTCCGCGGCCCCTGGAGTAACTGACATGTTTGACAGAGAATGTGTGTTGGTAACGTTGCTTGATTTGTGTTTAAAGGGAAAACAGAAAGTGCATTTCCAGGAGGTTTAGACATTGATAACCAAAGAGAAGGTCTTGTAAACAAAGCCACAAGGACCATGTCCCAGCAGTCCCCTCCTTGCCGTTTGTCACCGCCCCAGCTCCCGTTTTGATCTCCCGGAGGAATCGGGCTTCCACGGGGGAACAAGACCTCCTGACAGAAGGCTGCAAGACAGAGGGAGGAAAGCTGATCAGAAATGACAGCGGCACAAAACCCTGTTAGCCTTCCGCTCAGAATAGGTTGTACGGGGAAGAGACAAGGCTGTTCCCCTGCGAAGGACTAGCAGAGGCGCCGAAGCCACAAAGCCCAGCGCGGTCCTTGGGAGCATCCCCAAGTCTGTCATTCCCAAGCCCCGAGACCTAGGGCAGGTTATTTTACTTTCCTGGGCCTCAGTTTCCTTGAAAGTAAGTCTCTCCAGGATGGTTTGGAGCAGTAGAAATACCCTGTGGAAAACACCTGACAGTGACCAGCAGCAGTAGCAACGGTAGAAATAATAGTAATGCAATTATTAGCATATAATTATAATATAGTAATTATATGAATATTACTACTATTTAACTATATTACATAGTATATATAATGGTATGTATTATACAGTCACGTATCATATGACAATTATCATACGTTATATATAATTATGATACATATTACATATAGTTGTTTTGTGTGTCATTATATAATTATATACAGTCGTATATTATAATTATAAAACAATTATACCTGATAATTATGGACTATATGTTGTATGTGTATTATATTTAATCCTTATATTATTTTTGCTTCTATTCTTTTTTTTAAAGCTTTTATTTAGGGACGCCTGAGTGGCTCAGTCAGTTAAGCATCTGCCTTTGGCCTGGGCCCTCATCCCAGGGTCCTGGGGTCAAGCCCCAAGGTGGGCTTCCCTGTTCAGCAGGGAGTCTGCTTCTCCCTCTCCCTCCACCCCTCCCCTAGTTCATGCTCTCTCTCTCAAATAAATAAATAACGTCTTTTTAAAAAGCATCTATCTGTCTATCTATCTATCTATCTATCTATCTATCTATCTATCTTGGGAGAGAGGACGAGAGAGCACGCATTCCTGGGCGTGCAAGGTTGGGGGTGTGTGGGAGAATCCTAAGCAGGCTACAGCCAGATACGGGGCTCAATCTCACCACTCTGAGATCATGACCTGAGCCAAAATCAAAACTCAGATGCTTAACAGACTGAGTCACCCAGGTGCCCATTATTTCTATTCTTATGGAGCCTTACTATATGCCAAGTACCATTACAAGTACTTTACCAATATTAACTCATCTGATCCTCAAAAGCAACTCTGATAATGATCCCATGCGATGGAGGAGGATACTAAAGACGGATTTTGGTGCTTTTTACATGTTCATTTTACAGATGAGAAATCTGCAGTACAGAGTAATTGAGGAACTTCCTAAGGAGGCAAAGCTGAGATTCCACCCCAGCGGACTGGTTCAAGAGCTCACACTCCTAGCCAATATGCAATATACTTAGACATGTATAGATGTACATATACATATATATGTGTCTGTGTGTGTGTATATGTATATATATATATATGATATGTATTTGCGAATACTCAATATTGCCCCTATTATATAGTTATCAGTGGCAGTGTGGCAGTGTTGCAGTTGCGCTTAGAAATAAACTTGCTAATATGCTTACTGAGTACTTCCCATGTGCTGGGCACTGTGCTATGAACTTTACATACTTTGGGAAAAACCACCCAACAAAGTTAGTGCTGCTGAGAGCGGGGAGCAACCATGCCCAAGGTCACACAGGTGGAGGCAGGAGCTGAGCCGAGTACCCACTCTGGAGCCCACACCCCTACATCGTCCTATTAGCCTGCTTTTTCCTCCCCCAAATACCTCACTTCACTTAGATACCGTAGGTGAAGTGCCTCACACACCTCCTGGTACCTCTTAAAAGCCTGAAAACAAGCAGCTGCTATGGTTTTTATTATAACGAAATGCAAAAAGCCCAGTAGGCATTGTCTTCCAAGAAAACGACGGAAGTGTGAATTTAGGACACCTGTCTGTTCAGAGGGCGGATCCTGCGCCCCTTTTAAACCTCAGCAGAGCCCCTGCCTTGTTGGGCGACACCAGTTCCCAAATCCAGCCGCTCATGGGGAACCCGGGATTGCTGGCGGAGCACACGGCTCCGCAGGCCCCGCCCTCCCGACGCAGACCGTCCGGGGTCCGGCGCACACAGTGCGGCGCAGATGAACTTGCCTGCACTCTGCTCGGGGGCAGCACTGGAGAACGCCTAGGTGGAGGAGGCCCTCGCAGTGACTCGGGGCCGTGTTTTTCCCGAAGGCTCCCCACAAGCTGCCCGGTGCCAGTCGGCAGTCTTGCACTCACACTCCTCCCTGCCACCGGGTGCTGACAGATGGGAGCTATTCTTATTATTTAACATTTATTAAGCGCCCCCAGTGTGCTGAGAACTTCATGGAACAGAGGTGTGGGTGGTCCCAAAGAGTTTGTCCCCAGAAGGCTACGGCCACATGGAGGGGAGGGGACAGGCCTCTCTTTCCCCCTTCAGAGTCTACTCCTCTCAGCCAACTCCAGTTCCAGCCCCAGAAGTCCAAATGGGACCAGTGGACAAAGATTGGGACAAAGATTCTGTATGAGTGAGACCTGTCCGTCCTGCTTTGTGTGCGACCAGCAGCCCCCCAGGCCCTTTGACTTAGGGGACGGCAAGGGGGGTGAGTTTGATCCAACCCAAGGCCACGGGCTACGCATGCCAAATCCCTTTCTCTCCTCCACCAGCATTCCCCAACGGCACACTGCTCTGTCCAGCTGCACCAAAAGGCGTGTCCCTGGTTATCGAGAATCTCCATGGAGAGAGGGAACAAACAGCGACGAATGTGCCCACTCTTCCCCAAATCTAGAGCATCTTTATATGAAAAACAAAGTGCAACAACCCAGGAAATGGTGAGAAAAACCATGAGGGCAGCAGTGCCGGCCATCCGTTCCGTGGTGCCTACAGTGAGCGGGTGTTGTTCTCCCTCTGCCTCGAACGTCATCTCATCAAATCTTCAGGGCTCCCTCCCGAAGTGAGACCGTCCCCTGCTGTCAAGCTGAGGCAATGGGAGCTCAGAGAGGTGAAGCCTCACTTCACACAGGGGCCAAGATGCCCGCCCAGACTGGTCTGGCCGGGGCGTGCCCAGACCTTGGCCTTATGTCGTGCTGCCTGGATAGCATCGTGGTCACAGTGCAAAGGCCTTGGGCGTGGCCATTTTTGCACTCTTACTGCTGACATTGACTTTGGGTGGTGGACAATATGGCGCATCACTACTGTTTTCAAGACGAGCAAGTGGAGGCTTGGAGAGGTCACACAACTTGCCCAAACTCCCCAGGAGAAGGTCGTGGCCAGATTCCGGTTCCCCCAGTCTAAATCCTACATTCTAACTCTCTGATCTCAATCCTTAACTGGGCTGCCTCATGAAACGAGAGGAAATAGCTCTTCAGAGAGCACTCGGTGAGATCGCCCTGGAAAGCACCAGCTGACTGCTTCTTCCAAATCCTCCCCACCTCTAGGAGCCAGCACAGATTAGAGAGCGGAAGGGAAAGGAGCCGCCGAGGGGGGCCACCCCTCTCCCCCAGCATGTATGGTGAACTCGCTGCATCATTCTGAGCCACATATAAAGTAGGACAAGACAGAACTGGCCACTGCTTCAGAGGTACGGTTCTTGCTTTCGTCCTTCTTCCTCAGAAAAAAACCAAAAACAAGCCAACAAAAAAACCCCTACCCTTTCTCTCCTGGAACATACCAGAAACCCCGTCATTTGGGAAGGATGGAGAAACTATCCATAGGGAGCCATCTTCCTGGGACTGTAGAAAAACCCATTTTGACTACCGAAGCTGCTGCCAGTGGTGAGGAGCCCATGCGGGGTGGGGTGAGTGGGACTGAGATTCTGTAGAGTTCTACCTTCCAGCAGTTGTTTTTAACTTCGAACTCTCCTGCCAATGGTGTGGCCATGCTCGCTACCTCCGAGGACAGAGACCGGGTCTTAGTCATCTCAATGTCTCCGGAGCTTAGAAGAGAACCTGACACCGAACCCATGACCCAGAGATAATTATTACAATAAATAAATAAATGTCACGATGACTCTGCTCTGACTTTTACAACCCAAAGAGCTCAAGCTAGGAAGTAGGCATTGCGGAAGATGATGGTCCCAGGTGCCCAGAGGAAAAGACCTGCAGAGTACCGAGTTCAACGTTTCTGGACACCTCTTAAGGTTCGGCAGTTAATCAAGCGGACAGGCTGGCTGCTTCCACGCTGGTGGGATGCATGTGTGATAGGACTATCTTTAGACGTGAGAGAAACATAGATAGGGGTGAGTATCTCTGTCATAAATCAGCCGGGGAAAACACTTACCCAAAACAACCTTTAAAAGACAGGGAGGGGGCTCTGCTTCACCATCAAAGGCTCAGATTGCTGAACACCAAAGCAGCAACGTGGAGTGTGAAATCCACAAGTCTCTCCAGCTCTGCGTGCCCCATGCCAACATATTATAAAAAGCAGACTTGCTGATATAGCATGCCTTTAAAATGATCAAAATGGCAGATGGTTGCTGCAGAAACACATCCTTTTTATAGGACTGATATTAATCAGAAGAGACTGAGAGTGTCCCTTTAATCTTTTAATTAAAAAAAAAAGTGTGTTTCTATAAAACGGAACGGGGCAAGTCACTAGCATCTCCGAAGTGTTTTGGAATGATGGACGGTCCACATTATCTCAAACTTTACTAGAAGGCTTGGGTTTTTCTTTATTTATATATTTACTTATGTATGTATTGCTAATATAAGAGAAATGATGTTTTGCACGAGAAGCCCAATCTTGCTTTGGTTATGGTGTTCCTGAATGTCCTTATCAGACTGTCTTTACTTCCCTAGACTGTGCCTGGTGTCCTCACCTGGAAAATAGTGGGAATGCTCTAAACATACCATACAACAGTGGGAGACAACTACTGTAATTAATTTAGTTGTAAAAACACTGAGTACAATTGCCGTATCCTACTTTGACACATCGGATCACTAATGCGAAAGCACAGTGCACTAGACAACAGTTAACTGCCTGGTGAGTATGATCACTGGCATCGGGCAAAGAGAGGGTAATTAACATCAAAATTCCACGCTTCGTTCCCTGGACAGGGTGTATGTAGGGTTCGGGGGAGAAAAAACATGCCTAGAGGTCTGTAATAGCTTCAGTTAGTACTGCTGGTCACAAGAACCTGGTGTTTGCCTGTCCAGCACCCTATTTTGAGAATAGGACTCATTTTTTCCTCCTCTATTCACAGCCCCTTACAGTTCAGTCTGGAAGGACTATGGCCTCCAACTCCAATGTGAGCAGTGAGTCAAGATGATTGCTTTGGGGGTGGGCTTGGGGTTACAAGATAAGCCAAGGAGAATGCTGTGTGGAATTTTTGCAGCAACAGTTGGGAAAGAGACTTGCAAAGATGGGTTAGGACATAAGTCTGGGGTTGCTTGGGGACCAATTCTTGCCACTGCTTGGATGCGGTGTGCTTGTGAATGAAGATCAGGAAAAGACAACCGCTGTGGGGTCTGGGAGAGACATGACTTGGGCTGTTGGAGCCTCTGACTTCAACTACACCTGAACCGGGATGTTGTCTTTCCCTGCCCTCACCCCCAACCAACGTGAATTAGATTCCTGTTGCTTACAAATAAGAGTCCTGACTAAACACTCATCACGCCTTTCTCTTTCACTTTCTCTGTGCCTCTCAAACAATGCAGAATCAACATCTACCCTGATATCTATAGCTATATATCTTTCCTATGAATTAGGATGTAAGCTTTGTGTTCAAAAGGGCCTTGTGTCTTTTCTCTTCTGCCTCATCACCCTCCCCTACTCTACAGCCTGACATACAGTAGGTGCTCAATAAATAACTGCTGAATGAGGAGATGAATCACATTTAAAGCTCACAACCACCTTGCAAGACAGGTATTCCTGCTTTCATTTTGTAGCTGAGCAAACAGCCTTGGAGAGGTTAATTGACAAGCCCAAGGCCACACGCTTAGTAAATGCCAGAGCCAATACATCAACCCGGACCTGTTTGACTCCAAAGTCTCCTTGCCACCTCCCTGACTCCTTAATTTAGTCTGCTGTTGACATGGTCTCTTTGGCAGTACAGAAAAGTCACTTAGTGACTGAGATGGAGCGGCCTCAAAGTAAATGACACCACTAGCATTTACATCAGTTGTACACTCGCATTTCTTCCCCGATCAGCGGACACTCCAAACATGTAGATAACATCTCAAGGCAGCAAGAGCAGGATCTGAACACGGCTCCGCTCACCACAGACTGAAACCAGTGTACGTCCTTTAGGTCCACCCAGAAATGTATCTTCCAGGTTCCTCTACCTTTTTGTGGGGACAGTTCCTCTTGGTTCACACTGTCAAAACCAGCGCTCCGATAATTCCTGGCATTGCTACAAACGTGTATGCAGATCTGTCATAAACTGCATCGCCAGATTCAATGACGCTGATTTCTGCTGCGAGATCCAGAGTACACGGTTTGCTTACACCACGGCTAGCCCCAGCAGACAGGCACGGATCAGCATTTCTCTGCCGCTGCCTACTCTGTGAAGTTTAAGTCAGAAAACTTTCAGCCTCCAGAGAGCTTACAATCTCGGGGAGGAAAGATGGCAAAGCATGCTCGGGAGGCAAATCCAGCCAAGTAGACCCTCACCTGCTGGGTTCACAGAAGCGTACTTCAGAGACCGGAGCCCGGTCTAGTGTGGAACCATTGGAGATTTCATTTCTGAGATTCCTCCCAGCTCCTTTTGACCTATGTCTTTGGACTCTTTAGTCCTAAGCTTAAACCATGTCAAATTCCACAGTGCCCGTGGGGTGGGGAAGATACTGAAGCTCTATCTCGATGTGTCACCTCAACACCGTGAATTCACCCAGGTGCTCTGCTCTGCTGGGAAGAGCTTTCTCCTTCGCTAACCTGTGAATGCCTGCTGGTGCTCTACAGCTCAACTCAAGTGCTACTTTTCCCCTCAACCACCCACTTCCCCACTCTCAGCGACATCCACTACCTCCTCTCCCGTGTTTTCATATGCATCCCATGGGTGCACCTCAACAGTAGACTGGGGAAGAGGGAAGGCTCTGGCCCAACACACCTGATCCAAATCTCAGCGCTGTCACCAACATTCCTGTGACCTTGGGCAAGTTGCATTTCTAGAGTGTCAGCTTCAGGTTCTTCATATGCAAAAAGGGTATCATAATGCAGGACTAGGATTCCTTATCTGAGATCTATGGGGTCAACTCTATTTTGAAATTCAAATTTTTAACGGGGGGGGGGGGGCACGGGGAATTGCCTTTTTTCAGAAAGTTATTTCAGTGGCAACACCGATTATGTAATACCCTCAGCAGGGTCTGGGACAGCACGGTCTGAAATCAAACACATAAATATCCCTGTAGCAAAATATATGAATATTCACACTAAGTGGGATAAAAAAAAGTTTATAAATAGTCACACATCATTTCAGGTCAAGTTTGCTTCCCAAATAAGTTGTGGTGCCAAACTCCTCCCCCCCCCCCTCAAAAACCCTGATTTACAGAGCTTTTTGGAATTTAAAATTACAGATAAGGCAGGGTAGGCCAATCGTACCCCAAGTGAAGGTTTTGTAAGAACAAACTGAATATACTGATGTATTTAGCACAACACCAGGCTTATGGCAAATACTCAAAAATTGTTCCCCGTCATTCTTTTCTAATGCATTCATTGCAGTATCAGCCTTGTGTTTATCTCGTGTTCTCATCCGTGGGCTGTGAACCTACAGGTCAGCGGCTATAACTGTCACTTTTGTGTCCCGGGTATCCAGAGCAGTGTCTGGTATGGGTTACCGGGGAAGGAATGAATAAATTAACAAATGCATGGGGAGATGGATGGGGCTCTGTCTATACCACCCTCCATCTAGGAAAACAGTCTTTTGATCCATTATCTGTAATACTGAGATGAGATGGGAATTCCTTCCCCGGTATGGAGAATGATGCAGCCACATCTCATCGAAGGGCACACCTTTGAATAGATATCTACAGCGAGGGGTGCAAGTCGGAACTTGCAGCCTAGAGCCAAGGGCTCATTAGACCTAAATGCTAAACAAACAGCATAATCACTTACAAAGCCACTGTTTTCTTACGTTGCCTGTTATTGTGCGGCTGGGGTCCATGGCTTGGATTAGTCATCTTGGTAACTTCTGGATTCAAGACTGACTGACAATTGACTTGTCGGACTTTCTTTGTTCTCAGATCAGACAGTTCATCGATCATTCAAGGTATTGTTGAACATTTAGAAGTAAATAAAGAGGTTCGATAGGAACATACATTGTTTCTTTTTATCCAAAGAGTCCGAGATTGAGATCCATACCAAGGGAAAGGAGTACTGTCTATATAACACACTCGGTAATGTTTTTCTTTTCCTCTTCTTTTCTGCTTCTCACTACCCATGAAACTCTCCAAACTGTTCAGCTTGAGCCCACATGGCCATTCTGGAATTCTTTACATGGCTAGAAGGAAAAACTATCCACCTTGCTATATATTCAACAAGTTGAGAAATGAGATGATGGGTTTGGGAGATCCAGTATAGTAACCATTCTGGCTTTCCTAAGGGATGGCAGGTGGGGATCAGGGGCAACTTCTGGGACAAAAGACCTTGGTGAGTAACAGCCCTAGAATTAGTAGAAGACAACTCCACTCTCTGGTGTTTTGTTTTGTTTTATTGCCAAACAATGTGACGTTCCCTTAAAGCCTGATATGATATCTGGTCAATTATTTTTTCTGCCACTAAGTGCACCAAAGCAGGGCAACGCTAGTATGGATAAAAAAGTGGCACTTGAAAAAATTATGAAACGGAAGTTCTTCTGCCACAGAATTGTTGGCTCTTGAGATGGAAAGACCTTGGGAGGAATCTCGAACTCTGATCCAACAACCCTGTTAAGTGCCCACTACAGCTCTGTTTGCACATCTCCAGTCACAGGGAACTTACTACCGATGATGGAGTACACACACTATTTTGGATCACTTTAACGTCTTGCTGATGACATTATTAAGGTGTGGGTGGCACCTTCCACCCCTACAGGAAAGCTCCTGCAACTCTGGAAGAGTTGGTAAAAACAAAAAACAAAAAACAAACCCCCAAAACACACAACGTCAAGGAATTGGTAAGCAAGCCTATACAGCCTGCTGGGATGCAGTGCAAATGGTGTCAGAAGCCTCAGCAGGAAGGTGAGTGTGTGTGTGTGTGTGTGTGTGTGTGTGTGTTACAATATTTCTCTTTGAGCTGCATTTCCTCCCCTTGCAAATGTTACTGCAATGGGGTGATTTGAGTTTCTTGATGCCAATGGGTAAGTGACATAGGCTCTCTCAGCAAACCAGAAATGAAGCTAGTCTCTTTCTAGCCATAGGATTCCAGTGTGTTCCAGGGGAATGGGAGAGGAAGGAGATGAATATATCATCTCAGCTGGTCTAGAGGGTCCCTGCTGCACTGCTCTCCTGACTTATGGGTAACTAGTTACCAGAAGTGTCACTTAGGAAAAGAAAGTATGGTAGAGTTAAGATTTGCAAGTAAAATCGCTTGTTCCTTCCAAAAATAACTGGATATGTTTCTCAAACCCTCTGCAAAGGAGGAAGAAATAGGGCCTCCCCAATTTCTCAGCTGCCCTGTGCGTCTCCTCATCTATCATTGGGGTAATACGTCCAGAGTGGCATTTCGTAATGACAGCAACATTCCAGCAAATCGATAGTTATTTAATTCCCAACAAGCTCTCAAGTCCATTAAGCCTGATTACATTCACCCATTTCAGTGGGTGCCACTATTTTTCCTACACCGGCACTTAATCTATAACAGGAACTTATGAGAACTTTCAAAAGCAATTTCAGCATCAATCAGCATAGAGTGAAGGGCACGATTTGCTTGTAATTATTTATCGGACGGGGCGGCAGAGGGTCTGACAAAACTCCAACAGCCGACCTTCACTCCAAGTTTCCAATAGAAGCAAAAGGCCTTCCAGTGTGCCATGGAGTCCTGTTTCAGGCTCGACGCATGCCCCATGGGCCCGCCCGCGCCAGGAAAGATGGAACGATTTCCATGTTGTGAAGGACCATTCTCCAGATGGCCCGCTTACTCCTCACACACCATATAGGAGCTTCCAAACAGAGCAAGGGCCGTAAATCTAGGATGACAGAAAGCAGAATCGCCCCTGCATGTCTCAAATCACCAAAGTTCTTAGAGTTCACAAGCACCATTTGGGAAAGGGGAAAAATGTGTTTGACCAGAACCCTCCCCAGAAATTTTCATTAACAAACTAGGGTATTGCAGAATTTTAAAATACAGTTGTGGGGGGGGGGGGCAAGAATAAAGATGGAAGGGCACAGTGAACACAAAAGACATTTAGCTTTCCTTTCCTTTAGAAACGCGATCCAGATTTATCACAAAGGGATGGCTGTTCTCCAACAAATAAAAAAACAGACGACCACCACCTAATCATCTGGTTTCTCATGATGTCCAGGCTCCGTCACCGACTCGGCGTGAGCTTTCCAGAGAGAACCTCCAACATACACCCAGAAGCCAATGCTTGTTTAAAAAGACAAACTTATGGTGAGGGGGGAAAAAAGTCCCAAGTATCTTATTGGTAGATGATTCTCCCTGCACAGAATTAATAGCATTAAAAGTCAAACCAACGCACATCTCAATCCTCCACTTTCTTGCCATCATTAAGATGTAAACAGCTGGTAAGGGATTTCTAGAATAATCTCTGAACTTCATAAATAAACCATCAACAGAGTGCTCCTTTTTGCCTCAATGCCACCCCTCAACCCAGGGCGGGCCGGGGGGACAGAGGGAGGGGCTCCTATGAAAAATAGACCACCCACATGAAGGCAAACACATAAATTAATGCATATTTCATGCTCCTTCTATTTTCCGGGTTAAAGCTCTTAACCAAGTCACCTCATGATAAGTTACTCTGCCTCACGATCAGCTCTGGGAGACCGAGTCCCTCAGAAAGCTGGGAAGGAGAGCAAATCCTTTGCCCCGTGGTCAACCCTCCTGAAGCAAAGGCATGAATGTTAAACAGTACCCAGATCAATACAAGCAAATATAGCTCAACTACACCATTTATTCAGCCATGAGAGATGTCAATAGCCAGATTAGGGTGATCCATCTTTTTGATTTCCTACTGTCTTCCCACTGACTACACGAGGGCTTTTTCCTGTATTAAAAGTGTTTGCTTTCTCAACCATAAAAATTCCAATTATTACTCTGAGCGCTCCAGAGTTAAGTTGCTTGCTGGCAGTGGCCTTGAATTACCTGGATCAGTCCGGGGAAGTAGGGGGCTGCTGGAACAATCATAGGCACGCCATAGGGATGCAGGAGGACTCCTTGAGAAGGCAACATGCTTCACTTGGAGGTACTATTCCCTCGGAAGCTCACCACATCAATGGAGAGTTAGGGGAAAATCTATAGAGCCAACTTCTTCCGAACTACAAAGCTGAGAGCCCAATCGCTTCTGGCAGGAGCCAAGCGCTTCTCAACACGGAGGGGGCAAAGAAAGAAAATCCGCATCAGCAACTCTTAATGTGAAAGTTTTCTTCCCAGACGACGAAGAGACACAGCAGCTGCGGAGTTGAAGCTACCAAAATGGAAGGTGCTATTTTGGGAACGGCTTGCCTAACATGACTAACCAAATACTCTTCATTAATTTAGTTCTCAGAGAGAGTGAGAGAGACCAAATGACAGAGAGAGAGGTAGTCGGGCTATAGGATTTGGGCTCTTCCTAAAGAACTGGGGCAAAAGGCAAGGGTCAGGGTCTGCGTGGGATTTTTAGTGAGAAAAACTGAGACTATAAATTGATATGATTATCAGTCGCCACTTAAAACTCAAGTAGGTTAATGTGGGCAGCCTTTGGTACTGATCAAACAGAAGCTAAGGGTATAGTCTAGTCTGTGCTTCTCTCCCTCTCTCTGGTTTTAATTTTAAAGGGGCAATCTGTGCAAATAATTCAATAATCATGCCAGCTAACATTTGCAGAGTGTGCTACGCACAGAGAATGAACTAAGTTATTTACACAGGCTAAGTCATTTATTCTCGCAACTCTCGGAACTATTTATTATCTGTCCCATGCAACACACGGGAAAGGGGGCTCACCCTGGTTGGATTGTTTGCCCACAGGCAGAGTCTCTGAACCTTGGTTTCCTCATCTAGAAGACTGAGTAATAAGAGACCCTTCCTCATAGGGTTGTGTGACAAAGTTTCTGGAATCATACCCTCTGTGCAATACCACAGGCTATCAGCCATTCTTATCCTATCTTTCCTGTTCTCTTGGCGGTCAGCACGGACACACCTCTGGCTGCAGATCAAAGGTGCAGATACATCCAAATCATCACTCACATAGCAGGAAGGCATGTGGGCTGGTGGAGAGCTCCCTGATTTTGAAAGCAAGGATGTGAAACAGACAAAGCGAGCCCGCCCAGCTAATGCTGAAGGCCCAGGGATCATTGGAAATCACCTTCAAAATCCGCTTGCCACATTCCACCTCTAACTCTAAGCAGGACACAGGATATAGATTTTGTAGAAACTCCGAGAGCTTCAGACACCACAAAACATATTCAACTATTGGCTTTTTCTAAATCCAAATGTCAATTCTTCCACTTTCAGATAGCCAAGGTGTTTTTACACTACACTAATTTTAGTTGCTTGATTTAGCTGCATAATTACATTTCTAGATAACGACAGTGGACAGCGTTTGGCAGAGAATTCAATTATTTAAGGCTGAATTTTGGCCATCTTGACAAGGCTTCTCTGTAATTGATTCTCGTGTATCAAAGTGGCCACACTGTTACAATTCCGAAAGCTCCAGTAACAGCTGCAAGTTGACCCCCTCTTACTTAACAGCCTGATACTGTTTCTAACTTTAGCTTTTGACTCTGACTTTCAACACTGTGCTTCTGAGAAGTTACCAGGGAGGACAGAGGCATCTCCATGAGACAGCTTCCCAGGATGGGAGAGCTATTCACTACTTTGGTAAGGGCTGGGTCAGATTGGATTATGCCTCTTCAGTGTTATAAAACGGAAGGACTGTCGGAGGAGGAGGCAGGAAATAATTTGGTCACTAAGGCCAGGAACGTACACATTTAGATCCTTAGTTTCCTAAACTAGAACAGAGGTAACCACATCCACTTACTTTTCACCAAGACTGCTCCAAAGAGCAAAATTCTGGGAGTGTTTTGGAAACTGCAGAGTTACATAAATACGAAAGATCATCATATTTTATTACTGTATATATTATTTTGGTTAAAGAACCTGAGGAGTTCAGAGAGAAATATATTGCACATGGGCATATAGATACATAGCTATACCCTTTGCAAAAGGCATTTTCTTTTCTTTTCTTTTTTTCTTTCTAGATTTTATGTATCTGAGCGAGCGAGAGAGCGAGCACAAGCTGGGTGAAGGGCAGAGGGAGAAGCAGTCTCCCTGCTGAGGAGGGAGGCCTATGTGGGGCTCAATCCCAGAACTCTGGGATCATGACGTGAGCCCAAGGCAGATGCTTGACTGACTGAGCCACCCAGGAGCCCCTTTGTTTTCTTTTGAAGAGCTTCATGATACAGAAGTTTTTCCTGATCCTGAGTAATGAGTATCCATTTCCTCCTGTCTCTTAAGATAAGGGCTAATCGTTATGTGACCCTTTTCATTTTTACTGCCAGGAAGCTCAAAGCCAAATAAGAAGCTCGACTCCGTCCACTGTGTTGGCCTTTACTGCCTGTATATTTGTGTTCTTGTCTTCTTGTCCTCACCACCTCCAGTCCTAACTACTGCTATTCACACTGATTCTGGTTGTATATTCATATATTACTGTCATGGTATCATCTGTAGTAGTTATATTTTTGGAACTGTATGAATTGAATATATTCTTCTTCCAAACCCATCTCAAAAACATTATGAAATAATAAAACATAAAATTTAATGACAGCCATTAAACAAAACTTCTTTTTCTGAACACAGGTTCTGCTTTCCCAAATAGGAAGCACCTAGTATTACCAGACAATTTTTTTCTTAGTTCCACTTCCTCTGCTAAAAGGCAGACAACCACCTTCTGCACATCCCTTCTCACCACGGACTAGTGCGCATGACTCATGATAAATGAATGGTTGGCTATGCAATGTTTAGTGTATGGTATTAAACTCATGTTCCGCGCCCCCCCCCACCAGAACTGTGAAATGTAGAATAAAAGAATAAAGTAGAGAACAGAGGAGCCTGTGGTAAGGAGACATAGGTAGGTCTCAGAAACACAGAATTCAGTGAAGGGTCATGCGTCAGTATCTGTATGGCTATCCCAGACAGGATGGCACACTTTTTCTATAAATGGGCAGATGATAAATAGCTCAGGTGTTGAGGACCTTAGCTCTCTGCTGTAACCACTCAAAACTGCTACTGACACATGAAAGCAGTTACAATATATAAACAAACACTGAAATTGGAATTTCCTATAATTTTCACCTGTCATGAGATCTTCTTTCCTTGATTTTTTTCCCCTCCTGAAAAAGCATAAAAACCATTCTGAGCTTTAGGGCTGTAAAAGTGGGTAATGGGCTAGGTTTGGCTCGCAAACCATGGTTTGCTGATCCCTAATTGAGAGCATTTATTTTAACTAAAGTTCTGGAAGTCAAACGTTAACAAAATAGCAAATACATTGTCCTCCTTTTTGGTTGCCCTCTGCTTCCCCACATACTTCTTGATTTTTCTGTCATGTCCTTGGTGCTAATTCTGTCGATCATCCCTGTGTCAGGGATTTCCATCAGGAGATTTTATTTTATTTTATTTATTTTAATTTTATTTATTTGTTTGTTTATTTATTTTTGTTCTTAGCCAGCTTTTGATAGTTCAATCTTACCCATCTCTCCAAAAAAACAAAAACAAATCAAAAACAAACAAAAAACTCCGCCTTCCATATTCTTTCCCTATCTTGTATGATGACACTCCTTTCTCAGAGACTGCTTTCTCCTTCCCCTTCATTAAAGTGGTTCCTCTGTGGAGGTCAGACACCGCATCTCCCTCCCACATCCAAGAGCAAACATGAGGATTACGTGGCTCGCACCAGTCTTTGTGAGTGGCAGCCACCCAAAGTTTAAATGCTCACGTAGGAGAAGGAGAGAGAAGAGGAACACAAGTGTTGGCTGGAGGTTGGGAGAGGACAGTACTCAGAGAAGACCAATTGCTACCATATGGATTCTGTTGGTCAACAGAGCCAACTGCAGCCTCATGGACCAAATTCGGTCCGAGGAGGAGGACGAAGGAGAAGAAGAGGAAGAAGAGGAGGATGCTGATGCTGACGATGATGATGGTTTGTCTGCATTGTGTAAAAGAGAGGTGGTATTTTTAAATGGAAGTGTCTCATATAAAATTTAGATCTATAGTATCTCTTGAAAGCCTGGAAGATCTAGAAACTTTGGGGCACTTTTCCTTGTACCAACACACCCTGGAGTGTGGGAAGGATCTGCTTCCTCCATAGCTCAGGAGATTCAGACTCTGTGAGACTGTCTCCACCATTCTTTACCTGTTTCCTGAAAAGAGGCCAAATGTCAGTTGCTACTTGTCGACCATTGAAACAGAACAAAACAGAAAGCATAAAACAGAGTGTTTCTCTGACAATATTCATTGCACTCCCTATCATTTGGATATTGACAGTGCTTATCTAACCATATGGATCTATGCAGAATATTGAACCACTCATACCTTGCCATTTCCAGGCCAAGTTGGGGAAAAGACAGTTTCCTACAGTATTCAAGGTCCCTCATGATATTCCTCACCTTTAGTTTTCCAGATTCATTCTCTAATACACACTGTCCTTCCTTCTACAAATCATTTTTTTCCCCTGCAAATTAGTCTGGCAAGTTGACTTTTTTTTTTTTAAGATTTTATTTATTTGACAGAGAGAGATCACAAGTAGGCAGAGAGGCAGGCAGAGGGAGAGGGGGAAGCAGGCTCCCCGCTGAGGAGAGAGCCCGATGTGGGGCTCGATCCCAGGACCCTGAGATCATGACTGAGTGGAAGGCAGAAGTGTTAACCCACTGAGCCACTCAGGTGCCTCTGGCAAGTTGACTTTGCCATATACTTTTAGAGATCCAAGCCTCTATACAATCTAGTCTGTTAAGCAGAACTATCCGTTCTTCCATCTTTCCTTCCTTCCTTCCTTTTTCTTTTCTTTCCTTCCTTCCTTCTTTTCTTCCAATTCAAACTCGCTGCCCTAATCAAATGTTACATATTTTACAAAGCCTTCCTCATGACAGAGGCAGAATGAACTACACCATCACCTATGTTCTAGGATCACTGTAGCAAGGCACAAGAATTCTGTGAGGTGTGACTACTCCTCTGGAAGGTAGGCTGGCTCAGATGAAGAAGACCGCCATTCCTTCTTGCTCAACAAATGACTCCGAAGTGGTGACTAGACAAACAAAATTTCCCAAGTCGTTCCTGGGTGAATGACTGACTGAATGGCTGCTTTGGGAAAACGTGAGTCACGGTGAGGAGTTGCAGGTCTCTCCTGACAACTGAGAGCTACCTGTATCTCTAAATTTGTCAGCAAGTGGCCCTGGGGACATCCTGGCATAGTAGCAAAAGCCTGAGTCTCAAACTTTGGAAAGGCTGGGTTCTGCCCTGCTTTAGAACATCTGACCTAGGATAAGATCCTCAGTCCTGAGCCCTAGGCTCCTTGGGGGTGAAGTGGCCCAACATCCGTGGCTCCTTGCAGGCAGGCCGCTGCCACTGAAGGATTGGCTGAGCATGTGTGTTCCGGCACTTGGAAGGTGTTCAAAAAGGTCTGGTGTGTTTTGTTTTGTTTTTTCCCCTAAGTAGGAGGTGGCCGTGACCGTGGTGGTAGAGAGGCGGTGGAGGCGATGAAGGAGGCGAGCTGGCGGTGGTGAGGATGATGTCTACGCGTGGCAGGTCTTTCGTGTACTTGTGGGAAACTGTTTTCTAATCATCTCTATGCTATGTCAAGTTGGCCTTCTCTGTACCCCCATCAGTACCCAGACTAACAACTCTCTAAATAGTAGTCACTTCTTTCTGTCCCTTCATATGAGGGGACATCCCCTCCTCAACAAGCAGCCGTATGCGGGCTCCTCTGGGCGGCCTCCTCACCTTCTCCAGCACTCACGACCTACCCATCTAAGCCTCCAAAAGGCCAGCGGTGATTTGTCCCTAGATGGGAAAGACCTGGCTGGTGATCACATCTAGGTAAGATCCATTTCATCTCTTCTACCTCAACCTCAGTCATTTTGTTTTTCTGTCTTTCTCACAGGACAAGATGGAGGTTCGGAGAGATTATGTCCCTTGTCTGAGTTTATACTGCAAAATGTGTGCTTTGCCAGTTTCCAAGAGCCAGTTTTCCCTTCCACGTGGTCCTTGTATCTGCTAGACCATCAAGAGTGACCATTCTAGAGCAACAACTGAACTAATGTTGATAAACTGCACTTACCACCAGACATGCATTCAAACCCCAACCAATACGGGTTGGGGCATGGAAGAGCATGGAATGGCTTTACCTGGCATGTACTTCAGAGGCAAATTCCCTGAGATGCTACATAATGCTTATGGTCCTGACACTGGGGACAGACAGATAAGTTCCCATGAGAGGAGACAATGAAACCATCAAGCTGGTTATCAGGGAGGCAAGGTCTTCCACAGGAAAAGCTTCCACAGACTGTGGGTAGGATGTACTCAGCCACTGATCAGATGCTCCTCAAGTTATAGCCACTTCATTTGTATCCTCGGTGGAGGACTAGTCCAACCGGGAAAGTGACATCCTGGAAAGGGAAGCTGTATTCCCAACCCCTTTTATGGATTGGTTTGGGTTCATATGTGTAAATGACTTGATGCATGGAAACTTCTTACAAGAATGACAAGTGCTTCCTAAGCATTACATCTCACCAAGACACTACTATTCCCTCGCTGTCTGACACTTATCGCCACCACGGGCTCCCCTCTCGCCAAAGCACAAGATTATAGTAGTTGAGAGCTCTCACTGAGCCATCCTGCCCATATGAAAAGCCTAGTCCTTACCAACTGCTAGCTGTGTCTTCTTGCGTAAAATACCTAACCTCTTTGGGCCCCAGATTCATTATGTATAAAATAAGAATATCATTAATAACCATAACTCATAGGTGGTCTGGAGATTTGAAAAAGAATAACACACAACGTGTTTAGCTGAGGGATTGGCTCGTAGCAGACACTCATCGAATGGGTGTGGGCAGCTGGTGCAATGGTAACAGCATTATCAACAGCTGGTCTGGAGGGTCCAACCAGCTCACATCAGACCTCCCCCAAACCAGGACTAGCAAAATCCTTTCTCCCTTTAACCTCCAAGAGGTTGAGTAAAATAGTGCTCAAAAAAAGCAACCCGCAACGTGCCTTCTTGTGTAAGAGCTTACCTCCTTCTTCCATGATTCAAACCCAAAATTAAGACACAGGGGCTAACAAGGATGTGCATGTGGCTTCTCTACATAGAAGATACAGTGGTGAAACAAAATATGAGAACTTCAAGTGAGGGTTTATAGGGATGATGAAGATAGTGCCTTTAAATCTGGGATACTGGGTCACCCTACTACCTCCAAAAATGGTTATGCAGAGGCACAAAGAAAATTCCAGCAGGCTTGGAGGCTGCTGATTATCATTAGAAACGCGAACCCCCAGTGGTAGAGGCAGTACCGTGCTCCTCTTGGTTCATTAAGCGCTTCTTGACCTGATTCTCCTCTGAAAGCCAGACTGACTGGCTGAATGAGCAAATCTAAGAATATCAACCCCACACATCATCTCTGCTGAGATCAACAATGCTTCAGGAACCGACCCCTGACCTGTCTCGGGATGAATGGCAACTAGGTTTGAGAATTTGTTGACCTTGCTTGAGGCAAACAAATGCTCCCTGGGGACTCTTAGAGTGGGGGATGATTATCAGCTGCTCCCCTGGATTTTTCTTTGTGCCCTCCTAGATCTTCTGCGTCTGTGCTGCAGGTCCCTGCAGGAGCTGGGCACAGAGATAATCCAAATAGCACAATCTCCAGAACTCATAACTGGACCTTTCTGCCCAAACCCCATGCACATACTCTACTCCCTGTGAATCGGCTAAGACACCTGAGTTTTCCTTAGTGACTAAGCACCTGGACTGGTTCCTCCCGGTGTGCTCTGCATAAAAGAAGCTTCATGAGATGCTTCATTGTAAAAAGAACCCATGACCAAAGAAGCAGGAGAAATTCAGCTTGCTGTCTCTCCCTCTTGGGGATCTGTGATGCCTATTAGCATAGTGAAGCACCTGAGAAGTCCTACAAGGCAAAAGAATAGAAACCTGTTTGACCTTGTTTGATCTAGATATTTCCACATTTATCTGAAGACCAAGAGACCATCTGTCCATCGATCCATCATCCACCCATCCAGCCAGTCATCCATCCATCCATTCTCCCACCTTGCTGTGTGATATCTGGCTATTGAAAATTAACTGTGTGTCAGTCATGTGCAAAGTTCTTTACTCCTTCTCTTTGTCCCCCTCCTACTTCCTCCTCATCTTCTTCTTCGCCGTCATCGTCATCATCATCACCACAGTTCTACCATTTGAACAAAGAGTCGGTGCTTTGTGCCAGGTACTGTGCCAATTTCATCACACGTGTTCACTCTGTGCATCCTTCCTACAGCCCTATGAAATACATTCTGTTGGGTTTCTTATATTAGAGACAAGAAAACTGAGGCACTGAGAGGTGAAGCGAATGACAAAGGAAATATGGCTGGTAAACTAGGAGCCGTACCTTGAAAGGGCGCTGCAGAACCCTGGGTGCTAATTCCCTGGTGAAGTCCTTCTCTGGCATGTGGCCCCAGTAAATATTCTAAGAAATGCTGGCCAGGATGAAACTGAAGCTGAGTGGCCTCCTTATCTCCTTTACCCTCAACACCTCACTCAATCTCAACCTCTCCAATAGCCAATGGAGGCAAAGGAAGACACAAGAAAACCCAGTACAGAGAGCGGGATGACACTTTGAGGCTTGGGGCAGGAGTGGCCTCCCCTTTCCCCCAAACTCCCCAAGCAGAGGAGGATCAAGGCCCATGGGAGTGGGCTGGTTACATGGGAACACCAGCCAAACTCGGGCAGGGGCAGGGAAGGAGAAGAGGGTGATCCAGGAGAAGGGGTGCTGAAGAGATTATCCTGCCTCTTTCCTTTGCGATCACAAAGCACCATCTCAACCTCCAGGGCTGTCTTATCCTGGGCTCCTTCCCATACTAATGCCTCTTCTGGGGAGAAGTGGTGGTTCTTAACTCATATTTTTCATGCATGGACCACTATAAGAATTTTGCCTTCATTCCAGAAAACTGCACATAACTCACCAAATTTCCATATCATTGTAGGGGATTGATGGCCCCTCTGAAATTTTTCTGGGACCCTTGAGGAGCTTCTGGGTCTCTATCAGATGCTGACATATGTGGCCAATATGTGCTGTGCTTTTGCTAAAGGAAAGGCGTAGATGGAGTCAGCATCCCTTAAGTTGGGCTCACGGTGACGGTTCAGGTGACTTTTCTCATGTGGAATCATGTTGGCCCCGTGATTTCGGGGATGTCTACCTGCCACTCAGAGGACTCTCACCACGACTTGACAGGGATGAGGTTTTCAGAAAGGCAAGAAGGTCAAACAATTTGGGGAAGAGCTAAGGCATTCCGTAACATAAATCCAAGTCAGACAGTATGGAATCCAAACACACACCCTAGCTCTCCTATCCAGGAATGAGCAACACTCCCAAGCTGGGGTCCGGTTTCTCTCTGCTGAAGGTTTCACCTCCAGCTCCAGGCCAGGAAACAGATGCTATCAACCTGCTGAGCGGGTGGGAGGCCCAGCAGGGTTCCCACCAAATGAGCGTGGAGGGAGGGGAGGCAGGTAATACATGCTTGCATTTTCAGAGACGCCGAAGCCCGCTCTTACAGACAGGACAGAGATAGGAGGGGCCGAGCTGTGCCAGCTGTGCCAAGCTGAGCCGATGAGTGTCTGTGAGCATGGGCCAAGGGGCTGACCACTGCACATGCTTTCTTCACGGCGTCACAGCCAGGCAGCTGGTGGCAACGGAGAGCCTCTGACAGCTGGGTTTCTCAACTCCCCGGATTAGCAGTGCCCTTCTGGGACACTCTGGGACATCAGAAGAGGAACTACCCTAAGTGACCTCATTTCCTTTCTGAGAGGTATTACAGTCTATCTTTAGATACTGTTCAACAAACCATATATACCATTTACTACTTGCTAGGTACTTTCTCACCGCTTTATGTATTAACTCATTTAATCTTCATAGTAATCTTACAAGGAAACTCCTGTTATCATCCCCGTGTTACTGATAGGGAAGCTGAGGCACAGAAAGGTTTAGTCATTTCCTCCAGATCACATAGTTTGTGAGTGGTGAATCTGGCTCTGGAGCCAGATATATATATATATATATATATATATATATATATATATATATATATATATATATAAAATATCTAAATATTTAAATAAATATAATAACATAAAACATATATTGCCATCGGTGAGCCCAATGGCAAGGTACTGAACTTGTCTTTGTTTCAGCTTTATAGCTCTCAAACTGACTAACCTCAAACTGGCAGATCTCAAACTGACTAATAAAAAACAAGCCTCCTGGCTTTCTTTCATTATTATAATAGCAACGTATCCTACTGGCTAAGAACTCAGATACTGGGGCCATACCAAACTTAGGCTCAAACTCTGAATCTGAATATTCCTGGCTCTGTGGCCCTTGGCCTCTCGGAATCTCAATTCACTTACAAATTGAGAGGTAATAATATTTTCCTTACGAGGTTGTTGTGGAGAGTACTCTCAATCATGTAGCCATGTGCTAAAAATATTCCTTGGGCTTGGGTCCACTTTTATGAGCTTCACTCGCAGTGGTTATATTTTAGCACCATCATCTCTGTTTACATGAATGCAGGCATTTAAGTGACTGCTCACTTCTTGCTCGCTGGTTGACCCCAAACATTCCAGTTTCATTGATCAGTAACTCCCCATATTTGCTAAGCTAGTTTGAGCTGGGTTTCTGGCCCTTGCAACTAAGAGATTCTGGACCAATTCAATAGGAACGGTAGACACACGCATGAATAAAAGGAAGTTGGAGACGATACCTTTTGCTTATTTTTTTAAATAAACACTTTTATGGACCTTTCTAAGTGCCAAATGCTATTGTAAGCGCTTCAAAGACTAACTCTTTTAGTATCTTTTAACAATTCTCTGATATTCGTACTCATAACCGCCCAGATCTAGAGATGAGGAAGCGTAATACGGAATTTACATCATTCCTGGCTAATGGAGGTGGGAGGGCCATAGCCAAAGCCATGCCTGCTTGCTTCCAAATCCTGTTTTCTTTCTTCTGCATGCTTTGCATGACCAAGGACGTTGATGTACTTGCTAACTAAGGAATCCTGGAGATCTACAGAGGAGCGGGCACCTGCACTCAGGTGCCTGCATTATAAACATTGCATCCAGGCTGAAACCTCCACTAAGTGAGTCCCAGGAAAAACTGCATGGGCCGTTAACAAGAATTCCAAAATATCTTCCCAGAGAAATCCCACTGCTGTGGAGCCATGCCAACACAGACTGCATAATCTCCAAACTATATTCAGACCCAGAAATAAGAAACGTCAACCTGAAATCAACCGACCGCAGTCGACATCTCTTCTTTTCAAATAATGTCTGGTGGAGAAATCTGTTTCCCCTTTCTACAAGTGCTTAAAGACTTATCGGACTGGTTGGTTTTTAGGTCTCGTTTTCCTGTACCCCTACCTATGACAGATCTGAACTCAACAAGTCAGCATTCCATAAAGTATTTACTGTGTTTGTTTGCATCTCCCCCAGGAATACTGAATAAAGTGCAGTGTGGAAATTCACAGATTCCAGGGTGGCTGTTTGTTTTAGGATTACCACCCAGACCTCACTTCCTTGGAGACTCCCAAGCTGGCCTCAAAGATGAATGCTCTTTTTAGGACCAAAATAGAACAAAGGGACACAAGGAAACTGTAGGATTTAAAATTAGGAAGAAAAAAGAAAAAAAAAAAACCAACCAACTTGGCATTGGACTGGCCTTCCTTACCTACTTAAATTTACCAATGCTGCCCAACTTTTAGTGTGGTTTATCCCCATATGTTCCCATACTCCCACTGGGACCTAACATTTGCAGGCGCTATTTATCATTCTGGCTAGTGGTGTGCTCATCTGCCTACCTCACTAAGCAGCCCTTGTTGTTATTTTTATAATTACTGGGAGTCTTTTTCATGTTGCACTCTGCCAGAGTTCCGGCTTACCACACACCTGTTATACTCGGAACACATGGAGAGAAGGGGGTCGGTCTGGCAGTGGAGGAAAGGGGAAGACGGCCTTCCTGACTATGAAAAGCAAAATCAAGAATAAAGAAACAGACCAGAAGCCACTAGGTACCTCTTTTTTTTTTTTTTCAGGCTATACTCTGTGCCAGTTTATTATTTAATAAATACTTATTTATTTAATAAATACTCCCTGCTCATGGGAGAGTTTGTTCATCAGAACAAATGCTGTACCATTTTCTTTCTTTCTTTCTTTTTTTTAAAACTTATCTAGTGATCACAATGACCAACACTGAGTATCATCATCCCCATTTTACAGATGAGAACATGGAAACAGAGACAAGTTAAGTACCTTGCCATCGGGCTCGCAGATGGCAAGCGGCAGATTGGGACCGCTTCTAAATTCAGGTGAGACGACTGCGCCGCGATCCTGTCAACATCCCTGCCACGCGTAGTCGTCATCCTCACCACCGCCAGCTTGCCTCCTTCATCGCCTCCACCGTCATCGCTAACACCACGGTCATGGCCACCTCCGCCACCTCCACCAGCACCTTCACCACCACTACCAGGATAAAAGTATTTCTTGAGCTTTCTATCTGCTGGGCGCTTTGCTGAGCGCCCCGCGGACTATCTCACGCCGTACTCACAACAGCCCCGTGTTCCTGGTCCCGTTATTACCTTTACTTCCCCAACGTGGAAACTAAGCCTCGGAGAAGTGAAGAAATCTGTCCCTGCAGCTGGTCAGGGGTCCATAAGATTCGTGACTTTTTAAGATCCAAAGCCAGATTTGCCTGACACCCACGAGGATGCGTTTAACTCCTGCGCTCCCCTCTCGGGAGGTAGCCGGTAGAGGCAAGGCCCACTGGGCATTTCGTCCAACTGGCTTCCCGCTCCCGCCCAGCACCTTGGAGGTTTGTTGCTAGGATGTGAGAGACCACCCCGGGGGGCTGGGATACGACTCTGCACGTGGGAACTCTGCTACCGAACAATGTGCAAGACCAACTGCTGAGATTCTGAGCTCTGGCCAAGTAGCATCCGGGAGCTTTGGCCTGACATCTGCTCAGACTGGCCTGTAATTCTCTTCAGTGAAGCCCCATGCCCCCCGGGTCAGTCCCTCCTGAGACGTCGCCATCCTCACCAAAGCCCTCAGATGTCCCCTCCCATGTGTCCCATTTGTTCTCCTCTGACTGAACACCAGCTTTGGATCAAGGGGTGTCACAAAGAGTATCAGGCTTGTTTTTCAACACTTTCACTCCTGTCCTCTTCTGTCAACTCCCAGACCAGGTGACCGTCCTTGCGCACCTGAATTACTGCTGTGGCCTCCTGCCTAGGCCCTGCTTTCAATCTTGTCCCCCTCTGATCTGTCCTCCACAGAACCGCCAAACTGGTGTTTTTAAAGGCTAAGTTCAGTCATATTTCTCCTCTGCTTAGAGCTCTTGGTGTCCTTTCTCCTCCCTTTTAATTTCTTTTGGAGTAAAATCCAACCCCCTGTCCCTGTCAGTGCTTCAAAGCGCCGGTGCTTTCTTTCTGGCCCCTCTGTGCCTCATTCCCTTCTCCCATGGTGCTCCGGGCTCGCTGGCCTCTGCCCAGTTCCCTGGGAAAACCCAGCCACGGTACGGCCAGTACATACCTTCCACCTCAGCATGCCTGCTCTCTGCCACCCAACCCCTGCCTCTGCCCACCTTCCTCATCCCAGCTGTATGATCACTTCCTCACAGACAGCCCTCTTCATCCTTGAATGCAACTCCTACGATTTTCTGTGGACCCAACTTTTTTTTTTTTCCCTTTCTGAGCACTTGCGATACAAATGTGTATAGGGATTCTTGCTTATCACCTGCCTTCCCCAGAAACCTGTAAGCTCCATGAAGGAAGATGAAGTTGGTTCCCTTGTCTCTGTACCCTCAGTGACTAACCCAATTCCTGAGGCGGAGCACAGGCTAAATAAATATTTGTTGAATGAATGAGCAAGTGAATTAATTATTAACCAATTACTTAAGTGAGGGGATGAGGTCCGATTGAATCATTAGGAATGTCACACGCTTTGCTATAGTCAACGCGATACGGCTTTCATAAATAGATCATGAAGTATGAGGAACATTCTAGAAATGGTTAAAAACATAGCATTTCTCTCCACCCATAGAATCAAATAAACTCTCAAAAGTCTGTCCTTTGTGTAAGCCTCTAGTTGTCTTATGTAATATAGTAATTGCTGGCTTGAATTAAAGACATCATTATTTTGGAGAGTTGCTCTTTTTCTGATATAGAAAGTGAAGGATCCACCCCTTATATTAACACATCATTTCCCTGGCATGCTACATGATTAAGAAGGAAATGTGACTTTATTTTTTGAGAAATCGATATTTTTCACAAAGCCAAGAGGAGCTATCAGAATAAAGGGATGTTTATTTGGGTGAATCACTAGCTTTGCACAAATCCCAAGTGCTAATTGCATAATGGGTCCTTACAAAACGCCATAATATGGGTTCGGCTGGTTTCTCTGTTTTCGGTTTGAAAAATAGATTGTTTAATAACCCATCAAAGCTATATGTAAACCAAGTAAACAATAGAGCAGATGTTGACTGCTGTCTTGTGCCTCGTAGACATAATTAAAGACAATGAAACACTCAGAGTCCTTTAAGAGAGGACAAAGGCAAACACAGAAATCAGTACAATATAAATGTAAACTGCATTTGCTGGACACCTGCTTTCTTAGTCCAAAATGCTGTCTCATATTTCCTGTGATGAAAAATTTTGTAACGTTCTTTATTTACTTATGTAAATATGTACCTCCTGTCCTCTACTTTTCAGGAAGGCAGCACTATAAAAGCTAGTCTTTTCAACTGAGTTCTCGCCTCAGTTTCATTCCTGCTAAGACCCTAGACAGTATCCAGAAATGTTTTTTTAATTTTCTCATAAGCATAAATGTGAATAAGAACCAGTTAGCCCAAACTTGCACATTTATAAAAGAAAATCCAAGCCCTGGTTTGGGTATAGGTCAGCTAGGGCTCTATTCACTAGTCTTAGCTGTCACTCTTTCATACATTTTTTAAGGAATTTTAGCCAAATTGACATGCTTATTTCCTGAAAGTCTCATATCTTTATTTTAAAGTCAGGCACATTTCCTAAAATCATGATTTCACCTTACACACACACACAAAAAAAAAAAAAAAATAAAGAAAGAAAAGAAAAAATCGTATTGGGTAGAATACTTAAAGTACCATTCCAATTTTCTAAATATTCTCTCTTTTTCTCTCAAACTCCTACTCAGATTTCTGTTAGGTTTCAGTTCTTAGTTCTACAGAGGGAAAAAATATAACCACACACAAAATGTAAAGCATGATATAATTAAGAGAACACAAGCATAATCAAAAAGGAAAAAAAAAAAAACAACCAACACAGGGCTTTTCTCTGCAGATATCTTTAAAGAGGCATTGAACATTCAATATACCATTTGATTATATCATTTTTTCCTTTCTAATTAGGAAAAAAAAAAAGCTGAGGTTAAAACCAGTTTTCTGTGGCTTAGTCGACAGGAGAAACTTTCCTTGATCCAGAATCCTTGATTCTGGAAACAAATGTCCTCACTCATTTTCAAAACAAAGCAGAATTCTTTTTCTGTGAATAAGTGAGGTTTTTTTTTTTTTGTTTTAAGTCTCAAAAATCCCATTGTTTAAAGAACACCTGAATTTCCTACTGATTTGTAGCAAATAGTGATGCTGCCTCTGGTGCCTCCTGGCTCCCCTCTCTGTTGTTTTTGATGATACAGAAGGAAGGGGGATTCTAATGTGATCGTGCATCTCTTTATGCTAATAAAATGGTGTCAGCCCATTTTCACTGACAACACCATAAAGCATAAACACCAAATGGGAAACAAATAGGGCCCTGATAACACTGTGAAACGGACCAATCAACCCTGAAGCGTCTAAGATAGATTGCACCCCTCCTTCATTCATTCTTTATAGAAAGGCAGTGAAAATGTCCCTAGATGAATCTGATCTCACACACGCACACGCACATGCACACATGCGTGCACATGCACACATGATCTCTGAAGCTCAGCAAGGTTGTAAGGCACTAAATTCTTTTGATTTATGGAGCAGCTTGCACTGCATTGAGCAAAACCGCCTGCCAAGCCGGGACCCCGCTCCCAGAAATTCCTTTATTAACACGACCAGGCCCCGCAAGTGAACAAAAGCAGTGGTGTGGGGTGTATAAATCATTAATACGGTGCCGGGCAGTGACTGCATTTCCTGTGTTAGTTGGAGAGCTCCTCAGCACAACGGGGATTTGGGGATTGGAATTGGCTGCGGAGAAATGCACTCCATCATTCTCTCGGAGTGGAAGATTCCCATCAGCCCTGCGCTCTCTCCTCTCACCTTCCCCAAGTCTGAAAGCCTCCGTGTGTATTGCCATTTATTCAACAATATTCCTAATGACTTCAAACTCACATCATGAAAAGCTTCAAAGTTGAAAGACCGCCTGACTCTTGCCCCTCTGGGCAAGTTTTGCCTTTAAAAGAACAGAGCCACAAGGATGCTGTCCGGTGGGGCATTCTGTCCCCAGCAATGGCCCAGCACAGGCTGGGGTAGAGGGAGGAGAGCTTGCAGGGCCAGTGAGGGATCACGGCCATAGGTGTCCTTTCAGGGGCCACTGTAACTGGCTGCTGTTACAGACCCCGCTCGTCCCCCTTTAGATCTGCATCTAAAAAATGAAATGATTCGCAGCGACTCCCCAGAGGCCTTTTGTGGGGGATTAACTGAGGTAATCCATGTAAAAGTGCTTAGTAGTGCGCTTGTCACATAGCACTCCATAAAAGTTATTGATTATTTCATTATTTTAATTATTTTATTATTATCATCATCGTCGGAAGGGTGGCTGGATTCTCCCTGGTTACCTGACGTGGGCTTCCACACAGCATCTCGTTTGCTCACAGAGGAGCCTCACTTTTTGAATGGAACCAAAAGGAGACTTGAAAAGAAAGAAAAGAAAAAGACTGTTCTCAGGAATCCTGAGTCACATGTTCTAAATGGAGACCCCCAGTGGAAGGTTCTGCCATTGCACCATGAAGGAAAGAAATCTGTCCACTCAACCCTTCCTAGTTTAAATTCTTTCTCATTGCAAATGAGTAAGGGGGAAAGGAGGGGTGGGGGAAGGCAGGAAGGCAGGAAGGAAAGAAGGAAGGAAGGAAGATAGTTTTATACAGATTATTGGGATGAAAGGGGCCTGTCAGAGGGTTTAAATAGAGACAAGAGATCCAAAGCAAAGTCACTTACTTGCAATAGGCTTTGCATTTCTAGAAATTCTAGGAGCGGCCCAGAGATAGAGAGATTTCAAACTAGGAGCTCCACACCTTGCTCTTTTGCTTCAGAATAAAGAGGACGAGTGATCAGATGGCAGCAGGACACATGCTCCCTCTCACTGGAAAGATCCAGGGTCTGAAAATGCACGTGCACCGGTACAGGCCATCCTGAGCCCAGGGCGTTTGTTCAGGTCCCAGAGCCCAGCACCTGGTCCCACGGGCACCCAGGAGGAGTGGAGCAGGCCGCCGCCATACTCAAGCTTATGGGAGCAAACTTCAGCGTGTGCCCGAGTCCCCTGCATCACAGAATAATGACATTCTGAATGGAAATAAATGAAGCCCCTGCACTGTGATTCTGTCAGCTTTTGAAAGTAAATAACTTTGCTAGTGACAAGAGCCAGACAATTTTTATTTTCCCTCCTCCTGTCACAGAGCATTAATTGAGCTGTGCAGCCACAGCTCACCCACCACCAGCAGCAGGACTGACGGCTGACAGGAGGAGGAGGGAAAAGTCACCAGAACAGGCAGGAGGGACCAGAGAACCCCAGGGACACGCCCAGACGCTCTGCGTCTGTGTCTGTGCCCTTGGAAGGCTGTGGGTGCCCTGATCATGGGGACTGGGGAGAAATGGAAAAGAAAAATGTATACTCAGCCTCGATAAACAGATGCTACTTTTCTTTAACACATTCATTCACTCATTCGTTTCTTTAACAAACATCTGGTAGCCTCTCCCCGGGTCCAGGCACTGTGCTAACTTTCAGAATCTGTATCATCCTTAAACTTACAAAGCACTGTAGGAAATGGTTATTCCTAGCCTCGTTTTACTGAAGAAGCAACTAAAACCCCAAATCAAGTAAAGCAACTTGTCCTTTGCTCAATCCACGTGGATCAGCTAATTGAATAACACAGTTGGGATTAAGGCCTCGGCTTATGACTTCTTTCCTATATACACTCTAGAGATACCAATATTGAAACTACGCTTTGGGGGAAGCCGACACCACTTGGTTGTAAAAGGAGGTAGGTTTCTCCTCTGAATTTTGCAAGACTCTGGAGATGGACAGTTGGAAATATCCAAAAATAGGAAACGTGAACCTGGCCGTTCATTCTGTGTATGGCTGCTGATATTGTTTGCTGTTAATGAAAGACTCATCTTCCGGGGGAGAGATCTCTCCAATCTCAGCCCTTACCCCTACACGAGAGCAGAGCTCGCACCATGCCTGGATTTAGGCAGAGCAACACAGCTCCCATTTACCGAAGGGAAGAGCAAGGATGTCTGCTGTTGTTTCTGATAAGGGGAATCTAGTCCTCGAGGTGAATCCTGGGCAAACATCAAACGCCAAAAAAGAAAAGGCTCATTAAGACTAAACCTTTTGTGCATTTACTCATCAGTACTGGGAAATCTGAGGCACTTAAATCCTACAGCTGCCTGTACTTTGTTCCAGAGCTGCAAAGGGGAAAAAAAAAAGTCATTACATCCCTGGGAACACACACTAACCTGAATGCTTTTCACTCTGGCTCCAATTCCTAATTCTGATTCTGTGAGTGTTTAGACACAACATAAAGAACAGGATTAAAAGAGGCTGAGGCTGCTCTAACCTAGAGCCTGGTCAAGAGGCTCTAGGCCTCTAGAGACCATCACACCCCTTCCTCAACACCATCATCGCAAAGGCCCCTGCAGGCTGTCAATGTTAAATAGGCGGCCATTCCCCGTTACCTGTCCTGCGAGAGAGGAGCAGGAGACACGAAGCAGATAACTCAGGTCCTGCCCTTTGCGAATGGGTCAGGGGAGGAAGGAGCAATTCCAGGCCAGACAGGACAGGGGACTCCTAGGAAATCCAATGGACCAAGCCACTGTTTCCCGAAGTGTGTTCCTACATTGATGATTCACAAGGTGGCACGGGGATGAGCAACTCCGCGCCCCTTCCGTGAGGACAGAGGCCTTTGCTAACTAAGAAAACCTCAAAGAGCAGCTGGCACCTAATAGTTTGATGAACACAGAATGAGTGAATGAACGTGTGAATAAGTAAATATTTGAAAGAACATCAGAGAAAAAGAATATCCCAGCTGTCATTCTGTGCCATCTATCTATCTATCTATCTATCTATCTATCTATCTATCTATCTTCCCTTTATTTTCAGTTTGGCTAAGTCTACTTTTAGGTTCAAAATTCAAGTTAATTTTAAAAATATTAAATGGATAATACCGCTTTGTTGATCTGTGGATGAGTGGATGGGTAAAAATTTGGAAGGGAAAGCTTAAATGCTGGAAATCTGAGAAATCCTGGGCCAGATTTATTACTTTCAGTGTAAGATAGCCCACTGTTGGAAGCACTGTGATGAAGTTTTACCAACAGGCTCCTCAGTGTGCCACAACTGAGGCCTTTCTTGTGGCTTCCATCAAAACCCTCTCACCTCCTCTGACCCACAAAGGTGCTTCCACATGTTCCCTGGGTTTCTCCATAACTCAGGAGTGGTTTCCTCTGATCTAGTCAGAAAGCATTAATTTCTGTCCTTTGTCCCTCCCACTCCCTTCATTTCAATATGGCCCCAGAGGCTAACACGCCAGCACACGACCCACTTGTACCACAAACAGCCTCCCTATGCCTCTTGGCTCACACACCCTCTTTTGCACCTGCCCTTCCCCAGCCCTAGAACACTCTCCTCAACTCGTCGCCCATCTAATGCTCTCTCACCCTCAGCTCGGGAGAATCCTCACCTCCTTCCTGAGACCCCCTACTGGACCACCCATCGGAGAAGCCCAACAGTCAATACCCCCCACTTACGTTCTACCCATCGCCCTGTTTGCTTCCTGCTGAGTACTCTCCACAATCTGAAAACACCCTCTCGATTCACTTAACTTCCACATCATCTGTCCTTCTTTCAGGGGAATGCCTGCTGCATGGTGGCAGGGGCCTTTCCTAACTGATTGGCTGTGATATTCTCAATGCCTGGCAAAAAATGTCTTGCGTGGCCCAGTGAAAGAATGAATAAAAGAAGTGAATATGTCATCATAAAGATCTATGGAAAGCAGTAGCAAGTAGCAATCACCGCCTTCCCCTGTTTATAAGGTTCTAGCAAGTCCAAATGTACACATGTAATCATTCATTCCTCCTTTTATCTTTGCATTGAACAACTTCTATGTCTCGGGCTTATGCTAGGCCTCGTGGGTAGAGTGAGAGAACGGAGAAGTCTCTGCCATCATGCTGCTTCCGGTCTAACAGGTCAGAGGAAGCCTAGCAAAAGTGCTCCGTAAGTGTCTGGTGCCAAACAAATCCAAGAAATGTCGACTAACAAGAGAGGAATTAGAAGTGGGATCCTAAGCAATAGAAAGTAGGCATCTGCTTTTTCTTAGCCAGGACCAATGAATCAGGGCCACAATATGCCAGGAGGATCAGAAGTGACACTGAAACCCCTTTCCCCAAACCCTGCCAGGAGCCAGAAAGTTCCACCCACAGAATTCCTTTCCTACCCCTGGGCCGGGCCTAGGGATTGGGTTCGGGGATCCTTTGGCAAGTCCCCTCTCCGAGTTTCTTCCCGAAGGGGCGGCCTACAGGTTCGCTGCTTATTTCTCCAGCTCGCTCGCTCTCACTGAGCAGGGCTGAAGGGCCGGAGCGGGGGCCCTCCTGAGCTATTGTGCCTGCGAGCTGACCCTGTCTGACACGGCCTCCCTCAATGGGGCCGGCGCATCGTGCAGCCAGCCGGCCACAGGCCGGTGCTCGGCCGGGCAAAGTTCTCCCGGGGAGCTCCCGGAAATAGGGAACTTTATTGATGAATGGAACTTTCTTTGCTTTTCTTAATTGAATTAAACAGCACACTGGGACACCTCTCCTCGTCCATTAAAAAGGTCTCTGCAGATGGGGCAATTACGCCCATGCTTTGTCAGCTCTGCCTCCTTCTCGGGATGACATCTCCCGCGTACCAACCAGCCCCCTTAGGCACCGACCTACCAACCTGATTTTGTTTACAATGCTGCAATTTCTTTCTCTTCCTGAAGACTATTATTTGCCTGAAAAACTACACTGTTTTCACCCGGCCAATATGAATAAACAAGCATTATGTTTCCTCTTGGGGCAGAGAGCCCGGTTAAATGAATCAGAAAACCCTAAAAAAGATTGTCTACCCTCAGTCCATCAGCTACCGGACAATTACTCAAGGGCCAGCTGTAAGGAAAACAGATGGCGCGTGAGCACTAATAACACGGGCTTCCTTCACTCGGGCAAAGGCAGAAAAGCAGCCGCTGGTTCGTTCTCGCACGGAAAAACCGCCGTGAAATGGCAGGCAGAGCTGCCGAATGGCGCAGGACTCGGGACTGCGGGCTAGCAGATGCTTATGATTTCCACTAGCGAACATCGGATTAAATAATCTTAAGGCAGGGGCGACCCAAGTAACCTTGCGGCTAACACCGCCCCCACCCTCGGCCCCTATAGGTTCCCCAAATGGGAGAAGCCCAGGAGGAACACCAGCCAGCCCACCTGAGATGCGGGCCTCACCAGGCTAATGAGAGCCCCCACAGCTCAGGCCTCCTCTCCTTTGTGGGAAAAAAAAAATCAGGAAAATCAGGAGGAATGGTTAACTTGCCAAATTATGACACAGGATTTCTCTGGAAAGAGACATAGGGACC
Source organism: Nasua narica (assembly GCA_028533885.1). Classification (NCBI taxonomy): domain Eukaryota; kingdom Metazoa; phylum Chordata; class Mammalia; order Carnivora; family Procyonidae; genus Nasua; species Nasua narica. Next base: position 5,479,052 of record CM052805.1, on the reverse strand, counting down.
TATGTTCTATCAGACAGTCACCCAGGCCTAGAAGGGTGTTCATTCTGGCCACTTAAATTCCTTAAACAATTCAGACATGAAGATAATCTATCCTAATTCTTTTCTGCGTTATTGACACTATTGACTACCCCCAATCCACAGCACAATCTAATAAATCAACAAGGGATTAAGCCAAGAAGAAGGAAGGTGATAAAATGCCATTTGGCCCCCTATAAATCATCAGACAGAGCAGCGCGAGGTAAGTAACTGGAATGAGAATTGAACTTTTCCACGCAGCCATAATTGTTATGGCCCACCTAACGTTTCCCAAATTTATAACCGTAGCTGGTGCAAGGGGGCCATCCCCGCTCCTCCAGCTTTACTCTGGGAGCCCACCTTCCCTGTGACTCCGCTGTGAGAACCACTTTCTAATTAAAGACAGAAAGAGTTGATATGCAGGTTTCAGTTCAATTGCTTTCGATCTGAAGATGTCCACAGTGAGCAATGGCTTCATTTACCAGGAATTACCCTTTGTACAAACCACTTCACTATTTAAAACAAACCACATGGATCATCATTAAGTGGGAAAAATTACCAATCTTTGGATATTGACAGTGGCATGGCCCACTTTAAAGGCTCTTTTTCCCCCCTATTAATGTGCATTTTAAGCATTTGACTTGTTTTTAAATTTAGGCTGATAAAAAGGTTCTGAGTGAATAAGATTTGACAGATGAGAAGCCTTCTTTGAACAGGACTGGGAGACACTGACGGTGGTATAGAAATAGGGAAAACTAAGTTAATATGTCACTTATCCTCTTTCAGGGAGTTAGAACTCAGTGTGAATCACAACTCTGGAGGAGATCCGACATGCACCGTGCATCGGAAAACAAACCTCGTCCGCTCTGTCCATAGCCTTGCCATACCCCACCATGTGACGGATGCTCTTTGGTCTGGTTCCTCGTGTCTTAGGATGGGAAAGCATCTCTGGAGTTCTGTGGGCTGTGTGTGTGTGTGTGTCTTCTGTTTCTCCGTGAAAAATAAAACACATTCCTTTTTGACCTAGCTTGTAGAAACCCCCCAGATTTGGAATCTGTATTCAGAATTTCCCCTCCAAGCAAGGGTGCTTAAATGTGCACCCCTTTGGAATTCTGGGAAGATTCTGTAGTGGGGAGATACGGGTTTGCGGTTCTTCTCACATGGGAGAAGATCTGCCATCAAAGGAGACACCCAATAAAGCCACTGCAGTGTATCAAGAACGGAGACTGAAGCAGGGACATTCCCTGGATGGCAAGATTGAAGCCAGAGGCTCTAGAGCTTCTCCTGCCTGAAAATGGCCTACAATCACAAGACAGATGCTACATACTAGAGGGAGACGGGTGTGCGGACACACACGTGTACTAGTGTACATATGCACATGATGGCGTCTTTGGATTTGATATCTATCCCATCTTGCAATTCCAAACTGTAGCACCATCTCCGATGTTAAGAGAGAGGAGGAAGGTTAAAAAACAAAGAAAGAAATCTTAACTATGGGGAAATAGCTATCTAAAGCCGAGTTACTGGGGAATATAAATAAATGAAACGGAATCGGTCAAAGAATTTAAACAACGCAGTTGCCTCTTTCTGGGTCTGAATAAATAAGTTCTTCATGGCAAAAGGGTTATGTCACTCCCACTTGGTGATTCACAGTAGCCTCAGGTATTGGGGTATCCCAACTGATTTTTGTTTTTATGAATCGTCTCAGGAACAGATCCGGGAAGAGTGTAGGAGGAAAGGCTGGATGTCATGGCTGAGTCAAAGAAAACAAATGATGAAGGGGTTTTCCTTAGATATTGGACGAGAAATAAGTGCTGTATGAACTTCATTCTGGGAGGACACATTTCAGTGAAGACCCGGTGGCCCCTGATCAGAGTGTGTGCATTTATAAAACAGAATGAGAAAGCCTCCAAAGCAAGATGGTTGTGTTTTAATTATTTTCTTATGTAATTGGTGATCTGAAATGACGAAGACTCCTGAAAGAGGTTTACTCCTAAATAATGATAAAATGTTTCTAATGCAGGTGTTATTTATCAGAGACGTTGCCTGATTCAGCCATTTGGTCAGCGTGCCCTGACAGTACACATAAGCCCTCTGATCAGCAAAATTAAATAGAGATACGATCTCTAGCCACAGAGATAGCTATAGATTAACAGCAGATAGGAAATACAGTGGCGATATATGGATAGGAGACGCACAGATGGCATCAGTAAGTGGTCTGTGGAGACAGAAGGGAACTATTTGACACCGCTCATCAGCCAATTGTCCGGACTGCTACATAAAAGCAATGATAGGGGACTTCTACAAACATGGCAGCACCGTGTAGTAGAGATGACCTGAAGGTGTGGTTCTTCCACCCTGACTGTGAGCCTCAGGCAGGGTGGGCGGTGTGGCCGGAAAACCAATTCTCAAACAGAGAGGCAAAAATAATTGTCTGCCTGTACTATACTTTAGGCATTTAGTGAAACTCAGAAAAAATCCATACGTGTGCAACCACACACACACACACACACACACGCACACCGCATTCTGACACTGTGTCCCAGCATCCTCTTATCAACACTTTCACTGAAAGCCTTGCAAGCCCTTCCTTTCTAGAAGGGGCTGCATCCCAAAGCACATTGCAAAACCCACCTCCATCAATCTTCATATGGAGCCACGAAGCTGCTTTAGTCACTTCTAAATATTTGTTATGGCTGCCAACATTCCCTTTGAGCCTCCCCTTGTCAGGGCAGGAGAGTTTTCCCTCCTAGAGACTGCCTGGTGGATGCTGAGGACGCCTGTGTTTATCCCATGGACTTGTCCTTTTCATGGCGAGAATAACCTTTCACTCAAACTCACTGCATTCTCTCCTAAGTTGTGCCTAAATGAGCAAGCCAATTTAACAATCTAGAAGGAGGAAACGCCAATTTATTAAAAAGAATAATGCACAAAGAAACAGTGAGAACACTGAATACCTATAGCACAGTACTTGTTAAGTAATGTTGTTCAAATTAATAAATAACATGAAAGAAGTGAACAGAGGAGGCAAAAGATCAACTCACATTAATAATTCGATTAAATTCAACTGAGGCTTAGCATCTGTAGAAATGCTCATTAGGATATTCTTCTGGTGGGTTACTGGTATAAAACACACACACACACACACACACACAGACACACACACACACAGAGGCATTCACAGTAAAGGTAGAGAGATGGAAGAAGCAGATGAATCACATAATATGTTACCAACAGGCTCTTGGGAGATGTTTTCTGGCACAATTTACTTAATGAGAAATGGAATAAAACAATATTTAAAAGGATAAACCAATTTGTTCCTAAGGTATTAAAACAACAAAAAGAAAAGGCTGTTCTCAAAAAGATTTCCAACAGAAAATATGCCTCAGAAACATTTTCTGGAGGCAACCAACTCGATAACAAATTACCCAAATGTTCAAAACGGAATTTTGACATTTTATGAATACATATATTCCCACAACACAGATTGAAATTGAGGGTCCTTGGAGAAGGAGGCCCCTCCAAACACTTGTAAAGGAAGTTTTGTCAGCTACAACCTCACACAGTTAACAAATGGTACTCTTGAAGGGAGTCAATCGAAAAACATGAAACGACTACAACCACTGTTAACTCTTCACAGAGCAGACGGTATCCTGGGAAGGGAACAGGATTCTACCTGCGTGACAAAATCTTTCTAACCCTGCCAATTCCCATGGACAGCTTCTGCCCAGAGAGGAGAGCTGGGCTTGTCCCCGCCACCGGGCGACATACAGCTTGCTTCCCAAGCCCAGCAACCAACTTAGGTAGCAGCCCTACTAGTAAAGAGGGAGAAACAGAGAGGGTTTGAGGGAAACACCCAGAGAAAGACCGAGAAAAACACAACGAAAGATTCTGATGTGTACACAGAATGGAAAATAAAACAAACGCAATATCCCTCAATAAGACCATTAAGGGAGAGTGGAGGAGGGGAGAAAAAAAAAGGCTTTACACATGCCAACAAAGACAGCATCCTAAACCACTGCCTTCATCACAGCATGGCCAGTGAGTTTGGAGGCAGATTCCAGGGCTGACACGCTCCAGAACCCCAAAGGCTCAGATCCCAAGCGGACTGAATAAAGCACAGCCCAGACAAACTTAAGAAAACAAGAATACTGAGCACACACACATATATACAGGTCTTTTCACTCCTTATTAAAACAGCTAAATTAATCCTCCAGGCATGCGAGTGCATCCACAAAGATCCAAACTCGTAGCATCAAAGGGGTCTCAGACTCAGGTCCTCACCGCGGAAGACACAAGAGAGATGCAAGTAAAGAAAATGCAGTTTGCAATTTTAAACTCCCGGCACTCAAGCTCAGAATTAGGCTTTCAAAGTATTCAGAGAGGTGCAAAAACAGCGGGGTGCGGGGCGTCTGGGCTCTGCAGAGAACTAGGGGCCCAGATCCACCCCTCCCGTCCAAAAGCACAAGCCCCCTCCCCAACCCCCTTCAGGGTCCACAGCGCAGCCCAGCGATGCGGGTACCCAGTCCACGGAGCCTGAGCCCCGGAGGCAGCCACCGAGGGAAGAGCGCGCCTTACCTGCTGTAAGTACATAAAAGTCAAGGCACACGAGAGCTGGGGACACATGCCCACGTTGGGGAGCGCCACGCAGGTGGCCCCCGTCAGAGGATGCTGCATCGTTTCTCTCTGGCGCCCGCCGAGCAGGAGTGGGGACGCTCGCATGCAATCACGCCGCTCTTTGCCTGGTCGCTACAATGTTTTTTTTTCTCCCCTTTTTAATTTTGCTGATTATCTAAGTCAAACCCCGGTGGCCGTCCCTCCTCTTCTCTCTCTTTCTCTCTCTCCCTCCCCCCCGCCGCACCCAGCGCGCGCGCCAGTCCCTCCTCGCTGGCTTCCTTCCCTTCGGGTTTGCTAGATCGTGGCGTTCATCTGCCTCCAACTAAGACACTCGACAGGGCCAGGAAACTATTTTGTTGCCTTCGTGGTAGTACCCTTTTCCCGGTTTGTTGGGCCTGCTTTCTGATGCCCCGCAAAGTGGACGGTGCCCCCACCCCCACGCCCCCCTCCCCCGTGGCGATGAGAAGAACAGGCAAAGGCAACTTGTAGGGAAGGGGGAGGGGGTGGATGCCCTCCTGTAGATGCTGGGGGTGGGGTGGGGGGAGAAAGCTGAAGGCGAGAGAGAGGGAGGGGAGAAAGGAGAGAGAGAGAGGGGGGGAGAGAGAGAGAGAGAGAGAGAGAGAGAGAGAGAGAGAGATTTTGACTCACACTGAGGCTCACTCCGTTGGTGCTGATGCTGCGTGCCTCCTCATTTGTCAAATGGGTCCAGGGGCAGGGTTGGGTTTTTTTTTCTCCCCTCCCCTCTGCCTTTTTTTTCCCCCTCTAAACCGACTCACCAAAATTCAAATTGTGTCTGCTAAAAATCTCCGCGGGGCGGGTGAGGAAGCGAGAGAGCGCCCCACGTCGCCAGTCGCCAGCATCCGGGCGAGGGGGACAATTAATGCGATTGCCCAGCTGGGACCCAGACTCTTAGATTTTGGTGGCGGTTTGTTTGCCGGACTCGTTGGCAAATAAACACAGAAATGGGATTCCCCCTCGAAAGAGTGCTGAGAGGACACCAGGGGGCTGGGGGCACGGGGAGCTGAGGGCTGCAGCGCTCGAGGCACGGCGGATTCTGGGGGCTCCCACCCCCGGCAGAATGGCGGGGCAGCGATGCGCCCCCAGGCTTTGGGGCGCAGCTTTCGCTCTGCGCCTTGCTTTGGCTGTGCAGGCAGCGGCTAGCACTCGAACCAGCCTGAGCCGCTGAATGGGGAAACCGCCCTGGCTGGCATGGAAGTCAAGCCTGTTGGACTAACTAATACGCCAGCCCCCGGTGAATGCAAGGGGGCTTCTCCAGCCCAGAATCCTTGCTCTTCTCAAATTATAAATGCACAGGGTGGGGAAGTCCGTGTCTGATAAGCCATTACTCTGTGGGCTGCAGCAGGCAAACTGCAATGGTTTATTTATTTTATTTTTTCTTGCCTGGCCAGCCCTCCTTGGCCAAATTAGCATTCTGCTCTTGCAGAGGGGTCTCCCCCTTCCCTTTATTTTATGAAGTAATAATTATTCATTAGTAGATTTCGTTAGTCTTTATGCAATAAAATAGGATGTGATCTGCAAATCAAAAGAAAATATTAAGACTCTAACGCATCGTTGGTCCCCACAGGAAAAAAAAAAAGCACATTCTTGGCAGCAGTAAAATCATGATCAGGAATAGTAGCCATATTTTTTGAAATAGATTTTGACTCAGTGATTGGATTTTCTTTTTCTTTTTCAGAGCAAGAGGCTGTCTGAACATCATCTTTTTTGATTCTTGGGTCCCAGGCAAGAAACCTGGCTGGGGGCTTGCCACTGACCTGCAGGAGAGAGCACACCCTGAGAGGCATGAGAGCACCCCAGGAAGGAGCACCTGGGGTGAGGGGGCAGGACCAGGGGACAGGCCTCAGGGGAACATCCCCGCTGACCCCTCTGTGGGACTCAGGGAGCCACTCTCAGCCAAAGAACAGCTTCTGAACTGGAGCCATCAGCTTGAAAGGCACAACTCACTTTGCAGGCTAATCAAAATGCTTTCTGAAGAAAAGGAAATTAATTATTCCACAGCTCCATTTTTTTGTTGTTCTGTTTTGAAACACCATCAATAACTCTAAAGTCTTTGCTATGCCAACACTAGGCCCCGACCAGCCTTTTTCCCTTCTCTTCGCTTTGCAAAACCAGTCCCTCCAATACCCCAGCACTCACACAGTCGGTCAATTTGGAGGGGGCATGCTATCATGTTTCACCCGAAGCAGAGGTTGCTATGGGGTTAGGGGGCTTCCGGCTGGTACTTTATGCTGCTGGGTTGGGGGGCAGTGTTTAGTTTGAAAAATCCTTGCTATATATTGTCTAACAAATCACATTCACTGGACAAGGTCTCATTCACAGATAAACTGCTTCACTCTTTTCTTTCTTTTCTTACTTTCTGCCTGTCTTTTATTTTTTTATTTTGCAATTCACAAAATCAAAGAGAAAGCCACTCCACAAAACATACATGGACTAAAAGGTCAGAGATTCTGCTTTTTCACTCCCCACTCTCTCCTTCCCATGCCTTCCAGTCTATTCTACTGATGGAGGAGGTTCACCCTGCTTTCCCTCATTTTTTTTTTCTTGCTGGTATTGGAAGGGCTTGCAAATGCCCCAAGAAGAGGACAGAATTTTCCCTTCAGCTCATTTTCATAAGAAACACGATAAATAATACATGGCACTTTAATAAGACCTTATCTGAATGGTTTAATGAAAAACAAACACATTATGTAAAGAACCAATAACTGTTCTCGGCTGCACTGAGCCAACACTGGTTTTTCCGTCCGTTTTCTCTTCAAAGTTGAAAACCCTCAGTGGTGACTGGATTCCTACAGACCCATTTTGCAATAATGGCTCAGACTTCTCCTTAAACCTAGGTCTTCCTGGTCGGGCACTCTGGAAGTCTGCAGAATGAATCAGTGGAATCCAGACCGTCTAGATTCACCTCCAAATGATACGGAGCCATTCTGTGGACAACTGAGTCCGACCATGCCTCAACGAGGGCACGCGAACACCACAGCACACGGGGACCAGCACACCCCTGCACACCCCCAACGTGGCAACCGCACAAAGGAGCAGGCAGGGAAGAGTCTACAGCTAGTATCAGGGCACGCTCATCGGAAACAGAGCGCCCAATGGCCCTCAATCAAAAGGTAATGCCGTATCTGCAGATACTGCTCACTTGATGACAAAATTCTGCCAGCCTTTCAAGCAGCATCTGGGGATGCTGAATTTGAATTCCAGCTCACCAGAGACTGGGGGAGATTCACATCGATGCCACTAACCCCAAATGATTCTTTCAGGTCAATAAATGGGAGAAACGGGGAAAGAAAACACCCTTCTGTCTCTACAAAGACTCCCTGGGCACTCGGGATCACCTGGGCATAGATAGTGCCTGTGCATTCAAGGGCCACCGTCCTGCCTTTCAGCCACAAGGACCCTTAATTGAATGGTCACACGTCCCCTGCAGGGAGCAGAGAGTGCGGGAAAACCATCAATGAACATCTTCACATGGAAGTTCCTTAAGCAGAAGGCTGCTGCTCAAGTTTTAATTTGACCCGTACAACGGTGTTTGTAACTTTTTCCTTCCCTCCAATCTGCCAGCTACTTAAAAGAATAAAAGAAATCACTTTGCTTTTAATTCTCTTTCATAAATCCTTATTGTCACTTCCTAAGGCTGTCAAAAGAGCAGGCATTTCACTAACGTGAGATCTTCTAGGGGGGTTTTCATGCCCCAGAGCAAGAAAAATTCCTGTTAGATAGAGAGCAAGACTTCTTGATCTTAAATGTAATTACCTGTGCTGGGGTTAGCTTCCTGACAATGTCCAGGACTGGCTCGGAAGTATTTTATTCTTGCTTCCTTCCACATTTTGAGAGGGGTGGCTCCCGAGTCCAGTCTTCAGGGAGGTGAGAATTAAAGCATCCGCAGAAAACTTTATCTCTGTCACAAGCCCTTTGAGTCACCTACTTGTTCAAATACTTGGAGGGCATTTAGTGTTGACTGCATTCCAGGCCCTGTTCTAGCCAGTTTTTTCATCTGTAAAATGGGGCTAATAATAGCTCCCTCGCAGAATTGCAGGGAGGCTCAGAGTTTTTTTCCTCCCTAATTCATGGATCATCACAATAAAAATTTAAAAACAGTGGAGTGCATGAAATTAACAACTTTAAAAATTGTTTGCCAAGTTAGTACACACACACACACACACACACACACACACACACACACCATCTGTCATCATCATCATTTCATAAAGGAAAGGGCATTTTATACCAAAAAGTAAGAAGGACATAATCTCAAAATAAAGGACAGCCCTTCAAATTGATTAAATTTAGGTCTATTAAAATTTTCACTAAATTGCCCTTAATTTTCTCATTTAGCGGCAGTCTGTTCAAAATGTCATTACGGAATCAGATGAATCCGTGGATCAGCATTTGGGAACCACCGAGATAATGAATGTAAAGTGCTTCTTAGCACAGGCACTGGCACACTGAGCATCAGTGATGCGTGTTCACCGCCGTGGGGACGCTTGCAAACAAGAGACAGACTCATTAGGTCTCGATAACTACCCTCTTCACCCCGACAGACCCACTGCAGCAAACCAAACCAAACACCTTGCTCAATTCTTAGCTCCCTGAGCCACAGAGTCGCATGCCTTTCATGAGGTAGGAAATTAACAAAAGTCAGATGGGTGGGATTTGTGGAACCACCAGAATTTATTCACTCTCCTTGATGACCTAGTGGCTGCAGCCCTGCTCATTCAAGGCCACCTGAAATATGAGAGCTACGATGAAGTCTTTGGGGACTCTCTCCGGCTCATCTGAAGGCACGCGGCATACGGTGAAGTGGGGGATACATCTTCTGGAGTCTCATGGTTGGGTGTGGAGTCCCGGCTCTATCTTATGTTTCTACAGCTTCTGTTAAATATCTGTGGAGTTATAAGCTCTTAAAATCTTAGTTTCACTCTAACAGGGAATGATAATAATTGTGCCTTCCTAATTAAGTTGTTAGAAGATAAAATAATGTAATACATGAGTTCTGAGATCGGTGCCTATCACCTAGCAACAACTCAGTACATACTAGCAAGTATTAGAATCGATTACTTTTATTCTCGGTCCCTGACTAGTTGATGCCACAGACATTCCTCTTTTTTGTTTCGTTTTTGCTAAAAATTACACAAACAGGACCAACAAAGTCAATCCGTTTATGAAATGACTAACTCCAAGCGCAATTTTTTCTTTTTGAGAATTCTTTCAAATGATACGGCATTTATACGAAAATGTATAGACATCACTTTTCCACCCTGGTCTTCTGAGTACAATTTATTTAACCTTGCCAATGCATCAGATGAACACAAACTTTCATAGTGATGCTTGTCACCAGCCATATCTCCTAAAATTTCAGGTCAAGGCTTTTGCTACTATTTGGGGACTGACTGGTGTAACATGCAAAGAGACTGCTTCTGGCCAGTATGGTTACTGTATTGTTTCATGAACCTCCCCCAAAGGCTGTAAAGTGGGTTTTCGTTGCCCCAGTTTACATAAGAAGGGACTGAGGCTGCAAGAGTGCACACTCGGACTTGCAAATAAGGGGTGGGGGCAGTGTTTCCAATCAGGGCTGTTGAACACAAAAGCCAGAAAATATTCTTTCGATCATCACGCTGTCCCATAGTAGTAGAGACACTTCTTCCAAATCATCCCTGTCATCACCAACATGTTATTTATCATTTTTGGCAATGTCTAAACCTAACAAGCACTACTCTGGAGCATTACTCTATGTCTATATAGCTGCGGGATTCCCTCTATTAGGGATCTTAATCAGTCCCCTTTGCCCCCAAACTTTCCCTAGCTTTCTAGTCCCTACTTGATTCCAGGAGGAGTAAGTCCCACCCCACTGACAATCTAGCTTAAGCTCTTCTGAATAAAGAAGCAAATAAATAAATATGCAGACAAATAAATAAAGAAAATAACAAATACATTTTTTCAAAGAAGAAAACACTTTCATTTCCGAACACCTTCTTATTACCATGTTTGGCAAAAGTTGCAAGTTGTACAATGTTCCAGCAGAGCAGCCAACTGGGACCCCTCAAGAGAGACCCCGGACACACCAGACAGAACCCTACATTGAAAAATACCACATCAAGCAAATAACCTAAGTCCCCATAGGAGCCTTCCTGAAAGAATAGGTTCCAGGAGGTGATGCTAAGGGAGAGTGCAGTTTGGCACTTGAGAGGGTGGGAGTCTGTTTCCAGTGCATAGGACAGAATGTAAGAGCGTGGGACAAGGGACAGTAGGCGGCAGAGACAAAAACAGCTAAGTGGTGATTTCTCCTAATGAACAAGTGGGTGGGAAGGTCTACTTTGGGAAGCCTCCACACCCCACCCACTCTCTGTGTTGTGACTTTCTGGATGGAACTCGAGCAAATCTAAAGGCAAACAAAGCCTGCAGAGGATTCTATTTTTCCTTTGTAATAAGCTTGGCTACAAGGCTCTTTGACCCCATAAATGCTCAGAAATATTTATCTTTATGCAACATGAGTCACCTTAAGAATCTCCTTTTCTTATGAGAAGTGATTTCACCTCTAACATCTCAAGTTCTGGAATAATCCCTCTTGACCTTAACCTACCCAAGGTCCTGCCTTGGCACACAGGCAAGAGCAACCACAGGGATCCTGAGTCCCTGGCGTTATCGGTACCCCTTCAAAGGCTGCTAATTGTTGGTGCCGAACTAGGAAAGATGTCAGGACTCAGAGCGAAACTGGGTCAGTCCGAAAGAATCGGAAGAACACATAGCAAATGCATCAGATACTCAGCAGAAAAACCTTCCTGGTTCTCAAGATCTCACCTCGCCAAACAAATAATCTCTGGAATTCCAAGTCCTGGTCCCCAAACCACAATTTCCATTTATGGCACCTCACAACCACATCTGACCTGCTAGCTCAGAGTTTTCTATTCCCTGTCTCTGGAGTCCATCACAAGAGCCCACACATAAAGAAGCTCAGCCCCTAGTCATGTTCTGCAACCCATCTACTCATAAGAGGCATGTTTGAGTTTAGGAGACAGAAGACTGTGGAAGTGTAAGGAAGACGGAATAGAAGAGATTCTCATCTTAGAAATACAATTCTAGAAGGACTGGTATGTACCATATTCTTGCAAATGTCATTTAGCCATCCTACCACCAGCTGACTTTGAGTCAACTCTCCTGGTTCTAGACTTTCTCTGCCATACTCCCTTTTCCTCTTCCTCTGCCCAGAGGGGACCAGAGAGCAAATTCTCATCCCCATCTCTTTGTCCCACATTTTTCTGCTCCTTGAAAGCTTGTCATCAGCTGCCCCTGTACCCTTCAGCGGATTCCCTTCTAATCCCAGTTTGTATCAAGCCATTTTCAGAGGATTTCCTCTGTCCACTGTTAAAAGAAAAACATTTCTTTCACCTGGTTTCAGATAGAATAATTCAACACTCTTTGTGCACAGTGGTATGTATGAGAAAAACTGTGTATTTCCCTGGCTGGACTTTCTTAGATGCTTCTGTGGCAGAATTCTTACATGATCCATAAAGATCTTGTCTGGTGTCATCTTTGTGAGGTCTCCTAACTTGTGTACTCATCACCTTGCACGACCCACATCATGTTGTGGCTATGCTACTTTTCCCACACCTGTGAAGGATTTGGAGCAACCAGACTCCACGAAATCCTCCTCACCTCCACCTTGACCTCTCCTCACAGGCTACTCCTCAGGAATGATCATGTCCCTCCAACAGCCTCCTGCATGTGTCAGTATGAAGATCCTATCCTGGCTGCTGTCTTAACATCCCTCCTAGACTAAACAGGGGCACATGCTTCTCTTCCTCTGTGGACTTGCCTGCATGTTAATAGAAGCACCTCCCTTCCATTTAGTAAACCTTGAAACATCAACATTTGCTCTTCACACCTCCCTTTGTTGCTCTGAATAGTCAATTGATTCCCAAACCACATCATTTTTAACTCCCTGAGCTCCAACTATGAAGCCTCTCTTGATTTTCCATTGCTCCTATCCCAGTGCATTGCATTATTCTCTTTAGCCTAGATTTAAAAAAAAAAAAAAAAAAAGCTGTGCTCCCCTAATTGGTTCCTTTGCTCCTGGTCTCAGTTCCTCCCAACTCACATTCCACATTGACTCCATAGGGGAATTTTAAATAGACAAAACCAAACACATCAATCTTCTGCTCAAAAGACATCACTGATCCCTCCCATTGCTGAGGTCATGATATTAAATGCTTTTACCTGACACTGCACCTCCTCTCTTGCCACATAACTAGTGCTTTCTTTCTTCGTCTCCCTTCTTCCAGATTCTGGTCACCTCGTACCTAGTCTTGTAATTGCCTATGCCCAGTGCATATTAATACATCTACAAATATATGTTCTTTGGCTTGACTGCTTTAATGATATGAGTGTACAAATCCAAGAATGCCCAGTGCGTAATTAAATAATCCCAGAATGAAACATGCATCTTTGTACATGTTGCAGTGTCGAGATGTAGACGAGGATGACGGTACCTCGGTGTGTTTCCCTTTATTCTTCACAGGCACAGTGCTGGGTACATAATGACAGCACTATGTTCCCCGCGAGGGTACTGGAACCCAGGGGGATATGTAAGCTTTCTGCATATAAATGGGTCAGCCCCTGTTGACAGTGAGTTCCTTGCCTGTTTACTATTTCGGGCCATCCCATTGTTTGCACTGACATGCACATGTTCTAATGAGAGCTTTATTTTTCCTCCACAATGTTGCATCCACATCATCTGAGAACACCACCTGGCTTAGTGCAGTGGATGCTTCCTGAATATTGGTCGAGTACATGAGAACATTTAGAAATGGCAATACAAGTCTCTACTTTCATGCTCCTGAGATCCACTTCATTCCCATTGGCTCGTTCATTCATTCACTCACTCATCACCTACGTCTTCAATGTATGTGTTGTACCCAGTAGATACCGGATGCTGACCCAGGAGATACACTGATCAACAAAGCAGGAGATGAAATTCATATCCTAGATTAACCTGAGTGTTTTAGGTCATCTGGTTTAGAAAATTACCTTTTGCAACTCTGTATCAACATGTGAATCATCACTTTCTCAGTATTATGCAACAAATGAAAATACTGAAGTGACTTGGATTATGAGACTAATTGAAAACAGTCTCAGGGGACACCTGGGTGGCTCAGTCAGTTCATTGGCTCAGGTCATGATCCCAGGGTCCTGGGACCAAGTCCCACATCACATCAGAGGGGAGCCTCCTTTTCCCTTTGCCTGCTGCCCACTTGTCCCTATTTATGCTCTCTTTCTTTCTGGCAAATCAATCAATCAATCAATCTTAAAAAAAAAAACCTATGATCAGTTATCTATACTCCCAATTCCAAATATTGGTGTTCATCAAAATAGCCTCATTTTCCTCAGTGATTGGCTATATAATGAATGTTTCACCTTTGCATTTATAAAATTCATCTCTACTCTGCCTCTTTCATCTGCATTATAAATGGGGTTTCAAGTAAATTTCTTTGTGTAAGGGTTACTTACCACTGTTATAAATGTGCTTGTATGTTTGAAAACCACTGGTTGCCTTGTGACACTGTGAGGCTTAGATCATAGGTTTTCATTCTCACAGGGAAAAAAAGAATTAAAAGGACATATTCTGGGGCCAAGGAGTTTAATCTAACCATATACCACCACTTTTTAATAGTAAAGTGGATATAATAAAGACTGGGAGGCAGACTGCCCAGTTTCCAATCTTGGATCTGTTTTGTACCAGCTGGCTGACTTCTGGCAAGTTACTTAAACCTCCTGGGTCATGGGGTCCTTATTCATAAATGGAAAAAGCATTTTTTCATTACTGCTTAGTACAACCCTGGCATCTAATAAATGCACTGTGTGTACTGCATATGTTAGCTTCAGGGCTGCATGGTGGTGGTGGTGGTGGTGGTGGAGACGGTGATGGTGGTGGTGGAGACGGTGATGGTGGTGGTGGTGGTGATGGTGATGGTGGTGGTGGAGACGGTGATGGTGGTGGTGGTGGTGGTGATGGTGATGGTGGTGATGGTGGTGGTGGTGGTTGTGGTGGTGGTGATGGTGATGGTGGTGGTGGAGACGGTGATGGTGGTGGTGGTGGTGGTGATGGTGGTGGTGGTGATGGTGATGGTGGTGGTGGTGGTGGAGACGGTGGTGGTGGTGGTGGAGACGGTGATGGTGGTGGTGGTGGTGGTGGTGGTGATGGTGGTGGTGGAGACGGTGATGGTGGTGGTGGTGGTGGTGGTGGTGGTGGTGGTGATGGTGATGGTGGTGGTGGTGGTGGTGATGGTGATGGTGGTGGTGGTGGTGGTGATGGTGATGGTGGTGATGGTGGTGATGGTGGTGGTGGAGACGGTGATGGTGGTGATGGTGGTGGTGATGGTGGTGGAGACGATGATGGTGGTGATGGTGGTGGTGGTGGTGATGGTGGTGGTGGTGGTGGAGACAGTGATGGTGATGGTGGTGGTGGTGGTGGTGATGGTGATGGTGG